>PVLA01001045.1:168645-370917 GCA_004027455.1 Hydrochoerus hydrochaeris
GAACTTCATAAACACATGGAAATTAAATAGCACTAGCACCCTATCGAACAACCAATGGGGGAGGGGGGGAGGAGGGGGAGGAGTGGGGAGGGGGAGGGGAAGGAGATTAGATCACTTTTAGAGTTTAATGATGACAATACAACATACCAGAACTTGTGGGACACAATGATAGCAGTCTTAAGAGGGAAATTTATAGCAGCAAATGGCCATATCAGGAAAACAGAGTAAGTCCATAAAAACAATTTATTTAATGTTGAACCTCAAGCTTCTAGAAAAAGGAGACCAGGCTAAACCAAAAGCTCATTCAAGGGAGTAAATTATAAAGATTACAGCAGAAATTAACACATTGGTAACTAAAACAAAATACAAAGAATCAATGAATCGAACAGCTGGTTCTTTGAAAGATTAAATAAAATTGACAAGCCCTTAGCCAAACTTATCAAAAAAAAAAAAGACTCAAATCAATGCAATTAGGAATGCAGTAGGTGAAATCACAACAGACCTTGCAGAAATCCAGAAAATCATCTACACCTACTCTGAAAACTTATATTCTAACAAGATGGAAAACACAGAAGAAATGGACAGATTCCTAGATATAGATGAATTACCACAGCTGAATCAAGAAAACATAAAAATCCTAAATAACCCAATATCAATGAAATCAAAGATGGAAGTAAAAACCAATCAACAAAGAAAAGCCCAAGCCCTGATGGATTCACTGCTGAATTCTGCAAGAAATTTAGTGAAGACGTTAACACCACTACTTCTCAAACTCTTTAATGAAATTGAAAGGAAAGCAATACTCCCAAATTCATTCCTGGAAGCAAGCGTTATCTTGATACCGAAACCAGAAAAGGACCCAACTAAGAAGGAGAATTACAGGCTAATCTCCCTAATGAACATTTACGCAAAACCCTCAGTAAAATACTGGCAAACATTCTGGAGCAAATCATCAAAACGACTGCACATTATGATCAACTGGGATTCATCCCAGGGATGGTTCAACACACGTAAATCCATAAATGTACTACATCATATTAACAGAGCCAAGGACAAAAATCATATGATCATCTCAATAAATGCAGAAAAAGCTTTTGACAGTCTAGAACCCATTCATGATAAAATTCCTACAGAAAATTGGAATAGATGGTCTTTATCACAATCTGACAAAAACCATCTATGACAAACCAGCAGCCAACATCATATTAAATGGACAAAAATTGAAAGCTTTCAGTCTAAAATCAGGAACAAGACAAGGATGTCCACTGTCTCCACTCTTACTCAATATAGTCCTGGAAACTTCAGCTGGAGCAATTAACAAGACAAAGAAAAGGAATAAAGTTAGGAAAGGAAGAAGTTATATTTGCAGATGACATGCAAAAACTCCATCAAAAGACTACCAGATTTAATAAGCAAATTCAGTAATGTAGCCAGTTACAAAGTCAACACTCAAAAATCAATAGCCTTCTTGTACACAAATAACAAACTCACTCAGAGAGAAATCAGTGAAACAATACCTTTCACAATAGCATCCAAAGAAATGAAATACCTAGGAATCAATCTAACAAAGGACACAAAAGAGCTCTACATTGAAAATTACTCTGAAAAAGTAGACTGAAGAAGATATTAGAAAATACAGATATCCCATGCTCTTGGGTAGAAAGAACCAATATAGTGAAAATGGCCATACTTCCAAAACTGTTATACAGATTCAATGCAACCTCAATCAAAATTCCAAGAGCATATCTCATAGAATTAGAGAAAACAATCCTAAAATTAACTTGGAACCTGAAGAGACCTAGAATAGCAAAGGCAATCCTTGGCAACAAAGACAAGATGGGAGCATCACAATCCCTGACTTGAAATTATATTATAAAGTTACTATGATAAAAACAGAGTAGTACTGGCAAAAAAACAGACCTGAAGATCAATGGAACAGACTAGAAGAAGATTCAGGAACAACTACAAACACAATCAGCCACCTTATCTTTGGCAAAGGTGCCAAACACATGCACTGGAAGAAAGATAGCCTCTTTAATAAATGGTGCTGGAAAAACTGGCTCTACACATGCTGAAGATTAAAATTGGACCCATATCTTTCATCATGTACTAAATGCTAAAATCAGAATGGATCAAAGATCTTAATGTTATAACAGAAACATTAAATATGGTGGAAGACAGAGTACAAGACATCTGCCTTCAACGGTCTTGAAGACACTGGTATAGGCAAAGACTTTATGAACAAAACCCAGACTGCACAGGAACTATTGCAAAGAATCAATAAATCAGATCTCACCCTACTGAAAAGCTTTTGCACAGCAAGAGAAACCACCAACACAGTGAAGAGACAACCCACAACGTGGGAGAAAATGTTTGCTAGCTGTTCTTCAAAGGATTATTATCAAGAACATATAAAGAACTTAAAAAAAAAAAACAACAAAAAACAGTCCTCCCAGATTTAAAGACCCAATCCAAAAACTGGGCATCTGAGATGAATACACACTTATCAGATGAAGAAATACAAACAGCAAATAGATACGTGAAAAAATGTTCAATATCACTGGTCATGGATGCAAATTAAAACAACACTGAGATTCCACCTCACCCAGAAAAAAATAGCTAGCATCAAGAAATCAAGTAGTAACAAATACTAGAGGGGCTGTGGGGAAAAAGGAACCCTTCTCCATTGTTGCTGAGAATGCAGACTGGTGTAACCACAGTGAAAATCAGTGTGGAGATTCCTCAAAAAACTAGGACTAAAGCTCTCATTCAACCCAGCTATTCCCCTTCTGGGTATCTTCCCAAAAGAATTAAAAACATCATATCACAGTGATATATGTGCACCCATCTTTATAACAGCACAATTTATAATAGCCAGATCTTGGAAACAACCTAAATGCCCACCAACTGAGGAGTGAATAAAAAGATGTGGTACCTTTATACAATGGAGTACTATTCAGACATAAAGAATGATAAACCAGATACTTTTATAGGTAAATGGATAAACCTTGAGAATATACTTATTAGTAAAGTAAATAAGACACACAATATGTAAGCATCATATTGTTTCATTGTTTCATTGTGACAAGCTTTAAGAAACTGTACGTATATGTGTATGTATCTGTATATAAAAAAAGTTAAGGTAGTTATACTACTGATTTCTCTGAGTTCACTGAAGAGAAAGATTTATACTGATATTGTTCAGACAACTGAAGGCAGATGTTTTATACTCTGGGTGAATGATTTGGAGATGACAATGTGCAGTGTATGTGTACCACTGTTACCCCGATTGACGTTTTGTAATTTTTTTCTTTGAATAAAATGGATTTGAAAAAAAGGAAGAAGCAAATTGGTGCAATGTGCAGTTCGCTGGTGGGAGAGCCAGATACCACCCACTTCTGGTATGTGGGCTGGGAAACAAGAAAAGTCAACACACTTACCCACCCACCCACCCACCCCACTGTAGGCAACCAGCTGATCCAGAGAAACACAGGCTACAAAGATAGCTATTGAGGTAAAATACAGTTTAATGCTTGTAGTGCTTACTGTTTCACTGACTTTGCAGGTCTAAGACTGGTAGTCTGATCATGTATTCAAAGGACAATACACAATGTGGCATCTACAGGGGATCACCTTCTGAAAGTGGTAACCTTTTTTCTAAAGGTGGTAGCCATTCCTTATCATCTTGTTTTGAAGCCCTGTATCATTTTCATTGTTTTGGGGGGTTGAGTTTTATTTTTTGTTTTGCTTGATATTATTGTATCCTATGGCATGGGTAGCTATTTCAAAGATAACAAGACATGTTATGGTACCCATTGTTGATTCCCTATTATCTTGTTTTGATGCCCTTTATTGCACTCATTGTTTTTGTTTTTATTGGTTCTATTGTGTTCTGTTTTGTTCGATTTTTACTATGTCTGAAGGTATCTGCAGCTATGTTGAAGACAAGAAGCATTATGGTAACCACTGTTGATTTCCTATTGTTTTGAAGTCCTATGTCACACTGGTTTGTTTTGATTGGCTTTATTCTGTTTCAGTTTGCTTGGTTTTATTCTCTTTAAAATAAAAATTTTTTTAAAAATTAAAAGGCTTTTCTGATCAGTAACAATATATACACCTGACCAGAAACATGAACTTGGTTTGAAACTCTCATTAATACTGCATCTTACACAGCTTTAAAGTGAGACAATTATACACTAAGGAATTTTAGAGACTGAGTTTTATTTGAACATTGGAAAGACTAGAGAGTACTAGTAACATTAGAAATGTAAAAAATTAGAAACTATTATACCAATCAGAGATTTTAGACACAATTCAATGGAATTTATTTAAAATACAGAAATGAAGAAAATAAAATAAAATATAGAAATGCCATTACAGAATAATATACAATAAAAGGTACAAATACATTACATCTTTCAACAGACTACCCTCTAGTAGCCAAATCAAAATTCTTTACTGTTTTCAATAAAATAAATTACTATAGCAATAAAAGTATAATGACAACAAAGAAATCCCTATGTATATTTCTAAAGCAGAGGTGATGTGATAACCAATGCTCCACATGCTTCCCTATTTTTTTCAAATGTTCTTGTCCCAGCCAAAGGCTAAAAGGTGTCCTTTCTTGTCCACAGTATGTAAGGCTAGACTGAGTTTACTCGTTCTCCATGTGACCCCAGAAACTATGGCAGAGATATGAGGCCAGTCTGGATCCTTCAGTGACCCTGAAAAGGGCACTACTCCAGAGTCTATCAAACTCACAGAGGATTTTGACTGGAAACCTCCAATAATTCCAAAGTTTTCAACAAAGCTTAGGTTATCCAGGCTTACCTGTCTTAGAAAAATTAACAGTCCACACTGAAAAGGCTACAAACAGTTTTACAGACTCAAGAAAACTAGAGTACTGACATAAAAAAAAAAAAATGAACTTTGAAAAAATATAAATGAGTAACTTTTATCATTGCATTTCTAAGATAAACTATTTTATCTATACATAGTCACACAATGGTATTAAATAAAAGCATGGGGGAAAGTGCTCTAATTAACCAAGTACATGAATGTTGGCAGTATTTTTAAATGTGAATTTTTAGGGTTTTGTTTTGTTGAGACAGGGTTTCACTATGTAGTTCAGGCTGGCCTTGAACTTACTTTGTAGCCCACGCTGGCCTCGAACTCATAGCAATCCTCCTGCCTCAGCCTCCCAAGTGCTGGAATTACAGGTGTGTACTACCACATCCAAATAATTTACAGTTTTGCCAGGGATTTAGCTCAGCGGTATAAGCGGCAAGCTCTAGGTTGTGAGTTCAATCCCTGGTACCAAAAAAAAAAAAGATCAAATAATTTACAGTTTTAAAATGGCAGTTTGAGACAACTATTTCTCCATATAGAAGTCTAAAAATTTCATCGTCACAGAAACTGAGAGATATTTGATCTACATCCCTAAAACTGTCTAAATTTGATTAAAGCTGCCAAATCAGTCCAAACTGGGAGCAGGATAAATTACAGAAGAAGCCACAAGTGAAAACTAACTGCAAAGCCTGTTCAAACAAGGTAGATCTTCAACAGAACCACTGGCATGCTTCTTTACACAATAAATGGACACCTGTTACCTAAAAGAAAGGAGAGGTAGGGCAAAGATTGATCAAAAGCTACAGCAGGAAATTCGGTAGAAATGCAGAAAAGAAAAGTAGTTGCCCAAAGCAACAAGTATCTGAAACAATGGCAAAAATATACCTTTAGAAAAGGAACCTATTAATAATACAAGCCAGGGCAATCTCACTACATTGAATACAAGGAACATATAAAGTTACTGCCGAATTTGTAAAATTTAAAAACATTAAAAGAAAAAAAAAAAAGAATTCCTCAAAGTCCATCAAAATTCACCAGAAAAAAGACTGTAATGAAACATCTGAAAAGGAAAGAAAAAATGAGGAAAAAGCATTAGAGGGGACAGATTGGAATGGAGTAGAGTAACAAAAAAAGGTACTTAAACATACAGTTGAGAATAAAAACCAAGAAATTATCCTCAAATTTTTCAATATTAAAACTCAAAAGACACTGAGAATGACCTAGAATGATCAACACCACAGAATATTTACTTTAGGAAAGTTAATCAAGTATGCACTAATTAAAGAACCACAATAGTAAGTAACCATGGCAATCAAAGGTGCAAACAAACTAACAGCAACAAAAAGGTCAGCCCCAGATTTCTGCACAATACCAAATGCCCAGTAGTTTCTACAAGATATTTAAGATTTAAAAAAAATATGAGCCACAGATCATATAACCAGCCAAAAGCTATCATTCAGTAAAAAGGTCACTAGATACAGCATTCTGAAAACAGAACTCAAAGCATATATTTTGCCCCAAACCTCTCCTTGAGAAAACCTAGATGATGATTTTGAAGCAAACCAATAAATACCTAAAATACCATCACAAGAGGATTGGCAGGGAGTGCTGAGTATTTTAAACTTTAGAACTAAGATAAAACAGTGTAGGCTTGAGGTTCAGTAGCAGTGCTTATCATGCTGGAGGCCCTGGGCTCAATCATGAGCATGTGCACTTGCAAACACACACACACACACGCATGCACGCACGCACGCACGCACACAACCACAGATGAAAACATGACAGGAGGTAAGAGTAACAAATCCGAGTATAAATATTTCATTCCTTTTCCGTTATGTTCTCAACATAGAAATAAAATTGTGAGGGGGAATGGAAACAAAATCGTAGCCAAAGAAGTCTGCACCTTGCCTACTTTAAATGCTGAAAGTTAAATTCACATAAAGCTGACAAATGATGTGAAAATAAGCACATTTAATAGTATAAAAGGAAAACCAAAAGGAAGATAATGTTTTAATTAATAGCAGATGGTAAGGAAAGGGACAAGAACAAAACATAAGCCACTCTTATCCCAGTTCATGGTAGAAAACAAGAGAAAAATGCTAGAATAAAACTATACAAATCTTAAGATCAGAAAGTGAACATAAAAAAATACATTCATAAATCACTAAAAGCAAAAATACAGGAGTGGAGATGCATCTCAGTGGTAATATATGTTTACTTAGCACGCACAAAGCTTTAGGTTAGATCCTCAGTACTGAAAAAACAAAAACACATCCTATAACAAGACTAAAAATTGAAACCAAGTAGAAAAATATAGTAATGCAACAGAGCTCAGGCCCATTATAAGCAAACTAGCTTACTTTTTAAAGAAACATTTTCAAAATGAATCTCAAAGTAAAATTCAATTCGCTAATGCACAAAGACTCAAGTGATCCTGAAAAGCTGAATATAGAAAAAAAGGTGAAGATACTAGATAAAATGATAACAGAAAGAAAGCAGAATTCAAAATTGTAATACCAGACAATATGGAATTTAGGCTTAAAAATATTAAATAAAAGCAAAAGGTACAATTCAAAATGAAGACGCAAGTTTTAGCAAACACCAAGCACCACAACAGTAACATCCCGATAGCTGAAATCATAGCAGTTCTACGTAGAAACAAAATACATCAGCAGTAGTCTTTAATTCACCTCTTTTAGCCAATGACCCCTGGGCAAATAGACAAAAAATGGTTAGAAATGGAAAATCTTAATAAAATAACTATTTAAGAGCTGGGGGTACAGTTGAGATTGTAGAGTACTTGCCTAAAATGTATGAGGCTATATATTCACTCTCCAACACACACATATACAGAGACACACAGAAGTTATTTAATAGTTTTGATCAGTGTTTGTTTTTTTTTTTAATTGGTACCAGGGATCAAACTCATGACTACGGGCTTACAAGGCAGACGCTTATGCCACTGAGCTAAATCCTCAGCCTCAGAAGTTATTTAATAATATGAACCTGGTCAACACACTGAACTCTGTACCGTGAAACAAAAATGTGCCTTTTTAAATGATAGTAGAACGTTCATGAATACTCACTATAAAAAAGGCCACAAAACAAATTGGAAAAAATTTCAGAACATAAAAACATATTCTCCAATCTCAATGTAATATAATTATGAACAAAAGCACAAAAAGAAACAGCTTCGCTATCTGAAAATTTCAAAATTCTAGTAACTCCTTAGGTTATAAGGGATACAAAACTGAAACAGCAGAATTTTTTGAAAACAGAAAATCATTACATCAGAACTAAGAGACACAGCTAAAACCAAGTTCAAAGGACAAGACACAGATAAAATGAGAGACAAGGAACAAAATGAAACTAAAAAGAAACAAATAAGGCAAATTTTTGAAAGAAAAATATTAAGTAGAATAAAAAATATAAAAGTTGGGCTTTTTGGTAGCAAAAACTAAAAAAGATAAAACCATTAGCTAGCAAAAGATAAGAAATGGAAGATACTGTTTAATGACAGTAATGGCAAAACACTAGAAAGTATGAAGTGAAAAGAAATACTGTAGCTTTAAAAGAACGAACAAGGAAAACATTTATGTGTGTGTACTTGAATACAAGCATAGAAATTTGTTTTTTGAGTAAAAAAACAGAAAATAAAGATCTAAAATTACATCTTCTTGTACATAGAAAAGAACTTTTCTAAAGAGCAGATGGTTTTCAAATCTGGTAGTAAATACAGTCAGCAAACCAACAATTTGAAATGTTATACCTATTTCTTCATATGAAGACGTTGGAAGAGTCATAAAAAGCACCAATATTTACACAAGAAAAATATTATTCAGAGAAGATGGTTCCTGTGTTAAGACTTAAAAGATGAGTTATAGATTTCCCATGGAAAAATAAAGCACATTCCAGATAGAGTAGAAAGCAATGGTGAAAGCATGGGAATGAAGAAAGTGAAAGGTATTTAAAAAAAAATCATTACAAATTAGGATTTTTCAAGAGGAAGAGCAAGTAGAATTAAGGCCCAAGAAGTTGAAAACAAGCTAAGTAAAAAAGGACATTAAGGTGTTGGGGATTTAGCTCAGCAGTGTAAATAAATGCCTGCCTGGCAAGTGCAAGATCAAGAGTTCGATCACCGGTACCCCACCCCCAAAAAAGGACATTAAATACCGCACTAGGAAATTTTATAACCTTCTATATAGCAAACGTTGTGCTAAGTACAGGGGATAGCAAAATAAACATGGCCTTTTTCCTGCAGTTTACAGTATGGAAGCCAGTGTCAGGGATCCAAGGAAAAGGTTTTTTCAAAATAGTTTGATGCCATAACCTTTTCTGTCTCCATCTCCATGTATCTACTGCTACGTATCAGAAATAAGCATTCTTTATTCCCTTTTCTTACCCATTCTTTGTCTAGCTTACTCCTTTTTCAGGACTCAGATTATACAACCCTTTTCCATGCAACATTCTCTTGTTCCAGACTCTGAATCACTAAACCTCACCACATCTATGTTTGAAAGCATGCAGTGCTGTTTCTTAATAACTGCACTTAGAATTATTCATCTTTCTTCCTCACTAAATTTTAAGATATGTGAGTTAGTAAAACTAAGTCAATCTTTGTTTACTCCTAAATTTTATCTCCAATGCCAATCACAGTACACAGCAGACCCATAAAGGATTATTTAATTAATGGATTTTAGAACATAATTACATCTTTCTAGGTCATTACATTGATCACAATGTTATTATATTTGTATGCTTTAGGTATACAAGACTGGGGTCTATTTCTCACAGCTTTAGAATGCTATGTATTTTAAATGTTTTTACCTTTCTAAATAATTTTTTCTCTCTCAAACCATAAACTGTCACATCCTACTACTTTCTAGTCTATTTCTAACAGATTACAGCTATGATGAATTGCAATGTTCTATCACTTAACTAAGTAGATAAATTCAGTTATAAGAAATATGACAGGAATAAAATAATCACAACAGTTTTTAAGTTTTTTTGTTTGTTTGTTTAGTTTTTTGAGGCATGGTAGGCACAGGTATATGTGGAAAGATGATCTTTTATAGGTAAACTACTAAAAAAATCACTACATGGTTTCTTCTGTTAATCAAGCCTTTTATTTTTGCTACCCAGTTTATTCTAATACATTTACTAAAAATAAGCCTAATAATTGCTACTGTAGGATTTCATTCAGATAAAAACAGCTGAAAAACATGAAAGCAAATCTTCTGTCTTGTACAGTTAAAAAATTACATGAAAATTATTATTCAAGATACTAGGGGGAGGGTTGTGAATTTATCAATTCAAGGTGTACATCTCCCAGTCTCCACTTCTACACATTTGAAAATGGAATATATCTCACAATTAAAACTTTAAGAACATTTTTTCAACTTAGTTGCACATAAGATAATGGCATATCTCATAACTGACAGTATACAGAACATTGAATTAAGTACATAACTATATCATATTACTATCCACAAATCATAAAGTCATCTTTATTTTTTCTTTTCTTTTCTTTTTTATTTTTTGTCTTTTTGAGACAGGGTTTCTCTATGCAGTTCAGGCTGGCCTTGAGCTTACTTTGTAGCTCAGGCTAGTCTCGAACTTGCAATGATCCTTCTTCTGCCTCAGCCTCCCAATCCTCTTGCCTCAGCCTCCCGAGTGCTGGGATTACAGCCGTGAGCCACCACACCTGGCTAAAGTCATCTTTATCTGTATGACTTTCTCAATTATACAATGCATAGATAATTATCTATTCAATATATTAACATTCCCTCTCCTTTGCTCCACTGAAATAAAAAACCAAATGCTCACATTAACGTTGATGAGAGATTTAAAATATAAATAAAGCATTTGGTTTCACTGAGAAATCTTACTAAGAGATCATTCTTCTTTACCAATGAATGGACCAAATCAAAATTTTGCTGAAGAAATCCTCAGAATCCTTATCTTTGGAGAAAATATCTTAATTATGTTGCACATAGTCAACAATAGTTAAAAAAATTATTTTCTTACTGTTAAATAAACAGAAAGACATTCCACTTAGGTTCCTAAGATAAAGAGATAGCGCGTGGTTCCTTAAATATTCAGGTGAAGTAAAGTTTTTACAGCCGTATAAAACAAACCAGTATGTAACTGAGTATGTCTTGAATTACTAGCAACAAAATTATTAACATTATCTCCAATTCTATGTAATGAATTGGTAGGTAGGTTATCTCATCTTTAAACTATCACAATAACCCTAATTAACTTAAAAATTTTCATTTAAACCTAACTGTAAGAATTATAGAATTAGTGTAATCTTCACAAATACACACATACAAAAACTCTTTAAGAACCTGTATCATTTATTGTATTTTCTCCCCAGACGTAAAAATGCAAACTAATTGCTTATGGTTATTATTTTGTCCATTGATATTATTTTTATTCTTAAATATTTTCTCTTATGACAGGTAAGTATCAGAAGAAATAGCTCTTTCAGCACTAAATAAGGACAGAAATAATGAGAAACAAGCTCTAGAAATTATGCCAATAATGACCATGTAGTTTAAAAAAAAATAGAAATGCCAGTTTTAAAGATAATTAAATAAAAATTTTGACCATACAATCATCACTACACAGTAAAAAACACTAACGTTAGTTTTTTTAATACCTACCTTTGTCTAGGAACTATGAAGAGTGCTCGTACCAACTTCTTCCTGTTTGCTTTTGTGTTCATGTTCATGCAAAAATCCATTGCTGCCTATAGGGGAAAAGAAGCAAACTTTTTTCTTAAGAAAACCTTAATTTAGCTACTAGAAGCAGAAAACTTGCCTACTACAAATTTCACTTGTTCTTAGACATTTCAAAATGATTTTAAGTCATTGCAAACTGAAAGACCACTAAGCTGAAAAGCCTCCTCTCTTCATACATTTAAAAATAAATGCTTCTTCACTATAAAAGATATAGCTGCATGTATGTTTAGATGTGTGGGATTGATGACCATATTTCTAGGTTCTTGTTGAATTCTTGAACAGATCTGTTTGTACTCTTACTGCTTTAGTGTCCACTTTGTGTGCTTTAATTCTGTAACTTGAATAACTATTTCTAAAAGAACAATATGTAATGTATCAACTAGTGATTTCTTACTATTTATCTTCTTTTCTTGAAATTCTGTAATATTTCTACATTTTTTCCTGGTTTTTTTCTCTTTAAATAAAAATGAGAAAAATCACTTAAAAAATAATAAATGCTTCTTAAAAACAACCTAATGCTAGGGAACAGAACTTCAAGGGGCTAGCTCAAAGTTCTACCATGAAATATTTGGCAAATAACTATATGAAAAGTAGAATCAATCTTTTCTTTTTGTGATACTGGGGATAAAACCCAAGTCTCATGCATGCATGGTAGGCAAGCACTCTACCACTAACAACATCCCAGCCCAACAGTCAATGTTTTTTAAGTATAGCAAATCAAATTTTAAAAAGGTCAGAGAAGTTTTCTGATAGAAATCAGCAAAAATCTTTACCAAGAGTCAAGGAAATTATTAATGCTAATAAGGAAAAGAAAAAGGTAGCATTTTAAAATGTGCCAAGGGGCCATGGATTTAGCAGCAGTGTAAGTGTCTGCTTGGCAAGCGCGAGGTAGTGAGTTTGATCCCTGGTACTGAAAACAAACAAACAAACAAACAAACAAATAAATAATGTGCCTAATATTTCAGCATGCCTAACGTGAGTATGAGGGAAAAGCTAGGAAAGGTGTGTTCTAAAATGTCTCTAGAAAACAAAATACAAGTAATTGGTACAGCAATCTGTTGGTATCCATGGGAAATCAGTTCCAAGATCTCTATGGTTACACGAACCCTTGCATAAAATGCCATAATATTTGCACATCTTCCCATATATTTTAAATCCTCACCAGATTACATACAATATCTAATATAAGGGAAATGCTATGTAAATATTTGCTATATTGTATTGTTTAGGGACTAATGGCCCCGCCCCATTTATGTGTTCAATACAGATGTAACTTTTTCTATATATATCTACTATATATGTTTTGCTGACTCATGTATGCAGAAACCCCAGATATAGAGATGTCTGCACATAATTTAAATCATTTGAGTTTTATGAATATGAAAAAAGTATTAACAATTTTCTTGTCACAATAAACAAAGGTCAGTCAAAGGTCAGTTAGGTATATACACACAAGTATTCAAAACTCTCCATAGATAGGACTTAGTAAAGCTCATGGATGCCTAGTATATACACTGTAAGGATGCAGTAAATACACAAACTAAATGAACAGAAGACTACATATATGGTCTTTAAAACTTAAAACATTTTTGAGTAACAGAAGAAAAGAGTTAACTTATTTTCACATTTACGGCTTAATGAATTAAAATCTAGGAAGGCAATCATATAGGCCTTTACCCTCAGATCTTCATACACACACACACACACACACACACACACACACACTCCCCCCTCCCATACAAGGAATCGAACTCAGGGCTTTGCATTTGCCAGGCAGGTGCTTATGCCACTGAGCTACATCCCTAGTCCTCCTCTTATATATTAAATAAGAAAAAAAAAAAAAAAGACACTTGTAAATCCCAGCACTTGAGAGGCTAAGTCAGGAGGATTGCCTCAAATCTGAGGCCAGCCTAGGTTACACGATGAGTTCAAGGCCAGTATACACTACATACTGAGACCCTGTCTCAAAAACAAAACAAAGGGAGTGGCGGAGTGGGGTGGGGACACAACATATGTTACAAGCAGTCAACGAAGTCATGTATAAACAAAGAATTTTAAAATTGCTCACTTACATAGGAATGGTAGAAAAATTTCCTATTGACTTTCATTCTGGTAATTTTATTTTAAAAGTTTAAAAGTGAAACTATTTCTTCAGTGTATTTGAGGAGTTTAGAGTCTATAAAGAATCTTGATTGGCAGAAACATATAAAATTGGTGAACAAGCAAATTCTTTATCCTTTTAGTACAAATTAAGTTCAGTGATTTAAAGGAAACAAACAGCCATCCAAACCGCATTACAAAAACTACAACAGGCCAGTTATGGTAATGCACATCCGTAATCCCAGCAATCAGAGGATGAGGTAGAGGCTATACTATACTGGGCTATACTACAACAAGCTCAAGGCCATCCTGGACTGTATAGTTCTCACTATACACTCACTGTCTCAAGAGAAAAGAAAAAAAGAAATGAAAAAACTACCAATGAATTTATATATACATATAATACAATGTATACATAGATAAAATCAGATGTTTGGATGATGTTATGATTCTGTATACTCTCAAAAAAGTTTTTTAACCTCATAGCCATAAAATGAAGCCTAGAATAATATTTTCAGGATTTTAGAAATGACCCAGATCATTTCTAAGAATATTTTCATATTTTAAAATTAAATACTTAAATTACTTACAGCAACATAATTATTGAATTCCTAAAATTCTTAGGTTTTTGTATCTAGTTCCCAAATATTTTTTCTTGTTAAGTCATTTTGACCTTTCCCAAAATATGTGGAAAAAATTCCTTTCACAAGGAAGCCACTGGGGTACAAAAGGAAGAAGGTGATCTCTGTTTTTTATCTGGCTCTTGGAGAGCTAATTCAGAATTAATTATATGGTCTTTTTTTTTTTTTTTTTTTTTGTACTTCATGCTTACCAGGCAGACGCTTGTGCTACTGAGCCCCCTGGTAAAAGCTTTTAATACCAAGTTGGAGGTTAAAGGACATATTTCACTAGTCTGACCTGAGATTGTTCATAATAATAAATGGTAATAACCCAGTATAAAATGTAACTTATAGGGCTGGGGATTTAGCTCAGTGGCATTAGTGCCTGCCCAGCAAGTGCAAGGTTGTGAGTTCAATCCCCAGTACCGAAAAGAAAAAAAACCAAACAAACAAACAGTAACTTATACATCCTTCTCCACCTGCAACTTTTACATTAGGTCTTAAAATGTGAGGTGAAGGTGAGCAGGAGAATCATGGTATATCTCTTCCATACTCCATTTATAGCCAATGACTATACCAATTTAGTTAGGGATAGACTCAGTTATATTTAAAACTTACAAAAATAGGGCCAGGGGTTTAGCTCAGTGGTATAAGGTGAAAAATGAAGGAATATTTTTAAATCCTTTTCAGTAATTTTAATTTTTTTTTTTTTTTTTACTATTATATCAAAAGTTGACAAATGCAAATGGTAGTTTCTTTCTTTCGTGGTGGTAGGGATTGAACAGCAACATCCTCAGCCCTTTTTTAAAAATTCTTTACTTCAATACAGGGTCTTAGTTGCTCAGGCCATCCAATGTGCTGGGATTATAGATGTCTACAACCATGTGTAGCTACAAGTGGTAGTTTATTAGAAGCTAGTTGCAATAAGGAATATGAAACTGCATCAATAAACATTTCACCCTTTGTAAAATTAAAATATTTTGATTTATCTTGCATTTCAAGTGGATCTTTTAATATGTATGCATGATTTTTATTATTGCACATGGGTCATTTGGAATAATAATTATATGTACATTTTTAAATTATATTATTTAGTACTACAGAATCTCATCAGAATAGTGTCATCAATAAAGTTTCTTAAAAAAAAGCATGGGGGGGCTAAGAGTATAGCTCAGCAGCGCAGCACCTGCCTGGCAAGTGCAAGGCCCTGAAGAAAGGCAGACAGACACAGATAGGCAGGCAGGCAGGCAGGCAGGCAGAAACTGGGAAACTATCAAGCTCATGATGGTGGACATAAATTTTCCAAAATTGTAACTTGTGTTGAAAAGCTGTATTTGAGCAATGGCAGTAAATATTTTCCTTGAACATATGGACTCACTTGTTTTGTTTTACATAAAAATGCATTAAATATCCAAATTTGATTATCTATGGTTTGTCCATTATTTCTCCTTATAAAAATAATATTCTATGATAAAAGTGACTATCTTTCAAGTGCTTTCTTTGACACAAAGTGCTCATTTTATCAGATTTAAAAGATGAGTACTCAATAGTTGAAATGAATAAAATCTCTCATTTTTATGGATTTGTCAAGGAGATTCAAGTGGTGTTTTTAAAAAATTGAAAATGCAAGACAGTGAAGTATGCAGTGGTACCTGCACTCATGTGAAAATGTTAGCAGCTTTACCACCACCATTTTTGAAAACATCAAAAACAGAAATGATAGTATACACCTATAACCTCAGCACCTGTGAGAATGAAGCAGGAGGACAATTGAAAGTTTAAGACCAGCCCGGGCTACAAAGTGAGCTCAAAGCCAGCCTGAACTTTTAGGAGTCACTGAAGCTGGAAACTGAATTATGTGCAGGGCTGTCGCAAGGCCAACCTGAGAACAAAGAGATGCCTCAAAGGGCAAGATAAGGCCACAGCTGAGGACACCTGGCTCCAACCCCAATTAACAAGACAGAGATTGCAGCCGCAGGTACTTCAATCCTATAGTGAAAGTCAACCTGGAAACTTTCTCCTAAAATAACGTAAGATAGTTCTCTTAAATTAACAAAATCTGTTACTTGGAAAACTCCCTGAACCACTCTCAAGACCCTGCTCAGTTTCCTGCGTTTTCCAGTCTAACCCCTTTCCTTGTCTGAAAAACTAAATAAATATGGGCTACCCAAAGACATTTCTGGTCTTAGCCCCCCAGAGTCTCTAACTCTGCTAGAGGATTTTGGTCCTCCTGGAGCCCTAAAATCATACCACTTGTCTCATTTACTTAAGCCTTCACCATACACTCATTTGGGAAATTGGGGATCTTGGCCAGGCCCCCAATACTGAATTGCATAGTGAGACCCTGTCCCAAAAAAGAAAAAAGAATAAGAACCTGTGGGGGGCGGGGAAGACAGTGAGAAGAGAAACAATATCTGAATGCTAATATTAGAGTTTATGACCTTAAGGACTCCCGGAAAGTGCCTTGGATGCCACCCGAAATTCACAGACCTACATTTTAGAGCCTCTCCTCTAAAACATTATTTTCTAAACTGAATGATCCCCATGTAATGGGGGAAGGAAGGTGTCAAGCTATAACACAAAATGCCCCACCATGGCCAGCCAGTATACCGCAGTTTCTTAGCTGCCAGGTAATAGTTCCTAGTGCAGTTCCCATTGCTGCTGTTTCCTAGAAAGGGCTGGTCACTGTGATACATATTGTAAGAACCAATCAAAGAAAGCCAAACACTCTACCTCTGTAATTCCCCTTCGCAAGCCCGTAAAAAGCTAACCTCCATAGGCCTTCAGGGCCTGATAATTTGGAAATGATTCAGATCAGTGCCCCTCAACATAAATAAATCTGCCTCCAAATTCTGGGTGTCATTTTGGTGTTTCTATTTGCCGTAGCAAAACTAACAGGATTATAAAGCGACTTCCAATTCTAAACCATCTATAGATTAGATTGTTTTATCTGTGTTTGTGCTAGATACTCATAAAAGAAAGACTCCATTTAAAAAAAAATGGTTCATTTTCTAGCTTATAGAGTCTTTAATCCACTGACAATACAAATTAGAACATGCTTAAACATAATTCCAGAAAAATAAGGATACCTTGTCTATCAGATCTCGGTTGACACAGTTTGGCAACTGCTGGAGGAAAGCATCTACTATGAGCTTGAGATGGGATCCAGTGCTGGCTTCTTCATCCTCTTGTTCTAATATAAAATTAGTTTTTAAGTAGATTTAAAAAGTACATAGAAAACTTATCAAAATAAAAGCATCCAATTATCAATTATTTGGATAACATTATCTAGAGCTATTTTTGTACTCATGAAGACATTAAAAATTTATAAAAACATTACTGCAAACTTTGTGTATCTTTAGACTCACAATGTTAAGTCACTATAATCTTTTTAATATCAACTATAAAAAGGTAACCTTTTCATTAGACACAGCTCACTCATAATATGTACATAGCCTGGGCCAGGGATTTAGCTCAGTGGCATAAGCGCGCCTGCCTGGCAAGCGTGAGGTCGTGAGTTTGATCCCAGGTACAAAGACAGAAAAGAAAGAAAGAAAGAAAGAAAGAAAGAAAGAAAGAAAGAAAGAAAGAAAGAAAGAGAGAGAGAGAGAGAGAGAGAGAGAGAGAGAGAGAGAGAGAGAGAGAGAGAAACAGTACATAGCTTTATAGTAAATGTATTGTTTTTATCTGCTCTGCATTGTATTCTCCATGTTCTTCAACTAGCAGTACTCCCAACTCTTGTTTTTGAAGAATTAAGGCTCCCAATTCCATGTGATTCTGACAAGGGTGCACACCACACCACCCTTCATTCCTTGGGCCACATGGGTAAGTATGACTCAGGATGAACCAAAGTCAATCAGTGGATACTTATACACAGGTAGTATGAGGGAAACTCTCTTTTCCTCTGATAGCATTAGCTGGTATGATTAAATGTGGGGCAACCTCTGGGCATGCCCACCATCCCTTTATAGTGCACAGAAAGAGAATCTGAGTAGGAAACAAAGCCAACAGAGAGAAAAGTAATATTGGCAAAGTTATCTTTTTAATAAAGAATCCAAACAAACTCAATAGGAAGTATTTGGTGAATAATAATGTAATTATTACTAAATATAAAACATGATTCAATTACTAAGACAAAATCAACATAAACTGATATGCTAGCTGTATTTCTATCCCTTAGGCATTTTAGAATAACTTCCAGATACAGTTAATGTTAAGTTTATAAAGATTCTATCACAGAATAGCAACAAGTTGTCAAAAGCATAAGAAATATGTTAAAATATTCAGAACTTAGGTTTAGATGAAAATTAAAGCTTAAGCACATAATGTTGAGTAATACTGTGTCCTAAATCAAATTATATAGTAGTGATAAATCTGAAGAAATGGAATTAAAAAAGAAAAAATTAAAAAGATTCATATTCTTAAGCAAGAACTTTGTGTTTAAAAAAAAAATGAAACAAAATTGGTGAAAGTTCTTTACCTTGTTCATCAAGAAGTTTCTTTGTAAGATCTTCAGCTTCATCTCCACCTTCTAACTCCAAGGTATCATCATTAATTTCTAGATTTTCCAACTCAAGGTCCAGATCATCAGGATTTGAAGCCTCCTTATTATCCTTAGATTCCTTTGCCTCTGTTTAAAAAAAAGAACAAGAGACCAGAATATAGCCCAACGGTAAAGCATTTGGCTAGCATGTGTAGGCCCTTAATTTCTCACACAGTGAAAAAAATAAAATAAATAAAACAAAGAGCCTGTAATCCCAGCACCTGGGAGACTAGGGCAGGAGGACTGTTGTGAATTCAAGACCAGCCTGGGCTAAAAAGTGAGCTCAAGGCCAGCCTGAACTGCACAGTGAGACCCTGTCTCAAAAAAAAAAAAAAAAAAAAAAGACAAAATAAACAAAATGAAGAATAATTACAATGATGTATTGGGGTTCACAAACTCGATTCCTTCTATGATTCTGGTTGCAAACTAAGTTGGACAAGAACCAAATCTAACTCAATGATTAAGTTCAACATTGACCTTAAGGGAAAACTAGATTCGGTTTTTGGCTAATTCAGTTTGTGACCAGAATCATGGAAAGAACTGAGTTTGTAAAATGAGATACCACTGTATATTTGAATTAAGCCACAGCTGAAATTCTGTTGCAAAAAACAAGGAGCAACAAAATCTGCACTATAGTTTATCTGAGAATTTACAACTATCTCTGACAAAAAATACAAGTAAAAATTTAATATATTCAGATTTTATAAAATACATTATGCTCACTGAAAACAGAGACCATAAAAAGCCTTTGGTTTTTATCTTAGTTACTTTTCTCATTGCTAAGACAAAATACCCAATGCTCAAAGTTAAGGAAGGAAAAGTTTATTTAGTTCACAGTTTATAGAAGTTTCAGTTCATAACTGGCTGATTCCAGGACAGGGTGGAACAGTTCATGGTGGGCAGAAGACAGCAAACACAACAACTGACCTTAATAGCATCTTTCTGCTCATTTTATACTGTATCTAGGCTGCTGGGATTAGGGCAGTGCCAAACCAATCAGTGAACTGATCTCACATCCTTAAGGCCAGCATCATACATTTTAGATTCAACCATCTCTGAAAAGCCCAGCCCCTATTAATGCATGAGGTTTTGGGGGGATATCTAGCACAAACCATAAAACAGTTCTGGATGCAATTTTTTCACTGAAGAGATGGATAAATAGATGACAGATGGGTGGAAGAGTGGATGGATGTTTACAAAATCACATTGATCTATGGTAAAGATAAGGGAAAATAAAGAAGTCTCAGATTGAGAAGGGCCTCAAACTCCAAGATGGAGGATTTCAGACTTGTTCCTTCCTGCAGTATGACCTTTGCAGGGTTAGTGCAGGATCATTTAAATATGATATGATATAATATTAACTTAGAAATAATATATAATTTGCAAAAAGACTAAATATAGAAAACTAATTAGGAAAATATCCTTATAATTTAGATATCAAGAGTTAAATTTTAAATGAGGAAATGGTTAGAAATAAAACAAATTAAAAATAGAGAAGAATGAAACCTTAGTTCAAAGAGACTAGCAAAATTTTGATAATTGCTGAAGTTGGCTAACAAATTAACATGCCATGCTTTGGTGTTTGAAATTTTCCACAAGGCAAAGATAGCAAGACAAAAATCCAGTGTTCAAGAATTTATGTTTAAACTATATTTTGCAGCATCATCTCATATGCTGTACTCTCTTAGCTTCTGCGTGGAAAGCAAAAATGTCTTCCTGACACTTAGATATGAACCATGTTTAGGAAAATAAAAGCTCTAACTAATACAGATTACTTCTGCTGAGTCTAAATGAAGAGATATAGCAGGTGATACAGCTCAGAGAAATAGCATCTGCCTGGCAAGCATGAAGTCAAGTTTGACTCCCAGTACCAAAAGAAAAAAAAAAAAAAAAAAAAAAAAAGAAAGCAAGGGAAGACAATATTTTTACTTTCTCACTCAACTTTTCATTCAATTAATTATTAATTATTGAATCCCCTCTCTAGGCTAGGTATTGTTCTAAACATCAGAAATATAACTGGTGACTATAGGTGAACAAAAAAACAAACCTGCCCAAATAAAACACATATTTGTTCCCCAATATTTTTTTTTTTTTCCTGTCTTTTTGAGACAGGGTCTCACCATGCAGTTCAGGCTGGCCTTGAGCTTACTTTGTAGCCCAGGCTGGTCTCAAATTCACAACAATCTTCCTGCCTCAGCCTCCCGAGTGCTGGGATTACAGACATGAGCCACCACACCCGGCTCCCCAACATTCTTTATTGTCTACCTATCAAAAAAGCATTTACTCATTAGCTATGCACATTGAGAACTATACTAAGCTGCTGAACATTCTGCAAAGAATCTCAAAATGTGACCTTCACCTGGCACAGGGATATACTCCTGAAACCCAGCACTGAGAGAAACTGAGACAAGGGAATCATAAATTTGAGTTCTGCCTGTGCAATTTAGTGAGAACCTGTCTCAAAATTTAAAAAAATAAAAATAAAAAGGGCTGGGGATTTAACTCAGTAGCAGAGCACACTGGTGTCTGATTCCCTAGTACTGGGGAACAGGGTGATGCCTGTTCTTCCTCTACCTGAGGAAATTAAAGTAGGCAGCATGAGGAAGTCAAATAAGGGTATAGTGGAGAGAGATTTCACAGAAACACAGAATAATCTATGAAGGTCAAAACACAAGACTAGCCAGCACGATGCCACACGCCTGTAATCCCAACAGTGTGAAGGCTGAGGCAGAAGGATCCTTGCAAGTTTGAAAACAACCTGGGTTACAAAGTGAGTTCAAAAACAGCATCAACTGCATATTGAGGCCCTGTCTCAAAAAGACCAGAAGAAAGAAGGAAAAAAAAAAAAGACTGTGCCATTTTAGGGACTAAAAAGGACAGAAAATTAAGGAGACATAGTTGGAACAGCAGACTTGAGATAAACTATGCAGGTACCAACAATTTTAACAATGTTAACAGTTTTAAATTATATTCCAAGTACTGCAACTGTAAAGCACTAGGAGAGTGAAATTAATTATTAATAAGACCCAAAACGTACAATAGATATTGTAAAAATGAAAGGGAAGTGCTCTAAAGGGTATAATGGTATGTACAGTAAGACAGATGACCACATCACTAAATTTTTGTTGGATCATTGAATAGAATGGTTCACACTGTCAATGTTTGAGTGTCTATCCATTTTTTATGCTTTGATTTTGTAGCCTGAACAACTACTTCTAAGAGGATATGTAACGTATTAACTAGTGATGCCTGTTATTTTTTTTTTTTTTTTGCTGAATTCTGTATTATTCTACCCTTCTTTTCTATTTTGATTTTTCTCTTTCTTTAAATTAAAAAAAAAAAAAGGAAAGGGACCAAGGGCAAATACAAGATAAACAAGTAGGAGGCATTAAAGCAGTACAAAGAGAAAAGCACAGCTTAGATTACAATAGCAGCAGAAGACAAGAAAAATCTGACAAACAAAATCTAAGTGGCATTTACCATCTCCAATTCTATGAACGACCTCAAAGTTCTTGATTTCCTCCAAGTAACTTTCTCACAAAAAGCTGGCAAGATCTAGCCTACAAATTATACTGAAGGTAAGCGAGCACTATAGAATGCAAGGAATTAATGCTTTGTCAAGATCTCACATAAATACATTATAAAATATTAAAAATAAAGTTTTGAATATTCACACTAAATTATACTGACTCTGGTAAAGGTATGTCAATTATTACCCTTTAATGCTCTGTTCCATGTTATTCTATCATTCTTTTACTCTAATGTTCATACCACAAAAACTAGTAACTATCAAGTCCTACCTTAAAAGTCATATTTTGAAACTGATTTTTATAGAACTTAATGTTAGTTTTATTCTCCCAGAATTTACCTTTGGAATCATCTTTGTTAGACTCTTTGTTCTGATAACTTTTTTCATTGTCTTTAAACAAGATGGCTGGAACAAAAGCTTTCAAATCAATAAGGTTTTCATAAAAATTCCGAGCATCTTCATCTTCCCATATACCACCTTCCAAGTCATAATCTCCAGGTTTACCAGGTGTGAATATATCAATTCCAGGTCCATGCTCTACAATAAAACAAACCACAGGTAGTTAACATTATTTTAAATGTAGGATGAAAAGCATGACATTACAAGGTATTTTTTATTTTCAATTTTATAGCTATCGAATCTTGATTGTTTCAACTGAAGTTTCTTTGGTCCACAGCACTCAGGGCTACATATGTGACCATCTTTAATATCCAGTCATGAACTGTGTTTCAATATCAGTATAAGACAAAGATGTTTTTCTGCAACTTATATAAGTAGCTATGAGATATATCAGGTCTACCTGCATGAAACTCAAAACCAAAATGAATACATACATTTGGCCATTCCTAAAACATTCAGCTCAAAAGCCTACCCTCCTTCACAAAGCATTTCTGTAAAAACTCTCAACTCTTGTACCATTTGTATTACTCAGACACTATACATCTTCAAAGAGACCATAAGCGCTTAATTAAGAAGCATTCTTTCTTTGGTAATCCTTGGTGTATGGTGCATTGCTATAAATGATATTGATAAATAACTAGAAAAAAGGAAAGATAAAATAAGTATTTGTTAGTAGAGAGTGGAAAACTATGTACAAAATCTACTCTTAGGTAAACTACAGATTTGTAAACTCAGTTGAGACATTAATTTCCTATTTTATAACCATAAGACCAATCCATGAACTTATCTATTCTCACTGTACTTATCTCCAAATCATAACTATAAATAGAATATTAGCCCTAAAAAAGTTAGACCATTCATTAAGCATCACTTAGGAAAAATTACAACAAAAACAAACAAAACAATGATTCTAATTCCCTATATTCCTTAGAGGAAATGTACTTAAGTACAGACTTACTAGGACTAAACTCATACATTAAAAAAGGAATAGCTGATTAAACTTACAATTTCTGTTTAACAAAAATCTAAACAGGTTTAAAAGACAAACTAAAAGACAATACTGACAGTGCTACTATGAAAAACGTATTTGTAAGCCACAGAATATGGAATAATGAAATATATACAATGGTACCTCAGCTGATGAATTTAATTTGTTCCATGACTTTATAAAGGATGGCCATGTCTGTATTTGTGAGGGAAAGATGGCTGTGGTCATGTTTGTTACGCAACATATAGTATGCAAACAGAAACAAAATTTTATCAGACTGTATGCAATCTTCTATATTGGCTCTGTACACAGAGTCCCTAAAGCCCTTAGAACTTCCTGAATAACGCATATGGCTTTTGTTATTCCTGAGAAGTATCATTCAATCTTACCTGAGGTTACCCTAATGAAGTAATTTAAGGTGAGGAACTTTACCTCAGAATGAGGCATGTCATCAGAAAGACCAAGTGAGTACAGGGCTAAAACTCTCGCCTTACCCAGGACACTCAGGAAGGTAGCGAGTAGGGATTAAGTTCTATACAAATTTTTAAACAAGGAGATTTGACAAGTTGCAGATTGATAAATGAATGCATCCAAGGGCCAGAAGCGATGCCCATCCGACTTCACAGGAACTGGGGCTACTACTTCTGGACTTGCCCTATGTGCCTCTACATTTGGCTATGCATCCATATCCTTTACAATATCTTTTATAATAAACAAACTTAAATTATTTCCCTGAGCACTTTGAGTATTTCTAGCAAGCCATTATTGGAACCCTGAATGTACAACCTACCTGTCCAGACTGAAAATTGGCACAAGTGGGGAAAAGTTTCATGGCACTGATCTCATAACTTATAAAAACTAGTGCTAATTTCAGGTTGTATCAGAGACAAATTTAATTTAGGATATACAATTGGTATCTGAAAATTATTCAGTATGGGAGAAATGCCACACATCTGGCACCGCAAGGTATTCTCTGTAAAAGTTTAAAAACACTTTTTTCACCAAGTTTTATATATAAATATAGACAAAAATTCCAAAATAAAAATGGATAAACTCACCAAAGTAAAAGAGCATATAAAAAGATCCTTAACCTTAGTACTAATCAGGGTAAACCAAAGCAAAATATCTACTACTCAGACCCTTTAGATTATGGAAAATTTTAAAGATTGACTTCAAATGTTGACAGAACAGTGGAGAAGTAAGTACATTCATATCTTATAGAATATATACTAATGTGGGGGTATTAATCAATGTCTATCAGTGGGCTGAATAAGCTCAACTGTGCTAATTTGACTGACTTAAAAGTGACACAGGGAGAAAGAAACATTATGATAGCTACTGCTAATATCCAATTGTCTTGTTGTGAAGTGCTGTGTTGCTAACATTGTTCTGTTCCAATCTGCTTAGATCTGTCCTCTTTTGTTTTATTCTCTTTAAAATAAAAAATTAAAAAAAAAAAAAAGAAAGTGACACAGGGAATTAGTAAAGCTTATTTCTGTGAACTTGTGAGTAGGTCATTAAGGCCTGACCTTAGTGCCTATATTTTGTCCCTTGCCTTCTCTCTGGCACTGTTCCCTTGCTTTGTTTCCAGGCTGGTATCAATTAAGTGTCTGTTCCACCAAGCCCTTCTACCATGATATTTCTGCCTTGGAGTCAAGTCACCCTGAACTGAATCCCCTAAAACAGTGAGCCAAATTAAACCTCTCCTCCTTTAAGTTGTGGGTACTAGGAGTTTGTCTTAGCAATGATAAAGCTAACTCACACAATCAATATTTAAAATAAGCATAATATTTGATCTTGCAAGATGCCTTTAAGGAACCTGTATCTCATAAACTAAACCATGATTTATAAGAATATCCACTGTAGCATTGTTCATAACAGAGCAAAACTGGAAAGAACCTAAGTATCTATCAATAAGATAAAAAGTTACACAACATATATATGCTATTGCTATGGTCTGAATGTTTTAATCCTCCTAAAATGTCATGTATTAAAACTTAATCTTCAATGTGGTAGTATTAAGAGGCAGTGCTTTTGAGAGATGATTGGGTATGAGGACTCCCTCATGAATAGAATGGATGTCCTTCTAAAAGAAGAATTAGGACAACTGAGGAATATAGCTCAATGGTAGAGCACCTGCCTGGTAGTAACAGGTCCTGGATTCAATGGCCAGTATTCTCCCCACCTCAATAAAAGCAATAAAAGAGGTGCCAGGAAGCTCATCCCCCGCCTCAGAGCTAAAAATGTTACTACAAAAAGCAGATAGCAAACCTTCCCCAGGAATCAAATCTGCTAAGGTCTTGATCTTGATCTTGTATTTCCCAGCCTCCAGAATTATGAATAATAAATTTTTGTTATTTATAAATTATCCAATCTATAACTGTTATAGCAGCTGAAATGAACTAAGGTAAGTAATATTAACTGGGTATTAACAGAATTGTAATATTTCTATTACCTAGCTCAGGAAGCTCTCAAAACTGTATTACTAAAAGAAAAATGAAAGTCAAACAAAACAGTTTTCACCTAAATTAACAAGAAAGCTGTATTTATAAATATCAGATTATATATATTTTGTGTGGGAGAAAAAAGGTCTGGACATAATCCTATCACGCTGTAAATAATGATTACTTTGGAAAATGAATCTGATAGAATTTTACTTTTTATCTAAAAAATGCATTAATTTTACATATCTAAAATTATATTTGTAACAAATTATAAAAGAAATTCAACTTCTGAGAGGCAAAAAAATTTACAAAATTTAAAGTAAACAGGAGAGAACATTTGCAAAGCACATGAAACAATCAAATTCTTTAATATGCAAAGTGATTTTTACAAAACAAGACATACTTGGGGAGAATAACATACTAGAGGATTCAAACAAGAATTTTACAAAGAAAAGGATATAATGACAAAACAGTCAATAAACTTAAAGAAAACATGCTAAATCTCAGAATTTAAAAATCGAGAATTGTAATATAGTAAAGTATAGGAAACACTCTCATACAGTTAGTAGTATGTTAACTTCTTTAAAAAAAGTATTACATATATTGAAATTTAAAATGAATACACCCCTTTTAATCTAAGAACTCTACTTCTAAGAATGGGTCCTAGAAACAGTAATGTGCATACAGAAAGAAGGTTCAGGGATTTTGTTTCAGCACTGACTAAAATACCAACTATAACAGCTAAAACTAGAAAAGCCAATCAAAAGAGAGCAAATAAATAATAGCACAATTACTTATGAGGATATTATGAACAACTGAAAGAACTGCTAGCCCCCAAATGGTTTACAAACACTGGCCATCAAGTAGCTCAGAAAATCAATCTCTGAGAGAAGGCAAACAAAAATACTAAGTCTAAAAGGGGCCTAGCTTACTCACTAGATTTTTTTTAGGACAAGACTAAGTAAGGCAGAAAGAAGGTAGGGAGAGTCCAGCATTCTCCCCAGTACAAAGACAACAAAGAGTTCCAAGGTACCAAGAATTCCTCAAAGTACCAGCCTCACAGACAGGCCTCAAAGACCTACAGAGGGTCCTCTTTGAGTACTGCCTGGGTACCGGTTAGCCGCTAATAAGACAGAGAAAATAGGTACTCAAAGGGGTTAGTCCTCACACAGGTGCTCATGCAAGACCAGAACATTCCGAAAGCACTAAAGAAGACTGAAAATATTTTCTAATTCATAAAAAATCAATGTAGAAAAAAAAAAAAGAAAGAAAAGAAAATAAGAAATCAAGTTGAGTCAGGAAGGGTATCATCTCAGTATTAGGGAAAATTAGTCCTAAATTGAAGACTGTCCTGATCTCCCCTAACAAAACATCTCAAATATGAACCATTTTCAAAGTAACTTAAGTGTATCCCAGGAGAAAGTTTGATGATATTTATAAGTATACAAAAATATCTGATATATACCCAATAAGATATGACCGGGCATGCAAACAAGCAGAAAAATTGCCAGACATACAAGATTACAATCGCAATCAATCAGAAACAACTTAGAAACCACACATTACAAGTAATTATTTGTTACTAAATTTCACAAGTTCAACAAGCTAGGAGATAAAAATAAACATGTTAAGGAGAAGGAAAACATTTCCAGCTTCTGGAGTGAAAATTATACTTGTATATGGGATTCACACTACATTAGATACTATAATAGAAATATTGGTGAACCTTAAAACAGAACAGTAAGAACTTTCCAATAAATAGAAAAAAATTCTGAATAAAATACTGAAGGCCAGAGCATCAATGAGCTGTAAGATGATTTGCAAAAATCTAATATAATTGTTATTGAGTACTCATAGGAGAAACACAGTATATGAAGAAATAAAGATAAGATTTTCCAAATTTGATTCAAAGGGTACATAACTCAGATCCCAGAAGCTCAAATAACTCAAGCTCAAATAACGCAAATAATTCAACATAAAATAAAGCCACACCAAGTTACATCACACTCAAGTTGCTTGAAATCAGAGATAAAAAAAAAAAAAAAAAAAAAACAGACAGGAAATGCACATCATATCAACAGGACAGACCTAAGAATGACAGCAGCTTTCTCATGGAAACAATGCAAGTTAGAAGATAAAGAACATCTTTAATATACTGAAAGAAAAGTTTTCTCACCTTGCCATTTTATACTACATGACAATTTCTTCTAAAAATAATGACAAAATTTTGTCAAGGTTATTCCTGGGAAATTCCTAAAATTAATTCTAAATTCATTTAAAAGACATTTTACCATGATTTGGGGGGGGAGTAAAAAAAGAAAAAACCTGTATCAATACCAAAGTATGCTAATTATTATAAAAATATTTTGATTCTAAAATAACATAATAGATATATTAGAACACCACAGATTGAACAAAAACTGAAAGTCTATGGTAGAATGCCTTTTAAAAAAATTAAAGTTTGGGCTGGGGATCCTGTTCAGTGGTAAAGCACTTGCCTATCAAGTGTGAGCCCAGGTCCAATCCTCAATACAACAAAGACAACAAAACAATTTGAGACTCCTTGAGTTTTTTGTTTGTTTGTTTTTGTTTTTGAGAAAGGCTCTCATTCTGTAGACCACCATAACCTTAAACTTGTAACCCTCTGGCCTAGTTCTCCTTCACTGATTTCTGAGGCACAAAAATTCCTTGGAACTATATGCATGATTATATGCAGCTATAATAAGATAAATGTTCTCACAGTATACAACAATTATGTCTTATTCAAGATGCAAAAATACAAAATATTTTTATTGTAAGATGCTTTGCAAACACTTTACTCAAAACAAAAAAGTAAAATCAAAACCAAAAAACCCAAATACTTTAGTTACTATTTTTACATAAATAAGATTGGATTTTTTTTTAAAATTAAAAACTCCTACATTTATTAGCCTCCAAAAAATGTAAGGTTAGTCAAAACAATATGAACAAGCCGGGGATGGTGGCTCACGCCTGTAATCCCAGCACTCGGGAGGCTGACGCAGGAGGATTATTATGAGTTCGAGACCAGCCTGGGCTACAAGGTAAGCTCAAGGCCAGCCTGAACTGCATAGCAAGATCCTGTCTCAAAAAAGAGACAAAACAAAACCAAAAAACAATATGAACAAACATTTTACAAATACTCCCAGGGCAAACCACTTAATCAGTTGCCTTTTGTACATATTATCAAAATTGCCATTGTCTCACTTCAATGCTGTCTTAACTCATTGATCATTTCTAATTGGAGACACTGTAGCAGAGTAATATTATCTACTTTCAGCATGATCCAACCCAATTTGCTTGACTTTTAGAATGAATTTCTTCTGCATCATCTAATACAAGGCTCATGTACTCATCAAAACTAGTAAAACAGTCCTCTATTCACATATTCACTTGTTTATACAGCCACATTTGAATCCAGGATCTGTTCTACAAGTATCAGAAGATGAAGTTGATGGGCTGCACCATCACCTTCTGCACTTTCTGGCCCTGGCCCTTGTACACCATGGCAATATCTGACAAAGATCACACCAACCACCATGCTAAACTAAGTGCTGGATTTTTTAAGATTAATGATTTGTAATGTTTATCTACCTAAAAACATATTTTGCAAAGCAGTTGGTGTAATGAGCTCACTTGATAAGGCAAAGAAATCTTTAATTCTACATAAACACTTTTTTCAAGTTTATTAGATCTTAATGTCAATTCATTTAAAAAAACTTTGAAGTTTAAAACTTAAAACATTAAGTCAGGTGTGGTGGTGCACACCTGAAATCCCAGCACTTGGTAGGCTGAGGCAGGAGGATTGCTGCAAGCTGGAGAACAGCATGGGCTACATAGTGAGTTCAGGGGCAGCCTAAACTATACAAGACCTTGTCTCTACACCTCCCCCCAAAAAAACTTAATTAAAACATTAATGAAACATATATGATAAACCTAAAGGTAAGTAACAGTACTTATAAATTAAAGAAGAAACATTTACTAACATCTTACCTTCTGGTGCTGGCTTATCCTGAGGAAGATCTGGCATATTTTCATCCAAAAGGTCTGCTAAGGATTGAGAATTTGCCAGCAGCTTCTGATAAGACATAGCAAATTCTTCATATTGTTTATGTCTATCTTCACTTAGTTCCCCTTTAGAATGTAGAATACGTCTGTAAATAAATAATGGAATAATCTGATAAAGTTATTAAGACATGTTTATCACTAAACGGGAAATGTTTCATAAATTCTGATCTTATCATACAAATTCAGCAGTCTTTCTGCTTACTTTTATTACCTAACATTTTAAAGATATATTTGAAAATTAAAATACAATCAATATCACTCAAGCAACTAAAGATTATGTCTTCAGAAATGTCATATTTAACAATATTACTACCTAATAATGAGGTTTATTAGTATTTTGTTCCTGTTATACTGTCCTCTAGTTAACACAGTTAACTAAGAAATATTTAATGCACAAATTAGTATTGAAAAGCAACGGGTTTTAGAATTCAATACAGAAACACTAATTAAAATAATTTAAACAAATTAAAATAATTTTGTTATGCCATACTTTCCTCACACATACAGAGAACCAAAAAAATTAATACATCTACATAAGTCAGTTTTCAAAAATAATGGTTGTAAAAGGATTAAAAAATAGACTGAGTTATCCTTAAAACTCAGTACTTGAATCAAGATTATCTTTTGAAAAAGTCCACATCTCCCACACAGCCAATTCTCAATTTACAGTCCATTACACAAATATTAACTGAGAAACCCATTTACTAAAATCTATGCTACATGGAGGGTAGATGAGACAACCTCACTTCTGCATTACAAGAGCATACCGGTAGGTTCCCTATGATTACAAATGCAAAACTACTATAAAATGTCAAAATGTTTGAAGTCAAAATTCCTACAGTATTAGTATAAATGACTGAAACCTTTAAAAAAAATTTTTTTTCTTTTGTCTTTTTGAGACAGTGTCTCCCTATGCAGTTCAGGCTGGCCCTGAGCTCACTTTGTAGCCTAGGCTGGTCTTCAAATTACAATGATCCTCCTGCCTCAGCCTCCCAGGTGCTGGGGTTACAGGTGTGTGCCACCACACCTGGCAAATGATTGAGATTTACACAGCAAGATCTAATTCATTCTGTACTACATATTGATATAGTTGTACAATAAAGGAAACTTATAAACCATAATGTGAATACAAAACAAATAAATAAAATTATACACTAAGTCACTTTCAAATATAATACACTTTTTTTAACAAACTGAAGAAAATTAGTGGGTTTGTTTTTGGACATGACATCATCTTAAAAGTTACAGAAAACAAAGTGAAAAAATCATGCCTATACTCCCTGCTTATTTGGAATGTTTCCAAACTTTTCTACCTTGTCCTATCCCCACCCACAAAAACTTTTGTTTAAATATTGTAGCAATCAAATAACATTTCTTATTTCAAGAGTATTGGTTTCCATTACAAACACATCAGTGCATGGACCCACTTAACTCCAGTCACTCCTTTCAAATCTGGCTTAGAAATTTTCATTCATCTGCTTATGACATCAGTATATATTGGACATTTACCAACATATTAGTAAAACAGCAATACAGTTTAAACATAATAATCTAGGTTAAGGGTTTCTCTAAAAACTAAAAATACTATCAAGTTTAGCTCCCTCTTCAAACATTTATTTCACATTCATAAGGAAAGACAAAATTGCATTCAGCAAGCATACGAAAGTAGTTTAAAATTAAAACAAAAACCTAAAGCACTACAAAATATTCACACCTATGAAAGAAACCACCAATATTATGAATGTACTTGTCATAACTTTTAATTATAAGTTCTAATAAAGTCATTCTGGAGGTTTAACAAAAAAATCCAAATCACGTTTGACAGCATATACCTTTAATTCCAGCGCTCTAGGAAGATGAGAGACAGATTCCAAGTTTTGAGTTCAATCTCTTAAGACCTTGTCTTATAAGTTTTTTTAAAAAGTCTCAACACAAAGGCCCTGCGTTCAATCCTTAGTATTACTACCAAAACACACGCACACAACCACATACACACACACACACACACACACACACAACCTATTAAAATTAAACAATATAAATACAACACGTTCAAAATTAAACTACTTTAAAATGTTTGCATTGCCAGGCATGGTGGCACATGCCTGCAATCCCAGCAATTTGGGAGGTTAAAGCAGGAGAACTGTTCAAGTTTGAGACCAGCCTGTGCTACAAAGTGAGTTCAAGGCCAGCCCGAACTGCATTGTGAGACCCTGTCTCAAAAAGATAAAAAATAATAAAAAATAAAACAAGCCGGGCGTGGTGGCTCACGCCTGTAATCCCAGCACTCGGGAGGCTGAGGCAAGAGGATCATTTCAAGTTCGAGAATAGCCTGGACTACAAAGTGAGCTCAAGGCCAGCCTGAACTGCATAGTAAGACCCTGTCTCAAAAAGACAAAAAAAAAAAAAAAAGTTTGCATTGTATTATAGGGAAAAAATTACTTCATTATCAGGCCACTTAGAGGAGCTAATTATTCTAAGAGATTTCAAAGTCTATAATGACAAGGTACAATACTATTTCATTACTTCAAAACAAATTATAAAGTATCTAGAGTAAAATAACCTGGAGATTTATTTCTCTAGGTTCTAACATTCTGGTCATCTGAAGAAAGAGCCAGTCCATTAAAAAATGAAAATATTAAGATCTGCTGGTATATAAACAATAGCAAGGTGATTACTTTTATCACAACAGGAAATTAACAGTCCTAATCCACTGTCAACCTCATATTCAAATATTTGCCTGGGACTTTACACTGTCAGGTAGGTCATTTGCTTCATTGATGGTTCCATGTCAGGGTTCCCATTCCTCTCCAGTACTGCGAAAGCTTTCAACTTCAGACATACTGTCTTACCCAAATCTCAAGTCATGATCAAATTCTTTAATAGCAGTAAATTACCTAACTAATGAACAAGTACTTCAGGTATTCCGTGAGAACAGTTCTCAGGGAAAAAGTTTAGATTTTGGTTGTTTTGTTTTCTAACCACTTCTTACCTTGAGCACTGGGTAAGCAGGACGGGATAACCATGAACAGAATCAGAGTTCCATTATAAACAGAACTTACACAATTGCATCATATCCTTGGCCATTTATTTAATACATACTTACTAAACACCTGACTAAATTCACATGTATAAGACTATATTCTGACATAACAGAGAAGTAACTATCAAAAGTACCTGAATATTCAAAATCTCTAGAATCACATAAAAATTCTAATAAAGTTAAAACATTTATGTGTATCTACTATGTATGTCAGTTTTTTAACTTTATGAAGTTCACAGGAAAAAATTTTCTGCTTGATTAATGTCTTAGAAACCTCTGTGAAGGGGTTGGGGATGTACAGCTCAATGATAGAACACTTGCCTAGCTAGCATATACAAGGCTTACCAAGCATTGCCAAGAGGAAAAAAATAAATAAATAAACAGCTCTGTGAGGGAACTAAATATTACATGGCTCATCTGACCAATGAGTACTTTTGCATATTAATATTTTTAAAACAAATAAAAGCCTCCACTTTCTTTCCCAGTGCAGGACATCGAGCCCAGGGCCTTGCATTCACCCATGATTACCAAGTGCTCTACCACTAAGCTACACCCCTAGCCCTTATCAAAATTTCTTACATGAATTCCACAGAAATATAAACTGGATAAACAAAATCAAGCTAAAAATAATTCATCATATATTATTGTAATTATTACCTTTTAAGAAACATATCCATTATATAAAGTTAAATTGAAATCATTCTTTTGAAAATATCAGGTCAGGAAACCTTTTGTGTAAAGTGCAAAAGAGTCAGTACTTCAGGTTATACAGACCATAGGGTCTTTATTGAAGTTATTCAATCTTGTTATGTTAGTGTAAGAGCAGCCACAGAAATATGTAAGCAAATGAGTATGACTACATATTAACACAACTTTATTTATGGATACTCAAATTTGAATTTCATAATTTTCATATTTCACAATATATATTCTACTCTTTTTTTCCAACCATTTATATAGGTAAAAACCATTTTCAGATCATAAGCTGTACAAAACCTAATCACAGACATAAACGTCTGACAAGGTCATAGCTTGTCAATCCTGCATTATGACTGGAATTAACCAAGTCAGCATCAATATTAAAAGTATTTACAAACTAATTCATTCCCTCTCATTTAAATGTACAATAGAGAGGTACTGGTACTCTTTAGATGTAAAAAGTAAGCAATAAAAACAAATCAATTCAGTAGTATTCCTTAGAATAAAAATTTGTGAAAAGTAGACTTCCTTTACCCACAGATATGATGTGACCATTTGGAAGCATCCATTAGGTACATCAATCCTCAATTTATGAAGTGCTTTTTATATTACTTAAAATAGTAACACTAACAGAAAATATCGAATAGTCAATTATTGAATCAAGTATTGTATCTCACAAAATCCTTAAAGTACAGTGAAGTAACATTTTAATAGTGCTTAAATATTATCAACTGATAACCTACCTACCTAAAAGGTCAGGTACAACTCCACTTAGCTGGAAAGTGAGACTAAATGCACTATTTAATTTTAGGCCAACATATTTTTTAAGTTTCAACATTAGTCAACTAATGGCACATAAATCTGTATTAATAAAAGAGGATTGGGGATTTAGTTCAGTGGTATAAGCACCTGCCTGGCAAGCACAAGGTTTCGAATTCAATCTCTGGTACCAAAAAAAACAAAAAAAAACATAACTGAAAAGAAACTTGCGAGCCCGACAGAGCAAGTATACACCTGTAATTCCAGTCACTGGGGGCACTAAGGACAGCAGATTCCAGGCCAGCCTGAGCAACTCAGCAAGACACTTTCAAAATGAAAAATAAGAAAGGCTAGGGAACAGCTCACTGGTAGCACGTTTGATGTCCCAGGTTTAATCCCCAGTATCACAAAATAAAAAGGGTTGGGTATGTAGGACAGTGATCGATCCCTGGATTTGACACCAGTACTGTCAGGGTGGGGTGGGTATTAACAATATCCAAGAGAAAAAGTCTGCATTATACTTGCTTTTTAAACTAAACTTTAACATCAAATCACTTGATAATATAGAAAAGAACAGTTAGAGGACTCAATATGACTCATTCAATCACTTTCTTCATTTATTCATTACATTGTCTTTAGGAAAGCACCAGAGATTTTACTTCTGTGTTTAGAATTGGTCGAATAAATTTTTAACTACAGACTTTAATGCATATAGAACAAGACTTCACAAAATAAAAATGGCACTATCTCCTAAGTTACATTAAAATGGCTAAGAATATTTATAATCTTTAAACTGAAAATAAGTATATTTGATTTTCTTAAAGATAGAATAAAGGCTTAAAGACATTTAACTGCATATGAGCTTTGTGTATCAATTAGCTTAGTAGGTAGTTTTCCATACCTAAGAGAAACCTTACTAGGAAAAACTGTTGACATAATTTAGTCCCACAAAAAAATGCATTGGGTAATTACCAGGAAAGAAAAATGTTTAGAAACTCTTCATTTTAGTGGTACAACACTGTAATGTATCTGTTTGGAAGAAAGGAGACTAACATTAGGTCATGCAGGGATTCTGCATTAATCTATTCTTCAATCTTTTTTGCTCAGTTATCTCCATCTGCACAACAGAAGCTGTGTGGACTGAAGGTATCCTAGTGCATGAGTGATTTAGTAAGCTTATGGCAACTGATTTTGTATGATTATGATTCTCACATCCCCCAAATGATTACATGTGTAAGTAGACAAAGTCTCCCAAAATAAATGACTTCTTCAATGCTAAGGTCTGTTTATATTGACAAATAACCTTCTCCAATAGCCACAGATTAACAGTTTTGCATCAGAATGCATAAATAAAGCCAAGTATGGTGGTGCATGCCTATAAACCCTAGCACTCTGGAGGCCAAGGCAAGAGGATTACCGTAAGTTCAAGACAAGCCTGGGCTACATAGTAAATTCAAATCCAGCCTGAACTACACAGCAAGACCCAGTTTCAAAAAAAACAAGACATCCTTTCCCCCAACCCACTGCAAAGGAAAAAACAAACAAATATAACAAAACAAGTTTCTGAAGAATGACCACAAAGCATCAGTAACTTGAGCAGCTATTCATAATGTAAATATAATCAACATTCAAAATTATCATTAGGTTAAAATAGTATGCCAAGAGCATCTAAACAGGAGCTGGGGACGTGGCTCACTGGTGCATGCACAAGGCCTTGGGTTGATCTCCAGCATCTCACACACACACACACACACACACACACACACACACACACACACACACACAGATTCAAAAGCATCTAAACAAAGTTTAAGAGATAAGCAATTATAAAAGTTACTACTGAAGTAGTTCACTTGAGTTATCAAGATTTTACAGAAAGAGGTCTAACAAGTAAAAAGAATGAGAAAGCAGCTATAAAAGTAAAAAAGCAAATTTAAGTTGCAAATATGAAACACTGTTATCTAAGACAATTGTCCCAAGGGTAGTATACTGTCTAGAAATCATGGAACAAACTGACAACCTGGACATAATTAGTCTGAGGAAGTCTGAGGAACAGTCTGCCTGCTAATCTCTGAGTTACTGTCATAGGAAGGAAAAGAAAACACATGCTCTATACCAGTACTTCTCCAACAATCTATCATAAAACATTAATTTTTCCTGCCAATCATTACAAGCACTTTCATAAAATACAGTGAGATTAGGAGCCAAGGATTTAGCTCAGTGGCATAAGCATCTGCCCGGCAAAGCGCGAGGTTGTGAGCTCAAACCATGGTACAAAAACAAAAAAACAGTGAGATGATTATGGCAATAGAAAGTTTCTCTATACTTTCTAAATATTTACTGCTTCTGTAATGGATTTATTATAAACAGGTAAGCAGTTTACAGATGCTATTAAGTATCTTTACTCCACTTTTATCAGGAAAAAAATAAATCAAAATTAATCACACATAGATTACATTTTAACTTGATATAACAAAGAATTCATAGCAAATAAGTGTGCCCAACATTGGAATAGTTCAGAGTCCTGAGCTCTTCTGAGTGGTACTCAGAAGAATAACCTTTTCTGTAAGAAATCTACTAAGTAGATTCCTGAATTAGAAACGTAACTGAAGTAACTCACTGTATATTCTTTCTTCTACAGTTCTGAGGCCAAAAATAAACACAAACCCTTAAAGTGGACAATAAAAGTAACCTATTTGTTTTGTTTTTCTCTTTTTGAGACAGGGTTTCACTATGCAGGTGAGGCTGACCTCAAACTCAGAGCAAGCCTCCTGCCTCAGTCTCCCGAATGTTGGAATTACAGGAACGTGCCACCATGTCTGGCTTCAATTTTAACATACAAAGTCTGAATTGTGATACAGTAAGTTGAAAGTACTGGGCAAGAACTATGAAAATGACAAAGCATTATAGAAATAATTAAAAAGCCTTAAATATGTGACAATTAACATTCAAAAGCATAAAACAATTTTTTTAAAGACAGGGCATTGCTATGTAGTAAAACCTGGTCTTAAAACTCCTGGACTTAGGCCTCCCACAGCTAAAATTTACAGGTATGTACCACCATGCCTGGCATTTTCTTTCTTTTTAAAAGAGTCACTGGTAACATCACTGATGTCTCAAATTCTCACTTGAATAACTTTAGCCACATAATCTCTGCACCTTCCTTGACTTTATCTGTCCTACTCATACTATTACTGGCATAACAAAATTACTGCCTTCTTTGCTGGTTAAGTCAATCATCTTCCAGTGGTAATTACTGAAACTATGGTAGTCTTTCCCCACTGCAGACTTCTGGGAACCAAAAAAGGTACTCTCTCATACCAATTTCTGATTAATAGCAATTCCAGATTCTCAATCATACAATTAAACTAGTTAGAAAGCACTCAGTTACATACTACTGTTATTACATCCTTTCTTCACACTGTTAGCCCTTTTCCACATTTACTCTCCACTGATACAATGTCTACATACTATAATTGACTTTTCTGTTATTAATTCCTTCTCCGTGGAGACACTATAGTTTACAATATTTACTAACAAAAGTTGGACCCTAGTCCTAGTCTTTTTACCAATTACTACAGCCACAATACATTATGATTTTAAAATTTTAAATGAATGACCCCAGTAACACTTGTACTTTATAGTCGCCCCCAGCAAATTGTTTCATTGCTAACTGTATGCAATATCTCAAAATTCTGATCTTAATACCACTATCAAATGACTTTTTTTTTTTTTTTTGGTACCGGGGATTGAACTCACAACTTCGCGCTTGCCAGGTAGGCGCTTACGCCACTGAGCTAAATCCCCAGCCCTCATTTTCTTAAAAAAAAAAAGTAGCAATAGTGACATTAACCACTTAACATACAAAACAATGAAAGCAAACCTGTTAAAGAGAAAAAAGCAAAACACACAAAAAAATAGTATCAAGTGACAAAATTTTCTCAAGTTTTTGAAATCACAGGAAGAAAAAATATCCACAAAGCAAAATTATCATGTGCTTGTTAGATTTTTAAATATCAGAAACAAAATCTATTGTAGATTCACATTTAAACATGAATATTTAGACTACTATACTTGAAATTTTCCTGGAATGTTAAGAAATCACCTGTAAGGAGCCCTTTTCCGTAAGTTCTTTCAGTAGCATGAAGACTTTAAACATTTTTAAGTATGTGCTCCAAAATAAATTCTCAATTCTGAGAAACATTTGAAAATCACCTGTTTTGTCTCTCAGTATTCTGGAGCTCCCTGTGGTCCCTTTTCAGGTGTTTGGTCAAAGACGTAAAGTACTCTTTCAAAAGATTCTGGAAAGGTTGCTGTTTCTCTGGACTAATTATCTCACTAGGAGGAAAACTCAAATTAAACTTCTCAGCAGCACTCTTTACTCTCCTAGGTATAAGTCCAGCGATATCATCTCCACAATGGCGACAGAAACTAATCACCACAGAAACATGAGTGTGGGATTCTCGATCAGCATTAATAATATTTTTAAGCTGTTCATAGATTAAGGAAAGACCTTCCTTGTCAGTGAAAATCCCAACTATTGTCAATTCTGCAATGAAACGCAAATCAGTTCTTAGCTTGGTAATGTTAGGAGTTTTTTCTTCTTTCCTTGCTTCAAAATGTTTTTTCCAGACCTGAAGAAGTGAGGGGGCAAAGTCAGCATAGCGCTGGTGAAAGAGAGAGCATAGGTGCACAGCACAGTTCACATCAGAGATTTTTAGTTTGGCTTCCACAATGGAAGCTACAGCCTCTGCAATGTATTTGCTTAAATTTAGACCATTAAAATCATGGGACAAGGAGTCTCTCTGTTGTTCTGTAATAGTTTTTAGTTTCTTGACAAAAGCAGTATTTTTCTTCAAACTGGAATCCAGGCGACTAAAAAAATTTTCCTCTGGTCGGTTTTCTGGAGCATTTTGGTTTTTGCTACGAAGTTCCTTTCTTAACTGATGTCTTTCCCAAGCTTCTTGATGAAGCTGAAGAGATTCTTCCTTTTCTCTATGTAAAAAACAAAAACACAAATAAAACAGTGTATTTGTTTTTTGAAGCACCAATGATTAATACTGTAAGATTAAACTTCAGTGGAAAAAAAATCATCCAGGTATTAGCATCTAAGAGGAACAAAAAATATAAAATGTATTTTCTTTTCTTTCTTTTTTTTTTTGGTCTTTTTGAGGCAGGGTCTCGCTATGCAGTTCAAGCTGGCTTTGAGTTCACTGTGTAGCCCAGGCTGGTCTCAAACTTGCAATGATCCTCCTGCTTCAGTCTCCTGAATGCTGGGATTACAGGCGTGCAACCACCATGCCCGGCCATTGTCATTACTTTTGAAAACACTTTATCAGCTGGGTGTGGTGGCACACACCTATAATCCCAGGCCTCAGGAGGCTGAGGCAGGAGCACAGTTAGGAGTTTGAGGCCAGCCTGGGCAACACAGTGAATTCAAAGCTGGCGTCCACTACGAAAAAGACCCTGTTTCCAAAAAAAAACAAAAAACAAAAAAAGCACTGAAGGAGCAGCATAAATACCTACTTTGCAGGAGCGAGGTCATGAGTTTGATCCGCAGTACCAAAAAATAAAAAGTTACATTTGTTCTTCCATACTCAGCAGTAACTAAACTTTTCATAAAATACTGTACTTGCTAGCCTTTAGCTTATAATACAAGCATGATCTAGAAAATTTAGAAAAGAACCAGAAGAGAACTATCAGAAACCCTTTCATAAAATGTGAAAAAAAAAAAAAATCGCTAAAAATACATGCACCCATTTTTCCACTAAAAAGATGGAACAATTTTAAATTGTAAAAATAATAAAGTAACTTGGGTGGGGTGGAAGGCGGCGACAATCTAATTTTTGAGACAAAAGCATATTAAATTTAAAATATAAATTTATAAAAAAGTAAATCTGATATAAAAATGAGTTAACCTACAATTCTATGATTTTTCCACTGAAAACTACACTACATTAACAGGTTGCATCTACCACTGGGAACATGAATAGCTGAATAACTCTTGGAAATTTCCCAGGCATACACAAACACAAGACTGGCAGTAAAATTACATATAAGGAAAACATAGATAACTCAACTGAAAAGACTTTAAAATATATAATGAAGTTTTTATGGGTAAAATAACATGATGCCTTAAAATATTCTAGGGGTAAAAATTGGGAAACTGTTGATGTTGAGCAGACTGGGCAAAAAAGGATTAGTTCATTTTACCATTCTATTTTTGCATGTGTTTGAAATTTTCTCAACAGAAAGCTGGATTTTTGTTTAAGCTCTTTTGATGGAAGCAAAAAGGGGAAAAAAGTTACTATGAAACAGAGTATCATGGACCAAGGGTTTAGCTCAGCAGCACAAGTACCTAGCTGGCAAGCACGAGGTTGTGAGTTCAATCCCCAATACCAAAAAAAAAAAGTTTAAGATAGGGTATAGAACTTAAGAGCACAATAGTTTCAGAAAAAGAAAGGAAATATGTCATATCCCCTGCTATATTCTCATATCCTTTAGGGGGAGGAGATTTAGCTCAGCACTGTAAGTGCCTGCCTGGTAACCACAAAGTTGTGAGTTCAATCCCCAGTACCGGAAAAAAAAAAAAAAAAAAATCTGCTATTTGGCCGAGGATTTAGCTCAGTGACATTAAGTGCAAGAAATGAAAATTTTTTATGAATGATAATTTTTTAAAAGAAAAATAAAATTAACAAGCAAAAAGCTCTTAAGAATCATGGCAATACATATTCCATATATATTCTACTACTATCTGTGGGACCTAAGGTTCCATTTTGAAAGACAGATGAAAATAGTGTTATAATACCATAAAAGTTTTTAAAAAACAAAAACAATCCAGATTACATCTCATAAACTATGAAGAGTTTTACTATTATTTAAATTAATAAATCAAAAAATAAAATAAGTTAATAAAGCATTTAACATTAGTTTAGTCACTGAAACCTAAAGAACAAGTTTAGATACTCTCAAATGTCAAGGAGCTACACACAGGAAATTTTATTCAATTTATCATTTCCACACCAATTATTCCAATTTTCCCATTCCTTTATATCAATAAATTTTCTTACTTCAACTGAGCAGCTTCTTCTTCTTGCTGACGTTTTGCCTGCTCTTCTTGCTTTTTTCTCTCTTCCTCTTCATGTTTCTTTTTTTCTTCTTCTTTTTTCTTTAATTCTTCCTCTGCCTTCACCTTTTCTTCTTCTTTTTTTTTGCGCTCCTTGTCTTCCTTTTTCCTCTTATCTTCTTCCAGTTTCTTCTTTTTGTCTTCAGGGACCTTACTGACCTCTTTCTTGGCAGTAATTTTGAGATCGTCCTTTGGTTTTTCCTTGCTGCTCACTGGCCGCTTTTCACTGCAGTCTTTCTCCTTGTTGTTTAGCAAAGATTCTTTTTCTTCCATACTTGCTGACTTTTTACGCTCAGCTGGCATTATGTGACCCAGAACAATCTATAAAAAGAAGAAAGTACTGTAAATACAGTGATTTTTATTTGGTAATGTGATGTTTAAAACACAATAACTTAGTGATTGTGAGCTTCAATAAATAGTAATGATAGAAAATGTATTAGTATTTGTGTCACACTCCATATTCTATCATTACTGATTATGCCTACATTTAAGTACTACTTTTGGTTAAGTAAAAACTCAACATAAAAGTACAAGGAACTTCCATGTATCCAGATTCAACATTGTCAACTCCTAAACATAAAATTTAATTGTAAATACTTTATTATGAATCTGAGAACTTTTTTTTTTTGGTACCGGGGATAGAACTCACGACCTTATGTTTGCCAAGCAGGCACTTACACTACTGAGCTAAATCACCGGCCCTCTGAGAACATTTTGAGTCTATCTGAACCCCAGCATTTCATAACTGTTAAGAGTGACTAGTTCATTACTTCATATAATATTTTATAAAAAGAAATTTTTCAACCAGACAAGGGAAACAAAATAAAATTCTTGCCTCTCACAAATCACTGGACAGAGACTAGAGAATTAGCAAATTTTACCTCATTGCTTTTTTATTTTTTGGTATTAGGAATCAAACTCAAGACCTTGTACTTGCCAGGCAGGCACTGTGTCACTGAGCTGTAACTCAGCCTACCTCATTGCTCAAAGTTCTTAAATAATAATATCTCAAACTAGACCAGATCTAAAATTCATTAGTATTAGCCAATATTAATAAGCATAGTGTTTATAATATCTGTACAGTCTGATCTGTATCTGTCAGAAGAGTAGCCAGCAACCTAGTTTCTAAACCTCAGTTCGACAGGTAATTTAAACAAGATAATACTTTTCTCTCTCTCTCTGTCTCTCTGTCTTACAGCCTTGGGTATCAAACCCAGAGCCTCAGGAAGGCTACAAAACACTCTACAACTGAGCTACATCCCACCTCCCCCATAAAATAATTCTTCCTTTTGAGAGTTAAGAAAGCTATCTTATGCACTTAATGAAGTTTAACACATCACTGCTTTTTAGGTAGTAGATGTAAGTAGTACATCCCTAGACTTGACAGGAAAATATAAACTACAGATATTGCCAAATGTCTTTGGGGGGGAAAAATCACCATCAGTTGAAAATGTAGTTAACTGAAGTTAAATAAAATTTGAAATTCAGTTCTTCAGTCACCACCCATATTTTAAGTTATCAATTCTACATGTGATTAATGGCTACCATAAAGGACAGTGCAATACAAAACATTTCTACCACCACAGAAAGTTTTACTGGATGGCACCAGTGTATAGTAAAGGTTCTATATAGTTAACTAGAAATAACAAATGGTGAAACCAAAATTGTGTTTCCCAACAAAATTCAGGATTTTTCTTTGCTGAAAATGAATTTCTCCATTCAGACTTCATTTTCTAACAGATAATCTTTGTGTTTTTAACTAAGTTACCTGAAAGTTGTACAGAAGAAAATCAAATGTACTGCAAAAGCATAAAATTCTTCAAACTTCTAAAAGCTAAAGAGACACATAATATTCTTAAAGACTTTCAAACACAAATGTTAAACTACAACAATAAAACTTGGCTAACAACCAAAATATTTATATAAATATTTCATAAGTACGTAAGAACTTAGCAAAAAAAGTATCATCACTGAGAGACAACCTAGGCTACTTAAATTTTTGCAGTCTGTATTTTCTCTCTTCCCTTTTTCTTCCTCCTCTACTTATTCACCCCTGTTGCCATGTTCTATGTAATTATGTATTGTGACACTCAAAGGCTTTAGTTAACCGGATTGGTGGAACTCCAAACAAATAATGGTTATTACTCTTACTTAAACAATCACTGCTAAAATATGAAGAAGTATGCATGCCTGTAATCCCAGCACTCAAGGAGGACTGATGTGAGCTCGAGGCCAGCCTGAGCTACAAAATGAGTGCACAGCCAGGATTCACTGGGCATAGTGAAACCCTGACTAGAAAAAGACCAAAAAAAAAAAAAAAAAAAAGAATAAAACTACTTATTTATGAGTGAAGACCAGGTTAGCATTATATTATCTGGCAGTATGATTAGTAATCTTTAAATATCTTTAATGAAATATCTTTAATGTAAAAATATCATATCCTAAAAATAAAAATTTTTATAGAATAGCTACTCACCATACTAAACATTTTATGTACATTATCTCATTTAACACTAAAATTTTTATGAGGTAGATATTGTTTCCCCTATTTTATAAATGAGTAAACTGAAACTTGACCTAGTAACTTGACCAAGCCTCCACTGCTGGTAAGAGGTGGAATGTGAACCAATGTCTTAACAAATGTTAAAAACCCAGAGAGTACCAAATTATGAGATGAAGACTCAGTAGTAGAGACTGACTATGACAAATCATAGGATTGTGAATTTAAACACTAGGAAGAGTTCCTGATAATGGTCAAGCAGTATTTACTTTTAACTTTTTGGCAAATTCTAGCCAACAAGTATGGAAACAATACAATGTTCAAGGTAATAACAATCTTATTCAGAAATACTAGTCATGTGCAAAAAAATAATATTTATACATAATTTGTAATTTCTGATGTGATACATCAACAAGTAGCAAAGTTAGTATTTCAGGGCTATAACTATAGTTTCAGACAATAAAAATAATAATGCTTTATTTACTAAGATAAAATTAAATCTCAAATTCTTTAAAACTTTAAGCAATTTACTTATGTGACATTCATAAAAGATCATAATTTATTAGCACAATGGAATCCCAAGTTTTCATGACTCCAGAATATGCATTTATTCAATAAATCTTAAATAGCTACTACATGAATAAATTGTATAAGTCATGTGCAAATGAAAACAAAACCTGCTCTAAAGTTTAACAAAATAAATAGTAATAAGACCTGTAAGTTTTGGTATTGGTATCTTCTTTGAATCATTTAATCCTTATACAAGCACCCATCCAAAGAACACTGGGAACTACATTTCAGTGAACAAAAATGTGACAGAAATCTAAAGGTTCCTGCAACAGCAGTAACACAACTGGTGAAACAACATGCATGGGCTTTGAAGTCAGACTTTCAATTAGCATCCCAACTCTGCAACCTGCTATCTATGAAAACTGAGCAACTCGTAAGTGCCTGCCTGGTGAGCCTGAGGTCGTGAGTTCGATCCCCGGTCCTCAGTACAAAGAAAACTGAGCAACTTAAATTTTCTATTTATTCTAGTTATTCATTAATAAAATGGAGATACTGCTACCTATCTTAGAGTTACAATAGCATGGAGAAGAGTATGGAGTAAATTGTTCATTCTCTTTTACACGGAACACTGAAAAGTCCATCATAAAATGCGGGCTTTTTAAAATTAGAAGGTCTACTACTGGATTTTACTCTGTCAATTTTTACACAGAGGCAGCAGCAGCAGTACAATCTACCTAAAATTACACAGCTAATTTAGTGACTCCCAAATGCTCTTTTCCACTACATTTCCTGACTTAAAGACTCAAAAAACCAAAATATATGACAAAGATTCAGATCAATGAACATCTGCAATACATGAATTAAACAAACTGAGCAAAATCACATTTAATAAAATGCTAAAATTCTTATTTCAGTAAATGCAAGTTTTACTCAACAGCCTATATTTTTCATCTTAAGAGTTTCCAAGTTTTTCATGTAAAGTCAAAAGTTTAGAGATATTATTCATCTCAAAATAAGATAAAAATTAGTTATCTTTTAAATGAAGTAATTAACTTTTCAAAAGTATTTTTCTGAATACAATTGTATCCTGACGGCCTTTAACAGGAAACCATGGGCCGGGTATACAGCTCAACAACACAGCACCTATCTGGTAAGCGCAAGGTCTTGAGTTCGATTTCCAGTACCAAAAAATATAAATAAATAAAACTGTACTTAAAAAACTGTTGTCCTAGCTCCCAAAATAGTGTCCTGGCAGTTGAACCATATATTTTGTTTTCTAAACTTATTCTGAACTTTCAAAAGAAACTTAAACTTCTTACTAGTAAGACATACCAACTAAATGAAAAGAGGTGAGGACAGACAAAAGGGAGTGTTTCCTTTTTAGAAATATCACTTTGAAAAGTACCATATTGGACTATGTAAGAAATCACAACTACATTGCTCTGAAAATACTCCTTCCATTCTGTGTTATTCGAACTGTTCTAGGGGCAGAACGGGACAGTAGCATCTCCCAGTCTTTGTCTTTATACTTTAATAAGTTCTTAGGTACGAAGAACATAATCAAATCTTTTTGAAATTTCACCGTAGTTCAAAAATGGCTTATTGGATGATTTGCACGATTTTTATGAACACCTTAAAAACTATGATAAATGAGAACAATCAATGAAGTTTTACTTCAGTTCGCTGCATTACTATTAATAAGTTCCTGGAAAGTAAGAGCTGGTGGTCCAGTCACTCCAGGGTGTACGCCTAAACCGGTAAGCAGCTCTGCTTTGGCAACCTGGAGACCAAGTATCTTGGGACTACCTTAGTTCAACAGCAGTAGCAACAGTCTGGTGGCCTCTGCTTAAGACGAATTGAAGAATCAACCAGGCTAAGTGATTAAAAGGAAGCAGACCAAACAGTCTGGGTCCACCGCCCCCAATTTTACCCAAACGCCCTTCCCCAAAACACACCGCCCCCAAATTTCTGCTCTGGCTCACGTTTCAATACCTAACACGCTTCCCCGCCACAACTCCTCTTGCTCCCTAGAAGCATCCAGTCACCTTCGCGGGCCACTCTCGTCCAAACCCGAGCTTCTCGCCTCACACTCCCTCTCCACCGCGGACGCTCCGGCTCATCTCCGCACTCCACCACCTCCCACACACGCGCGTCTCCGCTTCCTCCCCTCGCTTCCCTCCCGACTCCAGAAGAGCTTCCCCAACCTCCCCTCGCTCTACTCCACGCCCCCAAACACCTTCCCCCAGCCACAACAGACTTCCCACGTCCAGCCCAGAGGCCCGGCCCAGCAGACGGGACGGGCACCTCCGCTGCCCCCCATGTCTGCCCCTGCCGGGCCGGAGCCTCCCGCGTCAGACAGCGCTTCTCAGAGAGATCTGAGGAGAACGACGCCGGACCGTGGTCCTCCGCCGCTCGCCGCCCCCAGAGAACTGGGGTGCGGAGTCGCTTTTTGGGTCCCTCAGGGAGTAAGGGTCCAGGCCGGTGTCCCCCGACCCTGCTTCCTCCCAGTGGCTGGAGCAGAAGGGAAAGAGGCTCCCTGGGACTCACCTCGAGCCTGTCGTCAACATTAGCCCCGGGTTTCCCAGCACCAACTCCAGCGCTCCAGCTCTCCCCTCCCCTCCCCCCACCTATCTCTCAGCCGAGGGCCCGCCTTCCCCCTCTCCCCCTCCTCCCTCCGCCCGCCGGCTCTCCGCCCGCCACTCACCAGCGCGGCCGGGATGCGTGTGGGGGCGGGGCGAAGGGACGAAGAAAGGAAGAAGCTGTCCCCGCAATTGCCAGATCTAAAACAGACGAGATTCCCTTCCACCCGTCCCTCCCCGGCATACCGATGCCCTCAGCTTGACTCAGAAGTGTAAAATATAGAGAAAAATCTCACATACGTTGTATTTATTTAGTGACTTTGAAATTCCAGACTCGATGAGACGAGCAAATCTTTCAGTCAGGCAGTAGAGCAGCCACCACCAATCCCTCCAACCAGGGCCCCAGCAAAGGGGAGGAGTGTCCTAAGGACCGGAGGTAGAAAGTGGATTGGTCACCAGAAAAGGGAAAGCGCCTGAATTGGAGATGCGCAGGCGCAACTCCTGCGCGGGTAAAGGGAGCGAAAATAAGGCGGAGGCGAGCAAATAGTGGGTAAGGAAGGGCGGTATGATAGCAGAATTACGGAGTGCCATTTAGGACAATTTGGTCACGTGAGTCTAATAGGTGTTTCCTGGTTTAAATCATAAGGAAGAGGTCCTTTTAAAAGGGAAAGTTTGGACTAATCCGGGAGAAGGTTGAAAATTTTGGAAACTGGAGAAGCTAAAGTATATAGCTGGTGAGAAAAATGAAATTGGTTAGGAATGGGTCTAGATTTAGGAGTACCCTAAAGACTCCAAAAGTCCCCTGGGTAGTAATTCTAGAAGCAGCTTCAAGTGCTCGATATAAGAATAACCCAGAGTGTATGATTTGGGGATGACAATGCGCAGTGTATGTACCATTGTTGGCCCCTGATTGACATGTTTTGATTTTTTTTTTCTTTTTTCTCTTTGAGATAAAATGGATTTTAAAAAAATCATAACTCAATGAGGAGGAATCAAGGCCTTTCCCGTTCAGTTCTTAGAACAACCCCATTTCAACAAGCCAGTTTTAAAAATAATGAAATTACCTGTTTAAAAACAAGGATTGTTTCATCATTTCTAAAGAATGTCGACTTTAAAAAATGAGCGTCTTATTTCTCTTCAGTTGAAGTTGTGCTTCTGTTTTATTCCAAAATTGTGCTGAGATCTGCCAATATGATCTGACTGGATGTTAGTATTGGTCGCCTTTTGCCTGGTCCCAAGCCAAAGGAATAAAGATGCAAACTGAGTTTGGTGGTGCACTCCTGTAATCCCAGCACTTGGGGGACTAAAGCACGCAGATCGTTGAAAGTTCGAGACCAGCCTTAGCCAGCCTGAACCGCATAGGGAGACCCAGTCTCAAAAAGACCAAAAAAAAAAACAAAGATACAAACTGATCTACATTTTTGCTTGATATGGGGCGTCTCACCCAGTAGCTATGCCCACAAAAAATGCTGCCGCAGGCCTTAAACACTTGAGGCAGCTCTAGGTCCATCCCTCGCCCCCACCCTTTACTTTCTGGTACTAGGCCTGGAACTCAGGGCCTTTGCACTGAATCAGACCGCCAGCCCTTTTTATTATTTATTTGGAGGCAGAGTCTTTGCTTAGTTGGCCAGGCTGGCCTTACTTAGAATACCTCTGCCTCAGCCCCGAGAATGCTGAGGTAACAGATACGCACCATCACGCAGGATTAGATTCCCTTTTATCCAGCCTTTGCCCCTGTCTCTTTATTGCTTTGTGTATCATTTGTTGTTAGCTTGCAAATTACTCTCTTGAACTATTGGCACTTCCTGTATTAAAAAAAACTTTGGAGGGGCTGGGGATTTAGCTGAGTGGCTAAAGCACCTGCCTGGCAAGCTTGAGGTTGTGAGTTTGATCCCTGGTACCAAAAAAAAAATTTTTTTTTTTCAAAACTGTCATTAAGTCAATCATCAAACAGTAACAAAAATAATATACTGTTCTTCTGTCACAATGGTAGATAATTAACAGAGAATTGTTTCAAAACACTATAGTATAGATGGTAGCCTTTTAAAAGTTTTTTATTCTCATTTTGTCTGCCTTAAATGGATTTACCAAATCCTATGTTATTTGCATTGTTTTACTCTGCTCTGTTTTGTTTTGTTTTGTTTCATTCTGTTTAAAATAAAAAAAATTCTTAAAAAATAGATTTACATCTAGATAAATTCTTATCCTAATTCAAATCAACCTTTTTTTTTTTTTTTTGGACCGAAATCAAACTCATGACCTTGTGCTTGCCAGGCAGGGACTTAGACCACTGAACTAAATACCCCGGCTGATTTCCATTTTAAATGGGGTGTTTAAAAAATCCAGTGAAGATGGGAATCAAGAGAGGGGAAGAAGGGGCTGGAGGTGGAGCTCAGTAGTAGAGCACTTTCCTAGCCTAAACAAGATCCTGGATTCTTCTCCACCATAGGGGGGAAAAAATTGCAAAAAAGGTAGTCCAAGTTGTCCAACTAGAAAACAAATGGCCAACTGGAACACAGGTGACCTCTGGACACAGCTAAAAATTTGAGTATCAACATAAATAGTATAGTACAAGTGCTCTTCTGCTTATGTTGGAGTTGCATCCTAAAACCTATTGTAAAAGGAAGTTAGCCATAAATCAAAAGTATGATTAACAATAACACCTAACTTACCAAACATCCTGGCTCAGCCAGACAGTATACTGAGGTGTGTCCAACCTGAGCCCTTGGGCATGTTGTGTTATTTTGTCTTAATATTAAAATATAAAAGGATACCCAGGCACGAAAGCACATGCTTGTAATCCCAGCACTCAGAAGTCTGAGCCAAGAAGATTGTGAGTTTGAGAGGAGCCCAGACTATATATAGAGAATAGACTACCTAAAAAAATGAGAAAAAATTACTTTTGTGTATTAAGAATATTGTGTATGTTACTATATATGGTCTAAGATAATTCTTCACTCAGTACATCCCAAGCAAACCAAGAGGTTGTACACCCATGTGTCACAGGCAATGCCTGGCATCAAAAGATCATACCACATTTTACTAATCTGGGAAAAAGATGAAAATTTAAAGTATAGTTTCTTTTTTTTTTTCCAAATTCATTTTATTTCAAAGAGAAAAAAAAATCAAAATGGAGTCACCCTTAAGTTCCACATCACCAAACAAGAACTTAGTTATCTTTCCTTCCTAGAAATCAGGAGAGTGATAACATCCAAATTTCCTGAACAGGCTGTTTCAACTGTAATAATGAAGTTCCCTCTGCTTTGATGCCTCCTCCAATAAAAGTAACGTGATAGTAAAGGGTTTCATTAGGCAGTTCAGGCTGGCCTTTCACTCACCTTATAGCCCAGGCTGGCCTTGCACTCATTTTGTAGCCCATCCTGGCCTCGAGCTCGCAGCAATCCCCCTGCCTCAGCCTCCAGAGTGCTGGAATTACGGCATGTACCACCATGCCTGGCTTATGTCTGTCATTTTCACACTATCATAAAGGAAAATGTTGTACAATAGTAACTCAGGGATCGTCAAATTTATAGTCATAAAATCAGTAAAATCAATGAAGATGTCAAGAGAAGCTCCAGGACCAAACCCTGAGAAACATCAAAATATATGGAGTTTAAAAAATATAGATAGATAGAGATGTTAAGTCTTTAAACAGAAAGTTGAGTGAGGAAAGGAAAAACCAAGAGAAGGTGTTATCATAAAGCCAAAGAATATGGTACCTTGAGAAAAGTAGATTACTGTCTTCAGTGTATCTGAAAGCACAAAGTCTGAGGACAAGAAGTGCTTCTTTGGACTGACATCATAAATCAATACTGAACATATAAAATGCCGATCAGTGGAGTAGAGCCAGATTAGATCATTGCTGATGGCAAGAAACAAACATTTCAAAAATTTTATAAAGAAAAACAGAAATACAACTAAAAATATGAGGTGTGAGAGAAATTTTTTCTATTATTGTAGATTTAAATTGGAAAAATAAAGGATGTGTTCTAGCAGTAGTGATCCAATAGAGGGGGAAATACTGATGATGAGAAAACCAAAAGATCATTATAGCAGCAAAATCTTCGTGGCAGGAGGGCCAGAGATTTAGCTCAGTGGCATAAGTGCCTGCTTGGCAAGGTTGTGAGTTCGATCCCTGGTATCAAAAAAAAAAAAATCTTAGTGGTAGGAAAATAGCAATTTCAAGGACAAGACAGAAAAATGCCTTAAGTAGAAGTAGAAACATTTCTGCTTAACATATTAAGAGAAAAGACAAAGTTAATGGGCACATGTCCAAATTGGTTTGTAGATAAAGGGGTCTATCTAGGAGTTTCTCTTTGATCTTGTTTTTCAGTGAAATTTGAAGCAAGAGGGAAGTCAAAGAACAGAGTGGGAATTTTGAAAAGAGCAAATGTGAGACACTGAATGGTGAAATTTCTGCATGGATGCCTAAGGGAATTAAAAGTGTTCACAGCAGTGACTATAAGGAAGAATCACAGAATCTAAACTGAGTAAGGAAGGAAGAGAAGAAATGAGGAATGGGTGGAAGTGTGGATACAATTAATCTTAATATATCTTTAGAAGTAAAAAAGATACAAAAAAGACAGGAAAGACTCCAAAATGTCAGTCAACTAAAGGGAACAGACTAAAACAGTAGAAGAGGATTCTGAAGAGCTGCAGTAGCTCAATGTATGGACAAAAAGAACAAACCTAAAGGACCTGAGGTATTTAAGAGGATGGAAGAGAACTGGTGGGAAAGCAGTGACAGAAAGCAAGAACATACAGCTCTGCATTGGGCTTCATGAGTTCAAATTCTGTGCCAACATTTACTAGCTATTTGAACTTGGATTAATTAACTGGTTTAAATCAGCTTTTTTATTCTTAAAAGCTGTAACAATTATTGGGGACCTGGCCAAGATCCCCAACTACCTGTATGAAGAGTACAGGGAAAGGATGAAATAAGAAACAGAGACAAATAATACATGAAGGAGGGGCAGAGGTCAGTGCCTTAGAATGGGCTGAGACAAAGATACTCTGAGCCATTCACTATTTATTGGTTGTATTCAATGACAGGAGGGGCTAGGGGAAGATTCAAGGTCAGCTGAAGACTCAGAGGTTCAGGACTCAGTGGACAACAGATAGTCCTGGGATGACTCAAGAGAGCAGAGATGATCCCATGGTAAACAGGATATTTCCTGTAATTTGTGTGTGTGTGTGTGTGTGTGTGTGTGTGTGTGTCTTTCTGAGACAGGATCTCGCTGTGTAGTTCAGGCTGGCCTTGCCTGTAATGTTTTTTAATCTTAGCAGTTTTAGTTTAGTTTTAGTGGGTGTAGGAGATGGCCCATCCCTAAAGAATTAATGGAAAGTCCAGAGATTTAGCTCAGCACCAAAGTGCCTGCCTAGTAAGTGAAAGGTCCTAGGTTGCATTACCGATACTACAAAAAAAAAAGCTAATGGGAAATCTCAAAAGGGTGATATGGGTAATCCCAAACCTCCTTTTATCCCTTAGGAAAATATGCAAAATTAGCCATTGTGAGTTTGTGGTCCCGAACAAACAATAGTACTTTTTCATGAGGTGTTGAGAAGAATAAAGTAAATTCAAATAAAAGCACATAGTACAATGTTTGTACCATGTGTTTTGTGTGTTTCATTTTAAAGTCATTTTGGAAACTGTTAAAAGAGTTTTTTGGTGCAATAGAGAAGCAAAAAGTAAAAAAACAGGTTTATTGAGGATGTGGAAAGGAGCACACAACCCATGACAGACTGTCTCTCCTTTGACTGGATACAAAGAGGCTGAGGGTTATATGACCTCTGATCAGAAGTGGCACATGGGGCGCACACTATTGATGTGTGAGGACCTGATTGGAATTTTCTTTGTGTGTGCAAACAGGAAAGGGAGTTGCCATTAGGGCTAAAGAAGAAGAAGGAAGTGTTAAGCATTCCTGCTTTGGCCTTCCACTCTATTAGACCACCACCGTAACTACAGTAATTTATACTACAGCAAGAATCTTTCAGAAACAATTCTAATGACTTAGAACTGTGAATGAATAGCACTTCAGCTCTCCCACATTTTTCTGCCTTTCTTTACATTGGTTAGAAATCAACACACCTAAAAATTTTACTCCAAATATTAGAAATTTGCGCTGTGCCAATGAACTTCAAAATGAGAACTGAAAAGAAAGGTGAATGGGTGAGGAACTGCATCTTTATTGCAACTGAAAATGACAAGCTTGTATAAATAAGTGGTTCTAATTTTTGTTTTTCATTTTTCTCAGAAAAATAACCCACCATTGGTTTATTCTTTGGGGGAGCTTCGTGGTTATGTAGTGAGAAATTTAATACTCTGCCATCACATTGGTCTTCATTAATGAATTTCTGACCTATATTTGTAAGCCCTGGCTATGAGATATCTGTAATAGAATATTCCATATACACTTAAGATCTAAAATGTCCAATACTGAACTTAATATTGGTCCCCAGGTACTTTTTCCCGTAATAGTGTTTTAGTTAATGAAGCTATGGTCACCACACTCCATTCCTTATCCAAATACAGTTAATATTTCTCTCTCTCTTTCTCTCTTTTTTCTTTTGGTACCCGGAATTGAACTGTGTGCTTGCAAGGCAGGCACTACTTATGCCACTGAGCTAAATCCCCAGCCCCTCTCTTTCTCTTTCTCTCTCTCTCTCTCTCTCTCTCTCTCTCTCTCTCTCTCTCTCTCTCTCTCTCTCTGTGTGTGTGTGTGTGTATGTATAGTTCTGGTGATTGAATCTAGGGCCTTTACAGTGAAAGTAACTACATCCCCAGTTAATTTTTTATTTTCTATTTTGGATAGTATCTCACTAAATTACTAACTTGCCCAGACCTGCCTCAAATTCGGGATCTTCCAGCCTCAGCTCCCAGAGTGCTAGAATTATAGGTGTGGGCCACTATATTCAGACCAATAGTTTTAAAAAGAATGTGACTGGATCCTTCTTATCTCCACCTGGACAGCCTTAGTTCAGGCTTTTGTCAACATTATTCCCATAATTGCCATTTTTTTTTTTTTTTGTACTGAGGATCAAACTCACGACTTCACACTTGCTGGGCAGGCACTTGTGCCAATGAGCTAAATCTCTGGCCCTTGCCAATCATTTGTATATCTCTCCCTTAACTGCTTCTACTCTTGTTTTCTGCTCATCTTAGTAGTGTTTCAAACACTGATCTACTCACTTAACTTCTCTGCTAAAAACCCATCTATTACACTTTGTAAATCCTTTATCCTTGTAAGGGAACGTGTCACAGCCAGCTGAGTTGGTTAGAAATATTATAGGCAGTCAGACAGGGCTGGGACCTCAAAGGAGCCTGTGCAGACCACATACCTTGCAACATTGGAGGAAACAGACACCTCTGCTGCAAGCCAGATCTCAAAACAAAAGACAAAACAAATGCAACCACACCCTAAGTATAAACATCACAGACTGATATTCTAAATAGGTATGGATCACCTTGAGGAAGCCAGGAGTCACCATCCCAGCCCCCTACAGAAAGAGTCACTACTCTTTAAGCATGCCCACTTGTGATATGACTCACCCCCCCATTTGATCCCAATTTAATCAATTTTATCTGAACAATTACATTTGTAATCTTACTGGTTAACCATAGTTCTGTCCTATCTCATGCCCACCTGCCTTTCGAGATCCCATTTTTTCCCATTTTGGACCCACCTCACCTCACAGTTTTGCTCTGTAAAAGTCCCTAGAAAAAAGAGAGTCTTTGATGACCCATTTAGGACCCCTTCTGTCTCTGTCAGACAAAAGCTTTGTTTCTCTCAATAAATATATTCTGCTCTTAACTTCCATTGTTCCTAAAGTTCATTCTTAGATTTTAGAGAACAGGAATTCATACCAGACATCTACTAGGTGGAGTTTCATTCCCCTATATCAAAAGGGAGGAGCATTGATATAGAGGAGTAAGGGGAGTGAAACTCCTGACTTACTATGTGTCCGGTAAGAGTTCGTGTTGTCTAAAATCGAAGAATCTTAGAGATCAGTGATTCTTCCTATAGGGGATTGGGATGGTGACTCGTGGCTTCTCAAAGGGATCCAGATTTAATCCCTAAGGATTATACTTAAGGGTGTGGTTCCATTTGTTTTGAGATCTGGCCCACAGCAAGAGGTGTGTGTCTCCTCCAAGATCATCAGACATCTGATCCTCTGTGCCAGCTTCTTTGAGGGCCTAGGGCTGTCTGACTGCCTATAATTTTTCTAACTAGCTCAGTTGCCTGTAACAGCATGTGTTCCCACCCTATGTGCATGTACTGTATTTAGACACAAATCATATATATATATATATATATATATATATATATATATATATATATATATAATACTTGAAAATAGAAACAAATAATAACAAAATTTAATATTTACACCTAAATGGATCATCTTGCGTTCTTCCTCTGCCAAACCCTTTGGTAGTTACTGATTTACAGGGGTATAACTCAGACTCTTTAGCAAGAGCCTTACTCATAGGCTCTTGCCTGTATGTCTAGTCTCATTTTCCACTGCTTCCTCCACATGTCTAAATTCTAGCCATAGCAAATAACCTGCATATACCAGGCTGCTACTTTCTCAGAGCATGTATCATGACTCCCTAGAGTGCTGTTTCTTCTATGAATATTTCAGACTAGTTAAAGTGTTCTTTACTCCAAGAACATTTTTTTGGTCACAGCCACCCCACATTATATTGAATTAGGTCCCTGCCCCCACCTAGGTTTGCATAGCAGCCTTTGATCTTATCATTTTCATTTTTGGAATAGTTTATGTCTGTTTCTCCCATAAAACTAAACTTTTCAATCACCTACTAAAGTAGATTTTTAAAAACTGAGGCCTTGTATTTGTGGAATTAATCTCTTCACAAAATATATTATAAATGAAATTTAGGGAAAAAAAAACAAAACAAAAAACCTTGAGGCTATGATCTGTATCTCATTAAATCTTTGTCCTAGGACACCTAACAGCAATAGAAGGAGTATTAAGTGAAGGAATGCATTCTTGAGAGATAGAAAAAAATCTGTATGTTTAAGCAAGAAGGTGTAAACTAAACAAGAGTGAGAAGGAAAGGAGACTGTTTATTTATTTATTTATTTACATAGCAGAAAATCAAACTCTGGACCCTGTACTTGCCAGGTAGCTTCTTATGCTCTGAGCTATATTCCAGACCCCTATTTCTTATTATTATTTCTAAGTTTATTGGTACGATTTACAGATATATAATGATCACATTCATCATAGAGAATTTGTGTCTGTACATAATATATCCTGTCACCTCTTTTTTTTCCCCATTTCCCTCTCCTTCCTTGGGTCCCTCTTCTCCTCTTTATTTACAAAGCTTTGTTTCCATTTTTTCTGTTTTTTCTCTTTTTTTTTCTTTTCCCTTCCTTTCTCCCTCCTGCCTCCCCAGTTTCCAGAAAAGGGGATTCTAGAAGAAATCATAGCCTGTAGTTTCGTATTTATTTACCAAGCAATATATCAACCTCTAACAAACCAAGTATAGGATTACATATCTTATTTTGATTTAAAGCTAATTGAATTTGATTTGATTTAAAGCTAATTGAATTTTTTAATACTGAAAGTTGTATGGATGAATGAAAAGGAGCCTTTATCTTAGTATGTGTCAGGTATTAATCCACCTAGTGATTCTATTGGTTGGTATTATTGATATAGGGGAATGAAACTCCCAGTATACTAGATGTCTGGTACAAATTCATGTTCTCTAAAATTCAAAGAATGAATTTTAAGAATAATGGTGGTTAACAGTAGAATATATTTATTGAGAGAAACAAAGCTTCTGTCTGACAGAGAGACAGAAGAGGTCCCAAATGGGTACCAAAGACTATCTTGTCTAGGAACTTTTATAGAGCAAAACTGCAAGGTGAGGCAGATCCAAAATTGGGAAAAAAATGGGATCTCAAAAGGCAAGTGGGCATGAAATATGGTTAACCTATAAGATTACAAATGTAATTGCTCAGGTAAAATTGATTAAATCAGAATCAAATGGGGAGATGAGTCACATAGCAAGTAGACATGAAAACAGAATAGGGTCTTTGCTGGTAAGGGAATGGGTTAATGGCTCCTTCTGGCTTCCTCAAGGTGATTGATACCTATTTATAACATCAATCCCTGATGTTTATACTTAGGATGTGGTTGCATTTGTTTTACCTTTTTTTCTTGAGATCTGGTCTGCAGCAGAAGTGCCTGTCTCCATTATATAAGATGTCTGGCCTTCTGCACTGACTCCTTTGAGGGTCTAGCCCTGTCTGACTGGCTATAATATTTTTATCTAACTCAGCTACCTAAAACATTATTTTCTTATTTTACACAGGAAGAAACTAAGACTTAGCATAGTTTCATAATATGCCCAGAATCGTATAGCTATTAAGTAGAATCTCAGCTCTGGGGTCTGATGCCAAATTTATAGTAATATCTTCTTCTCATATGTATGAAATACCATGTATATATGTAATATTTCCTCTCATTCTAGGATGCTTCCCCACCTTGTACAAAGAGTATAACACACAAGATAATATAAATAGCCCTGTTGCCATATAATATGCAATAATAAAGACATAATTTTATAATCTAGTTCTAACAAGATACATACATGTAAAATAAAAACCAGGTGTGGTAGGATTATAGATAGCTACATTAGGTAGAAAATAGTAGGCATTAAAACCAGGCTGGGGCTTCAAAGCACTCAGTGCAAAAGATGAAAATGCATTAGGACTGTGGTTGGAGGTGCATCTGAAGATTAAAGTCACAATGGCTAGTTTTACATACTTCCCTAAGGGATGAACAGAGGTTTGGGATTATTGGTATCACCCTTTTGAGATTTCCCATTATCTCATTAGGAGTGGGCCATTCTCTCTCACCTACTGAGACTAAGACTAAGACTGCTAAGAACTAAAGACAAGGCTATGACTATAGATTACCATTCATATTACCTTAGCAACCACACTTGCAATTTTATTGATTAATCATAATTTGGACCCACATTGTACCTGCCTCATGATTTTGTTCTATAAACTTCCTTCGAGAGGCAGGTTTGTTGTAAACCCATTTGGGACCCCTCCTGTCTCAGGAGTTATTCCTATTCCCCATTCCCCACTCCTATTCCCCATTTTTTTTCTTCAATAAATTTTCTTACTCTTAACCTCCATTGTTCATAGAATTTATTCTTTGACTTCAGGAACATGTACTTGGCATATTTCACATCTATCATTTCCCCTATACCAGTGGCACATGCCAATCCCTGCACTCAGAAGGCAGGAGAATCATCATGAGTTTAAGGCTGTCTAGGCTAATAGTGACTTCAAGACCAGTTTGGATGATATAGCTAGACCCTGTCTCAAAAAATCAAGAACTACAATATGTATGTCTGCATGGATCAGACACTGTTCTGCTAAATCTATACTTGTGATAATACAAAGAAAGCAGTGCTAAGGACCAAAAATGTCACCTAACCTCAGAGCCCAGCATGGCACAGGTGACATACTGCCAAGATGGGTTCTAAGGAGGGCAAGTTGTGGTAGCTCTTCTGACTCAGGTGACTCATTTTAAAAATAAGCAGCAAGACTGTGGAATTGTTAACTTTATTATCTTAATTTAACTTTGGCAACACACATTACTGCTTCCAAGTTTTTGAATCCAAGTGCAAAGGTATTGCCTCCATCACTCAGAATATTATCACATTGAGAAACACAGCTGGAGGAAAAAAATGTTATTACCAGGAGAGTCTCAGTTACCTCATTTCTTGTGTCCAATGCCAAAGTTAATATACAGAAACAGGTGTCATTCTTAGCTTACTATTTCTTCTGGCAGGTATGGTAATGTATGATTTATAGTTCCCTAAGTTTCTCTTGGAAACTGTTGAGTAAGATATTCCATTTGTTCCTATTTAATGAAAGGTACATCTAAACAGATGTCACTCAATATCATACTCAACAGTCAATATCAGTTTAATAATAATAAGCTAATAACTATCATTTTTGTAGCTACTTACTATAAGTCACATTCTATACATTTATTCACTATTTTAAAACAGCACAGTAATAACAGCTAGCATTAATTATTTACTTTATGTAAGACTTCATACTACACTTATGTGCATTATTATTGGTATTATCATGTAAATTAGATACATTTGTAACCTCATGTAAAATAGGTACAATTATTAAGCCCATCTTACTGATAAGAAAAATGAAGGGTAGAAAAGTGCCCAAGATCCCAGCTATTAAGTAGTAGAGTCAAGATAAGGAAGGAAAATTTAGCCACGACTCTGTGGTAGCTTTTCCTAGGATATGCAGTATTATCTCTTACAGCTAAAGACTGTATAGTCAGTCAGCTGGTAATTGGCAAAACTAGCATTTAAATCTAAAAACCACTTTCTTCAAAAAGTCACTACTTTTTACTCTTTGCTGGAACTACCTTTTATCTCAAACTTCAAAATTATTAGTACCTCAGCATACAAGTCTAGGATATCAGTACCCAATGGTGGTACAAAGGAAAGGAAGATGTCATTCATACCCAGGATCTCAATAACATCTGTACATTGAAAACTCACATTTCTTCTTCCAAACCCTACTTTGTTTCTGAGCTCCTAAGAAGTGTGTCCAACCTCTTAATTGACAGATCTGCTTGCTATCACACATATAACTCAAATATCCAAAAATAACCTTTGCTTTCCCAGTTTATTCTTCTTGCACAGTTTCTGATCTCAATCAGCGGCATCAACATCCACTCAGTGGTTCAAGAAGCAAAGTAAGAAAGGAAACAAAGGGATGATGGATCATCCTTCTTGAAGATGTTGTCTAAAGGAGCCACATCCACACTAGTGTTTAGTAAAACAATAGGTTGGCATGCCAGTTGTGATTGTGACAAAATGATGCAAGAGAAATGAAAGTTAAAACAATACCATTAGACAAATAGAGAAGATGGCTAATTTTGATTCTGAACAATTCATTCTTGATACCAGCTTTTGCTTGCCTAACTCCTACTTCACTTTTAACATTTTCATTTAAACTCAGACTAGCAAAGTTTATCCCATTTTCCTTGTTTCATTCTGCACTTGTCCTTGTGTTTCCAGTGTGTGATCAAAACTACTACCAGGTATAGTAGGGTACATGGGTCACTAAGCTATTGAATGCTAGAATCAGAACTCTGAAAGAGAACCAAGACATCCACAGTTGCAAATATGATCCTTGTTCTAAAAGATTTCATTTTTGTGGGAGATTAAAAAAGTAGATGGGGAAAAAAATCTTAGCATAATGCCATTGCTTTTATATGTCATAGGAATCCAGAAAAGGGAACGGTAGGTTTGATTTAAATTAGTGATTTTATAGAACATAGGTGAGAGAGCTAGACCTAAGAGTCTCAATCATGACAGATGTACTTTCTGAGAGAATGCACAGAGACATGGAAAACCAGGAACTGGAAGAAGAAAATGACAGATAAAGGAGTCAGAGATAGAAGGAACAGATGCTAGCAGCCAGTGAGAGAGAAGTATATGAAAGACAGGACACAAGGCTGCGCAGCTTTCACTCACATCACTAGACACGGCACAGTGGGGTGGTAGGGGCCTCTGAGATGGTCCTCAACCATTCATTCAGTTCCTGCCTAATGAAACTCATGCCCTTACACACCTCTGGTCTTCAATGTAGGTTGGATTTTGTGAATAACTTCTTTATGATGCTACAAAGATGATGGGGTGTTAAAGCCAGTGTTCAGCATGTGGCTTCATCTGGGAGGAAAGCAATTTTCTTTATTGTGAGTGATCTAGGGAGAGGCCCACATAGCAAGGAATGAGAGAAGCTTCTGGCCAACACCTAGAAAGGAGTTCGGTTCTGCCAAATACATGAATGAAGGTGAAAGCTGATTCTTTCCCAACTGACCTTAAGAAGATTCAAAATCTCAGTAGTGAGTTCCTCTTCCTGACAGACATTGAGCCAGAGGCCCTGAGCTAACCTATGTGGTGTACTGACCTTTAAAAACTGAAATAGTGTGTTTGTTGTTTCAGAGCACTAAATTGTGGTCTAATTTCCTAAAAATCAATAGGTAGCCGACATGGGGCAGAATCCAGTGAACGAGCCCACCCGAGCGTAAGCTGGTGTTCTGGCACAGGGACCCTTTGTAACAAGTGGCCAAGGACTTTCAGAGTGAAGCACAATGGAAAAGAAGTGAGGGCTTGAAGCCAGTAGAATCAGCGGAGATTAAAATAATGGGGCAATCTTTCTCTGCAGAAGAGCAACAGTATATCCAGTTGCTTCACTCTTTGCTGAAAAAGCCAAAAATCCCTGTTCAAAGTAGGCCTGTAACTAACGTGTATCATCAGGTGATTAAATTTAATCCTTGGTTTCCGCGTGCAGGCATTGTAGACCTGCTGGAAAAAATGTTCACAATTCTGACTGGAAGGAGGTCTGCTTTGCTCAGTCCTTTTGCCCTTGCAATCTAATGCTCTACAAAAATCAGAGAGGCAAAAGATATCTGAGACAAAAGAAGCTGATTGTAACAGTGAAACACCTCTGGGTGGAAAGCTGAAGGGAGACTAAGTTTAAAGAACTCAGCTGCTCAGTTGGTTTCGGTTTTCTGAGATGCACTCCAGGAATCAAAAAAACACTCCTATAGCAGCAGACCCCCCCTGATTAGTCCCCCGCTTCCCATTCTGAAGACACAGTATTTGCTTCTCTACCCTCACCTCGCCTCCCCGACCCGAGCTCCCCATCTCCCACCATCCTCTCCTCCTCCTTCGTGGCAAGAAAGGCGCGTTTTCATGAAGTTCTTACTTGTGTACATAAAAGAGGGCTCCCACAGGGTGCTCCTTTGTGTTTTCCTGTCTGCTCCAAGCCTGACTCTGATACCCCTGGCCAGAAGTGGGATACACATGCTGCTTTTGATATTAAAGTAATGAAGGAATTACCACAGAGTGTTTTGAACTATGGAGTTTGCAGACCTTATACAGTATGTTGCCTAGAGAATATAATTCAGGATTATTTGTTGGTTCCAGCTGATATGGTACATTTGACACGGACTTGTTTGTCGCCTGCCCAGTTTCTGCATTTCGATGTTGCCTTGAGAACCTTATTAACCAAACAAGCTCAGAGGAATAGGGAAGATGCTGATGCTACAGCCAAAGCAATTACTTATGTGATGCTACCTGGAACAGGTGCATTTGCCGATTTAAGAGCTCATGCAGGAGCACCTGCTCTGCTTTTCAACAGTCCAGTGACCTTCTTTGCCGTGTGTGGCTTTCAGTCCCAGAAGATGGTGCACTTAATCAGTCCTGTACTCCTGTACTTACAGGAGCCATTAGAGCCTTGTACTCAGTTTGTCACTTGCCTACAAGAAATAGTCCATCAACAAATCTTTAACAATCAGGCAGTTGATATTCTTATTCTTAAATTAGCTTGTGATAATGCTAATGATGATTGCAAACATGCTTTAAATACCATTCTCTCTACTCCTAATTTGACTACTTATATTCATGCTTGCCAAAATATTGGATCTACTGCTCATATCATAGCATAGGTTATTTCTCAGCACCTTAAAACGAAACCACATGCCGTTACATGTTTTTATTGAGGTAAACAGGGTCACACCACTTAAGAATGTTCATCGCAACCAAGGATGACACAGGCATTCATCCATCGGGCCGTGCAGTTTGTAACTCAACCACAGTCTGCTTTACCCCCACGCCCATGTCCTCGTATGAAAGGCTTTCATTTGGTACAAAAGTACAGATCTCAGTATCATAAGGCTGGCTCCCTGCTGCTTCAGGGAAATGGAGCATCCTCCCTCAAAGCTCCCATCCAGGCCCAGACAAAAACAACTGGGGAGAGATCAAACAGTACCCTGCTAATCCAGGCACATTTAAACAAGTCATGCCCAATCCAAACCAGACAGAAGTCTGTGCCTCCACCAGAGTGGGACCTGGTGAGACCTTATATCCCTCAGCTGCTGAACTGACCTGAGTGCAGGATTAGATTTACCTATTGCTTCTCACATATATTTATTAAGAGGAGAAAAACCTGTGTGAGTCCCCACTGGGATTTATGTGCCACCACCAGAATGCTTTGTGGAATTAATAATTAAAAAGCCAAGTTTGATTTTTCTTTCTTTTTTACGTTTTTTGTTTTAGTTTTGTTTTGTTTTATGTTTTTGATACTGGACATTGAATTCAGGACCTTGCACTTGCCAGGCAGGCGATGTATTACTTAGCTATACCCAACCATAATAGATACAGACTGTAATTAAAAAAATGGTCCAGCATCACTTTTAAATTGGGGCCAAGGACATCCCTGTATTTCCACCCAATCCCCCCTAACCCCAGTTGCGGATAGCTCTTCAGAGGAAAATAATATTATAGACAGTTAATATTCCAGGAAATTAGATAGGGGTGAGCCTTGTCTTGGTTACTTTTCTCTTATTGCTGGGATAAAATATCCAATACCCAAAATGAAAGAAGGAGAGGTTTATTTAGCTCACTGTGAGTGGAGGTTTCAGTCCATCATCAGCTGGTTCCAAGGCAGGATGCTTCAAGGCAATGCTTCAAGGCAGCAGCCATAAAAGCAGCCAGAGAAAAATGTGGTAGTGAGCCTTTTTTTCCTCCCTTATATTGTACACCGCCCCCTCACACACACACACACACACACACACACACACACACCTGGGGCGAGTGTACTACTCATACCACCTCTGTGAGGAAGGATTCTGGCTCCCTGTGAGTCTTAATTAAATGTCTAAACTTCTCAAGTTGATGCAATGTATCAACCATAACAGGCCTTCAGTACAAAAGATAACTATGGTCAAAGACACATTCACCCCTATTTGATACTACAATGCACAGTGTTGCCCCCTGATTTATTTTTACTAAAAATAAATTTTTTAAAAAAGTTTTGTTTTCTTTTTTTTCTCTTTAAAATAAAATGGATTTGAAAAACTTAATCAATAACCCCCCCCAAACAAAACACATTCTCCAAGTGTCAGGCTTTAAGAAAAAGAGCACTTCAATCTGTTAAAAATTAAATAAACAAAAAAAGGAAATATTGTTACAATCTGGTTACCTCCAAAACATACTTAGATTTTTACACTTAAAAAAAATCTTCTTAAAACTTGGCTGCATATAGTTAATAACATGGGGTTGAGGTTATGCTGGTGTGTTAACAAACCAAAAAAAATACTTAAACATTTAAAATTATTTTAAGGCTGGGTATGGTGGCACACTCCTGTAATCCCAGCATTTGGGAGGCTTAGGCAGGAGGATTGCTGTAAGTTCGAGACCAGCCAAGGCTACAAAGTGAGCCCAAGTCCAGTCTGAATTGCAGAGTGAGACCTTGTATCAAAAATAAATAAATAAAATAAAATATTTTTTAAATTATAATAAAAACATAGAAAAATCGGTGTCTTCTCAGTGAGATTTACCCTGATAGCTTTCTTAATGGTAACCTCATTACCCAGTACACATCTGTCCCCCTTATTCTTTTCTACTTTTTATAACTATCTCATGTGTCACTTCCTAACATACCAGCTAAGTTGCTTATTATTTTTTCTATTGACCCTTCTTTAAATTTTTTTCTTTTTTTTTCTATTGCCTCTTACTAACATGTATGCTCTATGAGAATGAAGACCTTTGTAGGTTTTATTCTTTTATGTACTGGTAGTTCCTGGCACAAATTAGGTGGGCTGTAAACATCTGTAGAATGAAAGTATGGCTATTAGAGCCTGATTACTTGTGTTCAAGTCCTAGTGTCACCACCAGCTACAGGACCAAAGCCACAGTTTACCTAGCTGTAAAATGGGATTCTAATAGTATCTAACTAAAAAGCTGGCCATAACTATTTGTGAAACACCTTACAAGAGCAGCTGGTACATTGTAAGTACCCAGTGTACATTAACTACTACTATAATTATTTCAAGATATCATTCAGGGTCGATCTCATTCACTGTGATTCCAGAATGAGGTCTAATGAGGAATTCATAGTTGTACCAGTGTTGCAGTCTAGGTTGGCAATTGGCAAATGACCAAGTATAAGAACAGGAAAATTATAGATATTGACTTACTGTGTCTCATTCCTAGTGCCTAGTGTACCAGGAGGCACACACAGGTTCATCCTAATTATTTTTTGTGGCTTCACCCATGACAGGCTATGAAGGTTAATTTCTGAAGAAAGGTCTTTGCTTAGGTTTCCGTGCTCATGCTTTCTATTTGGCATGCCCTTCTCTTTGTACATGTGCCTGACTGCTCATCTCTCATGCCCTGCCTATGCTGGATGGAAGGGACATTAAACCCTATTCTAGCAACCCCCTCTGTACTTGAACAGCACCTGCATATGCCCACCTTGTACCATTTATTATACCATGTTCAATCTGTAGCTAGACTGGAAATAGGGCACTGTATTTTAACAATCTTTTAACCCCACTGAAAGCTTCGTTGGGAGTATTGGTTGAATGAGTGAAGAAGGGAGACATCTCCGGCCCACAGGTAGGACCTTAGAAGTATTGGGTACAGTTGCCTAGACTGGACTGACAGCTGACTGGGGAATGATCCATCTCACCCCACCCACTACCCCACCATACCGGCAAAGTTAAAGGTAAATCATTTAATAAAATTTTATGGGAGCTCAGAGATAGACCATATGAAAATTCGAACTCTCTTAAACATTTCTACACTGCTGTAAACATCCATGTCTAGTTTATTCGAACTCCTTTTCTTGCAGGTTTCTCTTCATTTCCTTTGCTCGCCTTTGATTTTTTTTTTTTAAATTATATTGGGTGCGGTGGTACGGGACTGTAATCCCAGTACTTGGGAGGCAAGAGGAGCGTCGGTTCGAGGCCAGATTTCATAATGAGGTCCAAAACCAAAAACGGGATACAGTATTTAAATTTCCTGTTCCAGAATGGTCATTTCTTCCTGCCTCGTTTTGTCCTTTCTGTAAAATAATCTACACTGTTGTGTCCTAGCTGCCCGCAGATGAGTAAATCTTATATTAGGAAACTGCGGATTAAACTAACACTCAGTTCCGCGTCTGGAAGCCCGGACCGCTTTGCTCTAGAACCAGGGTAGGCGTTTCCGCAAGCACAGGCGCTCAGGATTGGCTCTGAGTGCCGCCCTGTCAGCCAATGAAGCTCGGGGACGTTGTCCCGGGGTGTTGCTCCGGCCTCTGAGTGAGGCCCGGGCCGCTGGCTCCGCCCTATGTGACGGTATCAGCTCCAATCGCTAGGCTTTTCCTCCGCCTCGTTGTGGGCCTGGGGCCAGGCCAGAGACTCCCCGGGACCTCGAGAGCGGCTGTCAGAAGGGAAGGGGCGCCTGCAGCTTTTAGACGAAGAAGCCCGGGGGTCTCGGGCGGCCTGGCGTGTGACCCAGGTCGGGGATGGGGAAGGTGGGGTGGGTTGCTGGTGTGTGTGTGTGTGTGGGGGGGTGGCGGCCTGGCCTGGTGTGCAGCCGTGGGGACGGGAGGAGAGACAAGGCTGGGCCGTGGGTGTCCTCGGGGTCCCCATGTGGCCTCTGTAGTTGGGGATACTTGAGATCAGTGTTTGCGTAGCTTCCACGCTCCCTGTCTTCCTAGTTTGTTGCTGGTTGGAGGAGAGCGTATCTTTTCTAATCTTCCTCGTAAACCAGAGTTAATTTAGCTGTTCCGGGAGACGGGGCTGTGGGAAGTGAAAAGTTCTAAGACGTCCCAGCTCCTGGGAAGTCTTCAAAGATGTGTGCAGAGGGAATGTGTAGGTTACAAGTCTGTGCTGGTTGAAGAATCAGGCAGTTCGTTTGTCTTAGACATCAGTGGTATTATCTGTCTCTTTGATCTTGCTTATCTTTTACTTTAATTCCAGAGTTTGAAACTGTGTGCCTGCCCATAATACCAGAACGCTGGGAGGCTGAGGCAGGGGGATTGAGCCTAGACTTAGTGGGACCGTCTCAAAATTAAAAACATTAAAGAGGTCTGGGGATGTAGCGCAGTATAAAGGCCTTCAGTTCAAACCCCAATACTAAAAGAAAAAAAAAAAGAGAAGATTTTTTATATTAGGAAACATCAAAGGAATCTGATATTAACCGATGTTATGAAAACGACAATACTATTCTAGTACGGGAGATTAAAAACCATTCTAGTTATGAAAGGGATTGTGAAAGATAGGCAAAGTAAACAGCTCATGGAAGGATCTGCTGGCTTTTAAAACAGTTGTAAAATATATGAGGTGAAATGTCTAAGGACCTGGCTCTTCACTGTTATTCATAACATACATGTTCCATTGTTAACTATTGATAATCAGTGTTTAAAAGACATATATGTTAAATACAACACAATAGACTACCAAGGTTGAGAGAAGGCATAAATAAAGTGCTTAAATAAAGAAATCCTTAGACCAAAATAAAGTAAGACCAAAGTTAACCAAAATCTGCATTCTTTTTTCTTTGTTTCTTTCTTTCTTTTTCTTTTCTTTTTTTGGTCTTTTTGAGGTAATCTCACTATGCAGTTCAGGCTGGCCTTAAACTCACAGCAATCCTTCTGCCTCAGTCTCCCATGTGCTGGGATTACAGACATGCGCCACCATGCCTGGCTCAAAATCTGCATTCTTAAAATCTCTCAGAACATTACTGCAAGATGTAGAAATGATTCGTGTGTGCCCCTCTTGACCTTTAACAAAATAAACACATTTTTAAAAGTTGCTTTGCTTATTGCAATGCAGAGGTAAGTTACTATTTGTGAAGATAAGTTACTATTTTGTAGACCCCTCTCAGAATATGGGCACTTCATTTGATTCTGAAGATCTAAATAGTTTTAAGCAGCCTGTCAGAACTCTATGCCTGCTTTTACAAAATATGTTTTATAATAATTATAAAAGCATTTATAAGGCCGGGGTTATGGCCCAGTGACCTGGCAAGTGTGAGGTCCTGAGTTTGATTCCCAGTACCAAAACCAAACCAAACCAAACTATTTACAAGCCAGTTGTGGTGACGTAGGCCTATAACCTCAGTATCAAGAGGCTGGGATAAGAGGATTTTGAGTTTAAGACCAGTCTGGGCTATCTAGTGAGCTCAAAGCCAGACTGACCTATATAGCAAGAACTTGTCTCAAACTCCAGCACCCTTTCCAACCTTTATTTTTTACTGTATTATTTAAGCTAACTACCTTTCCCCTAGTCTCCATTGTAATAAAACATATATTTTTCCTTGTTTGTAACTGATGTTCTGAAAATGGTGGGTTTTAGTCAGTTTCTCAACCACTAGAAATTACTTCTGTCACCTGACTTTCTCTGTGTATCTGGGCTTTGTCACCTACCACCTCCTCCCTGTGATGCTGTTGGTCACTCTGCATACCTCAGGAAAACTAATAGCAGCCAACATTCTTGACAAGATAGAACTATACTCTGGACACATCTACTCAGCCTGAGGACTGAGTCATTTGCCTACAAATACTTGTAGCTTCATGAAGTGAGGCCAGAATGGGGAAGACAAGAGAGCGAGGAACAATATCTGGGTTGGTAAATCTGACAGGAGATAGAAAATTCAAGAGAACAGTGAGGTGACATTTGGGGAAAAGAGATTTTGGGATTTTAGAATTTTATGGCAGATATGAAGTCCAGATTCCAGGCTACTGTCTTTAGCTTGGCATTTCCACTGCATTTTTCCTTTCTTGGATTATGAATTAATTGAAGGTATACAGCTGGCATAGTTTCTCCTTCTAAATGATGGACATGGCTACATCTCTGCAAGTCTCTCTAGGAATTTACATAGCATCTGTCTGTGGAACAAGGCTACAGAATATAGGTTTATTTGCGGTTCATTTGTTTAATTGATTGATTTTTGAGGCAGAGCCTTGCTATGTAGTTAAAAACTTGCCTTGAACTCACTATATAGCTTGGGCTGGCCTTAAACTCATGGTGATTTGCCTATCTCAGCCTCCCAAGTACTGGGATTCCAAATGTACAACACTACACTAAGAGGTATTTCTATTAGTATTTTATTGAAAATTTATTTCAGTCTGAAAATTTGAATTTCTTAATTTCTTATCCCTCCTCCCTATGTTTTAAGTTCATAGTGAAGCTTCTTTCAGTGGTCATGCTCTGTAGTCTTCCACATTTGAGATTTGGTGGGAGCATTCATTTGGTTGTCAGTAACTAGCCAGATTACACCACTCTGGAAGAAAGAGGAAGATCTTACTTATATGTGATGTTGGTATGTAACACAGGAGAACTTACATTGCTGGGTCAGAAAAATAACTCCTATAGAAACTTTATATCATTCAGAACAATAAGTCTCACTGGTTATTCACATTTTTACTTTTGGGTGAGATATGGTCAATGGTCATCAAGAGTTGCCAAGTTGTTACATCTCTTAAAAGCCTGAGTGTGATACTTATTTTGTCATTATTTTGTTTTGGGGTATGGAGGATCAAACCTGAGCCTCACACATGCTGGGCAAGTTCTGTGCCACTGAGTTGCATCTTCAGTCCTGAGTATGATCTTTAAATTTAAGGAAACTAGACCAAGATGGACCTGAAAGTGTTCAATCTCAAATTGTTGAAGTAAGGGGTTGGGGATTTAACTCAGCTGCACAAGCACCTGCCAGGCAAGCACTAGGTTGTGAGTTTGATTCCCAGTACCAAAACAAACAAAAAAACCAAAATCAAATTCGTTGAAGTAGCAAGTTGAATAATGCGGTAGAAATGAGAAGAATGCTATTAGTACATTACTACAGTAATTATTATTTTTTCATTACTACAGTAATTATTTTTAGAATATTCAAATTTAGACTGCTTAAGATCTTAATCAAGGAGGATATGTTTGATTACTGAATTTGGTGAAATAGTATAATTAAGATGTAAAGAATTGAAATCAGTTTGTTTTAATCTATGGAAATTGGCAGTTTTAAGAGAAAGGCAGGCCTTTTGTTACCCGTTTCAGTTTCACAGAGTTACAAGAACTGTTGCTGGATGTGGTGGTGCACACCTGTAATCCCAGAACTTGGGGGGCTGAGGCAGGAGGGTCACTGCGAGTTTGAGGCCAGTGTGGGCTACAAAGTGAGTTCAAGGCCAGCCTGAACTACATAGCATAGCAAAACCCTGTCACAAACAAACTGAACTCCACTAGAGCAGCTCTGGAAATACTGGGATGGTCACTTTCGGGGTCTCAGGAGAGCTCCCCATATTCTTCAAATTCCAGATATCCTCCTTGAATACAGAACAGGTAATTTAACAATTCCTTTAAGAAATTTGAAGACTGAGGTAGGAAGATTTAGGCTAAGTTTTGCCTGAGGCTACTATATATGGTAGGATCAAGAATAGGCTTATAAACAATGGACCTGCATTGTGTTTTGGCAAGAAATAACATGGGAGATTTCAATGAATGTTTAAAACTACACTGTTCAGTACTGAAACCACTAGGTGGAAAATGGCCACTGAGCATTTGAAATGTAGCCATGCTATTGGAGATGTACTATGACAACATACCAAACTTCAAAGATTTGGTGTATAACACAGAAATGCAAATTTCTGAAAATTTTCTGTTTATTAGATATTAAAACAGTATGTTGGATATATTAATATATTATTAAATTAATTCTTCCTGTTTCTCATTTTTTAATGTAACTGCCAGAAAGTTTAAAATTATACAGGTGGTTTGCATCTTATTTATTTATTTATTTATTTATTTTTTGGTCACTATTTATTGAGAAGGTTAATGTGAGGAAGAAGATTGTGTAAGGTTGGCATTCTAAGTACATTACTGGAAAGTAAAATAAATGCCTCCCTCACTTTATTTCCTCATATATGTAAGTTAAACCAGAGGAAAAAATTCAGTAACATTGGACAGAGCTTTTTGGTCATAAGTAGCAGAAGAGCCCTGTTCAAGGGAAGAGCAATGGGTTCTAGTATTCTGAGTTTGTTTATTTATTTATTTAGTCTTTTTTTAGACAGGGTTTCTGCTATGCAATCCAGGCTGGCCTTGAACTCACTTTGTAGCCCTGGCTGGCAGTGATCCTCCTAACTCAGCCTCCCAAGTGCTGGGATTATAGGCATTTGTCGTCACACCCAGTGCTGAGATTAGCAGTTAAATTATAGCCGTGAAGGTGCCGTGAGGAACTCATTTTTAAAAAAATACTAAACAAGGTTTGGCAGCACATACCTGTAATCTCATCTACTTTGAAGCCAGAAGCAGGAGGATGGAAAGTTCAAGGCCAGTCTGAGCAATTTATTGTGATCCTGTCTCAAAAAGAAGGCTGGAGATAGAACTCAGTGTTAGAATGCTTGCCCAGCATGTGCAGGGCCCTGGGTTTAATGCTCAGGCATGTGTGCACCTGAATACACACAAACACAAACCCACAGCACAAAATCTGTGCTGCCAATTTCCTTTGTTAGAATTAAATATGATAGTGTTTATGAACAGGCTTTCTAGTTTAAAGTATTGTGTAAGTATAGAATGGGATTATTTGTGTTGCAATAGTATTGTTAATCAACCAGGTGCTAATTATTATAGGTACATGACTTTTAAAGCAATCTGAAACTGATGTTGACAACTTTGAATTCAGTACTTTTTGACATAATGGGGTCGAGTGGTAGACAAATGTGTCAATGTTTGTAAATAACTGTCCAGAATTTACTGATTTATAGAAAAACCTAATTATTTCTACATTAATATAGGCAAAAGCTTATAAAAGCTCTTGTTTGGGGGCTGGGGATTTAGCTCAGCGGCATAAGCGCCTGCCTTATAAGTCCGTGGTCATGAGTTTGATCCCCAGTACCGCCAAAAAAAAAAAAAAAAAGAAGCTCTTGTTTGTTTAGAAAAGAATTTAACCCAAGATTGCCTTTCTTTATTAATAAAAATTTTATTACTTGTTTTGTTTTCTTTTGCGGGGGGATCAGGAATCAAATTCAGGACTTCGTGCTTGCCCAACAGGCACTGTGCAGCTGAGCTGTATCCCAGCCCCTCTTCTGCTTTCTAGTTCTCTTTTTTCTTAATTTCTACATATGAAAGAAAACATCCAATGTTTGTCTTTTTCTGGCTTAATTTGCTTAAGATGATATCTTCTCATTCTGTTTTCCTGCAAATGACATGATTTCATCCTTCTTTATAATTGAATGCACCATGTGTATATGTATCGTGTTTTCTTTATTCATTCATCTGCTAACCTTGGCTGATACAGCTATTATGAATAGTGCAGCAGTAAACATGGGATATCAAGGTACCTCTTTTGTATGCTGACTTCATTTTCTTCAAATAGATATTCAGGCAGAATAGCTAGATCATATGGTGATTCCAGTTTTACTTTTTTGAGGCACTTCCATAATGTTTTGCATAGCAGCTGAACTAATTTACATTCCCACCATGAGGGTTTCTTTTTCAGCACATTCTCACCAACGTTGCATTTTATTTTATTTTATTTTATTTTATTTTACTTTATTTTATTTTTGGTAGTACTGGGGCCTTGTGCATGCTAGACAAGCACTCTACCACTGAGCTACAACTCCAGCCCCATTTTTTTTTTTAATAATAGTTATTCAGACTTGGGCAAGATGGGATTTCAGTGTAGTTTTGATTTACATTCCTCTGATGGATAAAAATGTTGAGCATTTTTTTCATGTATTTAGTAGCCATTTGTACTTGTTTTGAAAACTGTCCAGATCATTTGCCTGTTTTGATTGGATTATTTGTTCTTTTAGTAAGTTTTTTTCAGTTCTTTGTGTATTTTGGTTATTAATCTTCTGTTAAATGAGTAGCTAGCAAAGATTTTTCTGTCTGTAGGTTGCCTCTTGAATCTGTTGATTATTTTCTTTGTTGTGCATAAGCTTTTTATTTGAAGTAATCCCAGTGGTTAATTCTTGCTTTTATTTTCCTGACCTTTTGGAGTCCTATTTGGAAATTCACTTCTTGTGCTAGTATACCGAAGCATGTTCCCTATATTATCATCCAGTAGTTTCAAAGGCTTTCCATTAAGGTATCTGATCCATTTTAAGTTGATTTTTTTTTTTTTGAGACATGTTCTTGTTGTAGTTCAGACTGGCCTTGAACTCACTATGTGGCCTCAAACTTGCAGCAATCCTCCTGCTTCAGTTTCTCAAGTGTTTACAGATGTACACCACCATGCCCAGCTCTTGAGTTGATTTTGTTTATATAGGGTGAGAAACAAAAGTTTCAATTTGGTTTCAGTCTTTTATTTGTAAATATATAGTTTTTCTAGAACTCTTTGTTAAAGAGATCATAATTTTTTTCTTTTCATTTTTAGTACTGGGGATCATACTCAAGACCTGGCGCTTTCCAGGCAGGAGCTTCGGCAGAGCTAAATCCCCAGTGCAAGAGACCATAATGTTAAATGAAAGTAAATCAGAAACACAAGTTTAAATATCACATGCTTTCTCTTATATAAGAAACCCAGAGTATACATAAAAAGCAAAATAAAAGATAGTTGATAAGAAGCAGATAGATCTTTTTAAAAGGAAAAAGGGAGGGCCTGGTGTTGAGACCACTATGAGGTGGCTCTGAGCAGGATTTAAATTTTACTAATTGGCTTTCTATGTTTATCTGTGAGTCTGTCCTAGGCCTTGGTCTCTTGCCTGTCAATGGGAGCTGATTCATGTAAGTGAACCTTATGAATCACTGGTCCTGGCTGAGGCCTATAGTGGCCCGTGAGGCCAGAGATATATCCCCAGCCCTATTCCACTCTTCAACGTCAAAAATTTCTCAAGTGTTTCCCTCTTGCATCCTAGCACCCACTTCAATAAGCTGCCACACACCTTTGCTTTGAGTCTAACTAGCTCAAACTACTTGGAATTCCTCTCAGCTCTTTTGCTTGCTGGAAGAAGGTGGAAAGTGTAGCCCCCCAAGTAAAGATTCTCTCCAGAGCTTTTTGGGTTGTGTATTACCATGGTGGGGAAAACCCCAGCACTGACAGTGGAACTTACCTGGCATTGATGCTGTCTGCAGCTTCCCAGGGCTATGCATTTCAGGGGAAGGTCTAACTCCAACAGCTATTCAGGGAGCTCACATGGAATTCAAAACTTCCAGAATTTCTGGGGCTTTTGGGGCTGTGCTTTCTGAAAGTAGGGCTGAGGCTTTGTCTGGTCACTCTAGCAGATGGAGGGCAGCAGTGGAGTCACAAAAGAACTGCCTGAGGCAATGGTACCCAAAACATTCACCTTCCACAATTCTAGTGTGCCCAGACTTTCCTTTCTCCATGTTTCAGTCTGGTCCCACCACACAGAATTAATTCTCAGACTGCCTGTGTATGGTCTGGACAACTGACTCTTGAGGCAGACTCCCTCTGAGCCACTGCAGTTATACTGCCTCAAGATTCCCAGAGACAGGAAAAGGTAAAGGCCTTTTACTCCCAGATGGGTCCCAGTTACAATACCACAGGAATATGGTGTGAAGTGCAGAGAACTTCAGACCCCACTTGCTGTGCAGATTCCAGGTCTCTTACTAGACCATATGTCTGTAGGATACAAATCCTGCATTGATGGAACTTACTGAGCTCCAGCTCACCTGTAACAGTGAAGGGGGCACTCCCATCTCCCCTGCATGTAGGGGTGCTCTATTCATTCCACCCCTTCAGTACTGAGATTCAAACTCATGACCTCGTGCTTGCCAGGCAGGCGTTGTGCTACTGAGCTATATCCCCAGCCCTATTCCACTCTCTTCACTGTCAAAAATTTCTCCAGTGTTTCCCTCTTTCATCCTAGCACCCACTTCAGTAAGCTGCCACACACTTTTGCTTTGACTCTATGGAGAAACAGGCCAGTGCTGGATGCCTCTAATCTGCATCCTTGCAACCCTTTGCTTTGTAGTATTAAGCATCTTAAATGTTAAGTTCCCAGAGACTATGCAGAAAATTATGTGTAACAAATCACTAGATGATTTACTATAAGTCTTAGGATTTAGGGTTGGACATACATTTTGTAGTTGTCAACATATAAATATATAGGGAGATATTAAAGATGAAAGTTGGTAACAAAACTCGAGAGAATATAAAGAATGAAATTTATACTAAGGATATAGGCACAATGAATCCATTTTTCACAAACAATATTGAATTTCTTTCGAAGATATTTTCACATAAATCATTTAGCCATCTTTCAAATAATAGGTTATACTTATTTTTTTAAAAATCTTGCTCAATAGAAAAAGAGAAAGCCACTCAGGTTTTTAAAATGAGATTGATATAACATTATTACCTAAGTTAGACAAGAAACAAATGTTTGGAATCAATCTCACCTATGAACATACATGTAGAAATGCTTTGCAAACTGTCAGTTGAATCCATATTATATTCTCACATGTAGGGTTTTCTAGTATTTTTCAATATTAGAAACAATAGTATTTGCCAAGTACACATATTAAGGGAGATAATCTATAGGATCTGTCTATTGTATTCATACACATAGTTTGATAAAATTTAATTCATTTATAATTAAAGAAAAAACTAGAGCTGGGTATGGTAGTGCATGCTTGTAATCTTAGCACTTGGGAGGCTGAGGCAGGAGAATCGTTGCAAATTTGAGACCAGCCTGGGCTACAAAATGAGCTCAAGTCCATCCTGAACTGTGTAGTGAGACCATGCTTCAAAAAGACAAATAAAATAAAAAATTTTATAGCAAGTTGTCCTTACCTTAATAAAGGAACAAAATTGCAAGGAAAATGTTCCATAATGATAAATATACTACAGATAATAAAAGCTAATAATCATATTGCACTTGTCATATTTCATGTGTTTTAAATAATTTCACATTTTAAATAATTTAAACTTCTTAAGAACTTCATGTGCTAGGTAGTGTCTTAGTTACTTTCCTATCATTGGGACAAAATACCTGATACCTAGAATTTAAAGAAGACACGAATAGTGACCAACATTTTTAATTTCATGGTCAACTAGCTCCAAGACAGAAGTAGCATAGCAGAGGAGTGAGCGTAGCTGAGGAAAGCTGTTCTCATTTGTTTGGTCATTGTGAGATAGTCTTGCTATACAGTTCAGGCTCACCTTGAGCTCATTTTGTAGCACAGGATGGTCTCAAATTTGCAATGATCTTCCTGCCTTAGCCTCCAAATTGTTGGGATTATAGGCAAGCACCACTGCCCAGCTAGTAAAGCTACTTTCGTCATGGTAGGCAGGAAGCAGAGAAAGGAGGAGGGGAAGGGCAAGTAAAAAGAATTAAGATGTATTATGTACATATACATGTACATGAATGTAATCTTTATGTACTGCAAACCTATTAATAAAAACTTAGAAAAATATTTTTAGAAAAGAAGCAGAGAGAGGAAGGAGCCAGGGAGGTAGATACACACTTCCAGGTCACACTCCCAGTGACCCTCCTTTTTCAGCCAGCCCCCACCACATTTAGCTAGAAGTGCATCAGTGGATTAATCCACTCATGAGGATAACACTCTCATGATCCAATCCCCTTCCAAAACCCCTGTTTCTGAACACATGAAGCTTTCGCAAGACATTCTAGATCTACATCCTAACAGTATTATCTTTTCCTATTTGATAGACAGAAAAAGTGTGTAAAGAGAAGTTAATTAACTTGTCCTGAATCACACAGTAAGAAGTAGGTCTAACATTTGAATCCAGACATTTTGGACTCAAAGCCTGTTCCTTTGCCATAATGCCTGGGAGCACATCCAATACCTTTTACATTTCCATGGCCTACATATAACTCACTTCTCTCATGGACTAGGACTCTTTCTAGAAGAAAGCATCACTGTTTCCTCTAGATTCTGGTCACTGTCTGGTCTGAGTAATTATTAGATTAGGCTCTCTAGATAAAAAAAGAGAGTGATTCCATAATGTCCCATGTCAGATTACTGTAACAGTAAAGAAAAATACTAGTATGAGCTGGGGATTTAGCTCAGTGGCATAAGCACCTACCTTACAAATGCGCAGTCATGAGTTCGATCCCTGGTACCAAAAAAAAAAAAGAGAGAGAGAGAAAAACTTGTACTGGTTCAGTTCCCAAAAAGAAAAAATGGAAAAGAAGAAAAGCTCAAGCTGGGGCAGAAGAGATGTAAAAGATACCTCCTTATCTAAGTTAGGACAGAGGTACTGAACAGATGCTAGAGCAAGTGACAAGGAACCCTTTAGAGCTTTCATGATACAAACAGCCTGCTACGGCATGCATGTCACAGGTTTGCCACCACTGCTCTACGAATCTTATTTTCAGACTCCATTTTAGTCACTGTGTCTGCTATATTTTAATTACATAATTTCGGAAGCTATGGAAAGGCAGGCAGGACCACTTCAATAGCGAGAGGGGAAGCCAGATTTTAAAATGATCTCTTGGAGCTGGGTGTGGTGGTCTAGGAATCTGAGGCATGAGGACCATAAATTCAAAACCAGCCTGGGCAATTTAGTAAGACTATGGAAAAGGAAAAAGAAAAGAAAAGAAAAGAAAAGAAAAGAAAAGAAAAGAAAAGAAAAAGGAAAAAAGGTTAGGGCTTGGGTGGAATGTAGTTCAGTAGTAGAGCATTTGCCAGGCGTACACAAGGCCCTGGATTCAATCACTAGTACTGTAAAAAATGGGAAAAAAAAACCCTATCCCATCAAATAGTTATACTCAATTGTTGAGGAAAATAGTACAGATAAGTTCTCCAAATATGACTAAATATACACAATTTTTTAACTGATAGAGTGCCAAAACTTGCATTAAGAAATTTTATAGTAGCTCTTTAAGTATGATCTGTGTTATGGTTTGTAACTAGATGTACCCGCCCCCCATCCCTCAAAACCTCACGTGCTATAAGTGGGGCATTTCAGAGCTGGCTGGATTTAGGGTGTGTGATACTGGGATTAAGGGTACATGGTACTAAATTAGTCCATTGTTGGATTAGCATAGTTCTGGGAGTAAATAATGTGAAGACCCACCCTGGATATGGGTGGCATCTCTCAAAAAGGCTTGTATCCTGGATGGCATAAAAGGGAAAGGGAGGCTTTCTTTGCTGCTTCCTGCCTGTTTCTGCTGCTTTCTGCCTGCCATAGCGTGGACTGTTTCTTCTCTGCCATGCCCTCTGTCATGCTGCCCTGCCTTGGAACCAGCCAAATAAGGACTGAAATCTCTACAAGTGTGAACCAAAATAAACCTTTTTTCTTTCAACTTTGTTGAGTATTTTGTCTCAGAAACAAGAAAAGTAACTAAGACAATCTCTTAGCTAAAACTACCAATTTGACTATAGTAATGTACATGCATAAATACAAAATATGTTAAGATAAAAAAGGAAACACTGTTAAATAATATTCCTCTAAAGTGAGAAAGAAAGCAGTATACCCATTGTACACTTACACACCTAAGCATGGCTTGCATGCAGGAGTTGTGGATGAAGTGGAGTGAAAACCATGAGATTTTAAAAATTGTTTTGACTAAGTCAGACAACTCAGAACCATTCCCCTGGAACACAGAAACTGTAAAGGTGTTCAGTGATCTCAAAATGTCAGCCACACTACTTGAGTCTCCTCGGTTATCACAAACCTATCTTTTTGTATATTGATGAAAATTTAGGAATTACTCACACAACAATCTTATGTACCAAAGACATATTACTTGCCACAAGGTGTCCTTTAATCCAGTATCCTAGACTTCTTGTTCTTGCCTAACATCAATTGAAGTCTTAACTAAATTAGTCAAAGCATCTTCAGTGTTGTAATAGGATCACCTTCAAATCTGAAGATAGTAAAGTAGTACAATTTCTGTTAACTGAAAGCACTCCAACTCCAACTAGCTCATTGACAAACCATGACATGTTATTCTTCTGTCTTTGTGTTTCTACTCACTGATCTAATGCCGAATCCAGAAAATTCATGATTCTTTAACTCCAGAACAGATTATTTGGATACTCCCTTACCAGATCCTGACCTAATACTGTTCAATTTTAGAACTTACCTTAAAATTGAAAAAGTCTAGACTGGTTATGTAATAAATTACTCTAGACTCCCATGTGGAATCCACTCTTAGAAGAAGCAAAATAGATTCAAGGGGCTAAAATTTTGGTTTTCTCCAGGGCATGCCAAATTGCCTCAAGTCAAAAGATAAACATACATATTGGTGAGCTGTATACATTCACACTTGGAATAATTCATGACATTGTAATACTATGGAAACAATTTTCTTAACTTCCCTAGGTCTTTCTATGTAAAGGATCACAAAAATGTGTAAAAATCTGAAAGGTAAAAGATTAGTAGACTGGGGGAAATACAGCTCGACATCCTCGTGAAAGAAGCAATTAGAATGAGATTCACATCAGACTCCTCATGAACAATACTGTAAGAAAACTGCAAAAAGATGAAATATCTTTAAAATTTTGAGGAACAAACCTTTGAGCCCACAGTGTGTTAGCAGTCACATAGTCATGCAAGTGAGGTACAAAACATGCTGGTGAGGTAAGAGGCCAGGAAATACAGTATTTTATTGCTGAAGTTAAAGTTTTTTTTAATAGCAGAATTAAGAACTAATATCTCAGATGTCATCAACATGGGTGATCATCATAAAGGAAGAGTAGTCTAGGGAATTCAGAGGAGTAAATAGATTTTATAAGTATATAGTAAACTCTCCTCACTTCCAAGGGATAGGTTTCAAGAACCCCATCTACCCCTTCTGTTTACTGTGGTTTTTCCTATGCATATATACCTAAGATGAAGTTTAATTGAGACACTATAAGAGATTAACAATACAATAGTAAAATTGAACATAAAAATACTGTAATAAAAGTTGACTATTCTCTCTCAAAAATATCTGATTGAAATGTCTTAATTCTCCTTCTTTTAATGATGTATTACAATCCATTGCCTGTGTGTTGAGATGGAGTGGGTTACATGATGGAGGCATTGTGAGAGCCACTATCAATCTTTTGACAATACATCAGGAGAAAGGTTATCTACTTTAGATGATTCTGGATCATCAAGCCATAACAATATTGATGGTTGGATGTCAGGAGTAGATGATGACAATTTGGGGGGATCTTTGATAGGGTTATTTTGCTGAAACTTTTTTTGAAGAATATTGTAGTTGGAAGCTGCTGTCCTTTTCAACCTATTCAAGGGTTGCTACAGAGGTTGTAATCCTTCTGTGATCATACAGATGAATTCAATTCTGCTATCCACCTGAGAATCATGTTCCATAATTTTCCCTTTAATGCTTATAACATTTGAAACACTTAGGTGGATTTGGGCTATGTTGACACGGCCAGTTCTGCTTCAGTTTCTTCTTCATCTCAGCAAGTTCTTCCAGTTTCTCATTTATTAGTGCTTCTCAGTTGTCTTCAGTATGTTTTTCTACCTCTTTGTCTAGCATGTCAGCAAGTTCTTCACCTAGTTGCATTGTGTTAATGAGTTTTCTAACTTTTCCGCTGACCCACAGGAAGCTTTTGAAAGCATTCCCTATTTCATAAATTATTCCAGTAAGCATATATAGTTGCTAGTTTTAATTTATCTATAGCAACTTAGGTGGATATCACTGCATCTGTAATAGTGAATCATTTCTAGCACTGTTTTATGTCCCGATTAGGGGATTCATTAAATTTAATTTATTGAATTAAATTCATTAATTGAATGTGACCAAATTCCAAGCATATGTCTATGATATTAATAGAACAAATAATGTCTTCATGAAGGGACTGAAGCAGTGAAGTTTATTTAGAGTTAAAAAATATATAACCTTGACATTCTATCTATATAGCAAACAGACTCACAATGGTCCATGTGTACCATTATAGATAGTACTTTAAATTATAGCCCTTCCTCTTTCTTTCTTCCTTTCTTTTTTTTTTTTTTTTTTTTTTGTCTTTTTGAGACAGGGTCTCTATGCAGTTCAGGCTGGGCTTGAGCTCACTTTGTAGCTCAGGCTGGTCTCGAACTTGCAACAATCCTCCTGCCTCAGCTTCCCGAGTGCTGGGATTACAGTCATGAGCCACCATGCCTGGCTAGCCCTTCCTCTTTCACATAGTTTTTGTTTGTGGAATGAGGCATTGATGGGAACTACTTTATAAACAAGATGACTTTCGCCCATATTTTCTCATTATGTTGCCAGAACATAGGCAAATAAGTTTTATTTTTGTTTTTATGAGTACATGGATTCTTTTTTTCACTGATAAAATATTTTGTCATATATGTTTGTGATACATAATAATTATATTCATCCTGGGGAATTAGTACATATACATACTAGTGTCAGACAATAGACCTACAGGAACTTGAATAGAAATTCACATGGTTCACCATTATACTGCTTTGATGTCTTATGTCTTCATTCATTGGTTCGAATGGTTTTATTCTGTTTTGTTTGATCTTAATATATGTGATCATATGAATAGTTACTCTGAAGACAAGACAATATGGTAGCCAGTGTTGATTTAATATCATCTTGCTCTGAAGTCCTACCATGCTTTTGTTTTTCTATTACCATTGGTTCTATCACATTGTGTGTTACTGGATTTTAATATGTATGATAGTAAAAACAATTTTTATGGAAAATGAGATAATATAGCAGCCATTGTTCATCTTTGGTTATATGGTTCAGAATGTCTTGGAATATTTCCATTCTCTTGAGTTGTTTATTCTACTTTGTTATGTTTGACATTATTGTGTATAAAGCTAAGCTCAACTATTTCAAAGAAAGAGACATTATGATAGCTACTATTAATATCCAATTGTCTTGTGAAGTGCTGTGTTGCTTACATTGTTCTGTTCTGATCTGCTTAGATCTGTCCTCTTTTGTTTTATTCTCTTTAAAATAAAAAAAAAAGAAATTTGGGCAATCATTGAGCCTTTTCCCACAGCTCACACCAGCAATGTACCCAGAGTTGCTGGTTCTTTTTATTATTTTTTAAAATTTTATTTAAAGAGAGGGGGAAAAAAGTAAAACAGAAAAAAAGGGTAGAAATAATACAGAATTTCAAAAAAAATGGTAAGAAATCCCTAATTGATACATTACATATTGTCTTCTTGGATATAGTTGTTCAAGTTACAAAATTAAAGCATACAAAGTGGTCATTCAAACAGTGAGGCTGCTAATAGTTCTGTTCCCTGATACAACAAAAACTTAGCAACATGGTTATCAATCCTACACACTTAAATATACATGCAGTTATATCCTTTAGAGAATTTTCTTTTCCTTCTTTTGAAGTCCATTATCTGTTTAGTTATATCATGTTTCATCTTGCTCAGTACCTTGCTGATCTGTTTTGTTGTTGTTATTTACTTTAAAAAATTTTTTTTAAAAGGAAGAAGTCAAGATGGCTGATCAGTGAGCAACAAAATACAAAGCCTCCCAAGAGAAACAACTCATTTGCCAGAATAAAACATCCTGGAGGGACCCAGACAGAGGGAGATGGATCCTCTTGACACAGGAAGAAATTAAAATGTAAAAAAGCTCATCAAACATGTCGGGACTACAGCTGGAACAGCTACAAATTATGGGACACAGTGTTTTCGCTGTGACCTGCCAAATTTGCACTGGCCTGAATTTGTACTAGCTTGAATCCACGCTGGCTGGCAGAGCTGCCCAAACTCATTCCTGCCACCACTCACAGGAACCACAGCAGCGCTGAAGTTGAGGGTTGGTGAGCCTAAAGGAGAGTAGAACCAGCAAAGGGACCTTCATTAACCCATGGTCAGTGCTGGAAATGAGACTCCCCCCACGGGGAGGGCGTGACCAAATGGGCAACATGTTGGAATTGTGCAGGAGGAGTCTGAACTGGGAGTGACAGTGACTTCAGTTGGTTGCTCCTTCCCTAGAGCAGATTAGTGGGATTTGCTTGGACTGGGCTGCGTCACTGGACGGGACCCAATGAGCTGTCCCAAATTGATTCCCTGAGCCTAGCATGCACTAATCTGGGAGGGCCCCTGAAGTTTGGCTGGCCTGATGGGGAGGAGCAGGCAGAAGAGGGTGGAGGTCCCTCACCAATGTGCTTCAAAGGAACCGTGGCCAACAGGGAAGGAGCTTGGGACAGAAGCCAGGACCATGACAGGAGAGAGAAGCAAGAGGAGGCCCCCAACCCAGAACCCTGAGAGCACTGATCCAGGAGAGGAGAAAACAAGAGAGACTGAGGGCGGCAAACACGCAACATCAGACATGGCTTCAATGGACATTAAGAGATATCTTCAGGACCTTGTAGACGAGCTCAAAACTGAAATATCAAATCAGGTAAAGCAAGATATGAGTAGAGTAATAAAAGAAATGCTTTCAGGAAGCATCTCTTTAGGAAGATACAGATGGAAGAAGGAAGGAACACACAAAAAAGGAGAGAAACACTTGATAAAGAATACAAAGAAAATATAGAATACATGAAGCAGATTCAAAGAGACTACCAGGAAATTAAAAAACTCCATTGAAATCTGGCAAAATGCCTTAAAAGAAACTAAGGATAGACTATCAAAACTTGAAGACAAGTTTGCAATGTGTGATCATGAAAGGAAAGATCGCTTAAAAATAACAAGGAAACAGGCAGTAACAATACAAAGGCTAGAAGATGACAAGAGAATCTACAATTTAAGAATAAGAAATGTGAACAAAGAAGCAGGAATACATACAGGTGAATTACAAAGGCTATTCACAGAAATAATTAAGGAAAACTTTCCAAGCATGGGAAAAGAAAATGACATTCGGTTGTGTGAGGCATACAGAACTCCAGCCACCTAAAAACAAAACAGAGCTACACTCAGACATATAATAATCAAGATACCAGAAATTCAATATAAAAACAGAATATTAAAAGCCATCAGAGAAAAGAAACAGATTACCTATAAAGGTAAGCCCATTAAGATCATGGCAGACTTCTCAACACAGACCATCAGATCAAGAAGAGCTTGGAGTGAAATATTCCAAGCCCTGAAAGAAAATAACCTCCAGCCCAGACTGATGTACCCTGCAAAGCTGTCACTAGAAGTTGATGGAGAAACAAGATGCTTCCATGACAAAGAAGAACTGGGGGAGTATGTGACCACCAATCCAACCCTACAGAGAATACTGAAGGACATTCTAGAGAGAGAGAAAAAAAATACCAGGATTTTAGGGACAGTGGCAGAAAGGCCTCAATGAGTGGAGCAGGCAGTAGAATGAAGGAGAAAAGTAGACAAACAAAGGTAGAAAAATAGCATACCAGAAATGAGACAGAGAAGGATGGCTAGAATCTCTAACATAGATGGCCTTGATACACTATATGGTTAATAGTGCACCGGGATTTAAAACCCACATTACTCACACTACTCTGCTTAGATCTATTATATTCTGTTCCAGTCATTCTACCTGTACTAGATTTGAGGGCACAGACAGTAATCCCGAAAATAACAGGATATAGTATGGTAATCATCCTTAATTTCCTATTAACTTAATCTAAAGCTCTGTAAAACCTACACTGTTTTACCATGACTGATCATAATTGAATCTGGTTTGTTAGATCACTGTTTTGTATTGATAGATTTTATTCAAAGCTGTTATGATTGATAGTATCAAGCCTGAGAGTATAGGCAACTGCACTTAAGGTGCCAAGATTCACTAGAATATCCACTCTGATTTGATTATTACCTGCCTTTGAAGTTTTATACTGTCTACAATGTTTTATTTTTACTAATATTGTTATTTACTGTCATATTCAATTATACTGCTATATTCAGTTATGCCTGATGATATAGACAATTCTATTGAAGATAATAAGAAACAACACAGTAATCATTGTAGATCACCTTGTACTGTGGTTTTATAGGACTTCTTGGTTTCATATTTTTATAGGAATTTGTTTTGTTTTGTCTTGCTATGTTTTGTTTTTCCCTCTAATACAGAGAGGATAGAAATACATGTAGAGACTCATGCATGTGTAGCTGTTTACAGTCTGACTGTTTGGATATCTACTTTGTATATTTTAATCTTGTAACTTGAGTAACTGTTTCTAAGAGGACAATATGTAATTTATCAAAAACAAAATTTTTTTTTTCTTATTTCTTCTTATTATTTTTATTTATTTGTTTATTTATTTATTTATTTATTTTGAAGGTAGTAAAATACAGCAGAACAAGACAGGACAAAGCCAATTGAGGTAGTGCAGTGAAATCAGTACAGAACCTCACAGCAGGTTACCAGGATAACAGCAATATGTACAATAGTATATCTGGTTTTCTTCACAATAGTTGTTCCTTCAATCAGGTAGAGCAATATTGAAGGAAATACTGAAATTGTAAAAACAGAATATTGAATAGAGCAATACCATTGATCAGAACAGAGCAAAACAGAGATAAGAATATTTGCCTTCAGAGAGAAGGCAGAGGAAAATCCCCCTTATTTGCTATATTGCATATAGTCAAACTTGCAAGAGATGCTCAGATCTCTGGCTCTCACTTGCTAGGGGGAGGGTGAGATAGTTGTTTGATTCTTAGCCTGCGTGCTGGTAGGCTCACAACCGCCCACCAGGGCAGTGAGCTGTCTGCCTTTTTTCCCAGCACCCCAAGTTCCAACATGGCGCGGATCTCAGGAAACGCTGATATGGTTCTCTCTCTGGGGCAGCCGCGGCTTGGGAGGCCACAGCCACTTACCAGAGTGTCATGCTGGCTGCCTGTTTTACCAGCCTGATTCTTTTTAGGAAGGAGTTTTTTCATGCACAAAATGTCCCAACTTTTTTTGTGTGTGGTACCAGTGATCAAACTCATAACCTCACACTTGCCAGGCATGTAGGTGCTTAAGCTGCTGAGCTAAACCCCCAGCCCTAAAATGTTCCAACTTCTACAGATCCCTCCCAGGAAATTGTACCTTATACCACTTGGCTCTGGGAACTGGACAGATTTGACATTCTACCAAGCAAAGAGATGGTTTTAAACAGGAATTTGAACATTTCTAGGGTTCTACCCTCAAGGTCAGTGCAGAGACCTTCCTGCTTATGCCTAGGGAGTTTGTCTGTACACAACTCCAGCAGCTGTTGGAGGGTTGGACTTGTATTTATACTGCATCTGGGCACCAACAACAGACCTCTGGAGTCTACATTGGGAATTTGAGAATTTTTTGGAGCCTTTTGCTCAAGGTCACTGGACTAGTAAAGCCAGGTTTGTAGATGTTCTCTGAAAGGCATTTTTCAATGTATTGAACACTGCAACTTCTGCAGCCCCTCTAGGGGCTTTAAAGTTGGCAGGTGAGAACAGGTGGTTACGGGCATCAAACTTTTTCTTGAGTAAGCTGTACCTGCAAATATGCAGAACTTACAGAGCAACACGCCACTGGTAGTTGAGGATGGCAGAAGCAGGTTGTATGTGGGTCCTGGCAGTGGTTAGGCATAGCAACCTGAACTCTGACAATTCCCAGGAAGCTGTTGGGTAGATGGATAGGGGAGTTGTTTTTACTCAGCTGTCCTATGTGAGAGCGTTGCCTGTACTTTCTGAAAATGAATCCTCATTTCTCTATGATTGCAGCACAAGCAACCCGAGCTTGAAGCCAACACACAACCTAGGCAGCTGGCATCCTGGGAACCCAAAGTCTGAGGGTGGAGGAGAGAGTTGCCCTGGGAGGAGAGGCTGCTGTCTCTCATGCTGACAGCCAAACGGAGCACTTTACCCATGAAGGGAAGCAGCCCAGCTCAAGCGCCTCACTCCCATTACCTGACAGAGGACCAGCAGCCCTGCAGCGTTTTGTGCCCGTACATTCCACCGCTTAGGACTCCTACTGCTTCTCCTCCTCCAGGAGGATCACTTGCTTCCATTCTGGTGTTCTCCAACACCGATTCAGCACTGGAATGAAAAATCTTTGTCAAAGTCAATGGATTAGACCGAGAGGTGCAGACTCATAGTGGTACAGGGAACCCCAGATTCACTACAGTGAGGCATCTGCCTTGTCCAAAACCCTCTGCTTGAACCCCAACTCACTTCTGTCTGCCTTGCACAGAACCCAGCACTGGACTTGAGAAACATTTTCAATATTCACACCCTCGCTGGCCATGCCATCAACCTGGCCAACTGTTTTGGAGAAAACGACTTGGCTAACAGGCTGTGAAGTCAGCATCTGTAAAGTCCCAGCTTGAAGCTGCAAAGCTGGGCTGGAGGACTTTCCAGGGTCAGATTCCAAGACATCACCACAACCTAATAGGGTTTCAGAATCAGGAATCATACCAGCTGGCCAGCTGGGCTCTAGAACAGCCCATCAGCGCTATAGCCATCCAAGCAGGAGTCACAGCCACACCAGGAGTCACAGGGGTGGAACTCATCCCTACAGAAGCCAGAAATGCAAGAGTCTGAGACTGTGGAAACTGTTTCCACACCTCGAGGCACTGCTGTCCCATGACTTTCATGTCTGGGATGGCATGGACCCAAGTCAGAGTAGGGCACCATCTACCTTCTATGATCTCGTGCCCCTGTGTGTTCCTGCACTTGCTGGCCGCATGGACTGCAAGAGATGATGAAGGCCTCACGTCTTAAATAATTGAAAACAGTCTGATCTGTACTATAAATCCCGTATTCACCACGTAGGTCTGTTCAGACCTCTATAAACTGAGTCAAAATAAACCTTTCCTCCTTTTAACTTTCAGTGTTGGATATTTTGTCTCAGCAATGAGAAAATAACTAAAACACCATCCTTCCTATTTTTAAGTGTGCAATTCAGTGATATTAATTATATTCATACTGTTGTGCAACCATTACAACTATCTCCTTCAAAATTTGTTCTGTGACTTCAGACAGAAACTCTGTGACCATCATGCAGTGGCTCCCCCTAGCACCTACCCCAGTCCCAAGGAGCCGGTGATCTACTTTCAGTCTCTGTGAATTTACATATTCTGCTTATTTGTTCTAGTGTAAGTGGCTTATTTCACTTGTGTAACATTGGGTAGGTGGATAGGAGAGCTGTTTTTATTCAGCTGACCCATGTGAGAGACACATGCTGTAGTATGTGTCAGAACTCCATTCCTTTTTATGGCTGAATAATGTTGAGTCTTCCAACTTTGTTCTTCTTTTTCAGGATTATTTTGGTCATCTGAAGCTCCTTGAAATTCCATAGAAATATGAACATTAACTTCTCTGTTTCTGGATTTGTTTTTAAACAAAGCTGTTGCAGTTTTGATAGAAGCCATGTTTAATGCATAGATTTTTTATTTAGGGCTGACATTTTAGTGATATTGTCTTTCCTATCCATGAACTAAGGATCTTTCTACTTATTTATGTGTTTATTTTCTTTCAGTTTGAGAGCTTTCAGTGTGCAAGTCTTTTTTTTTTTTGTTAGTGTGCAAGTCTTTTAATTGCTTGGTTAAATTTATTCCTTGGCATTTTATTATCTTTGAGTTATTTATGTGGACTTGTTTTCTTAATTTCCTTTTTGGATTGTTCATTCCACACTTATAGAAAAACAAGTATTTTGTGTGTGAGTGTATTGGTTTTTTATATTGCAATTCACTGAGTTTACTAAGTCTTATGGATTCTTTAGAATTTTCATGTATAGGATCATATGATCTGTGAAAAGGAATAGTTATATTTCTTTCCATTTTGAATGCTTTTTATTTCTATTTCTTGTGAGCTGCTCTGGCTAGAAATTCCAGCACAATGTTGAGTGGTAGTGGTAAAAACACTAATCCTTGCCATGTTCCTAATCTTTAAGAAAAATATTCCATCTTTTGTTGCAGAAAAACCAATGTTAAACCAAATGGAAGACTCTTTGCACTGAGGAGTCTAGAAGACAATGTTTATTGGTCTAATGCTGGCAGACTGGTGTGAATCAGTTACAAATTACCAGCCACGAGTCAGCTTAGGGTGCAGTTTAAATATTATTTGCAAGCAGAAGTACAAGGCCAATGGCATTTACTACATGATTGGTTACATGAATTATGTCACACATTGTCAAGTAAGCTAGTTCTAAATAGATTCACTTAAAAGGAATTGTTTACCATCTTTACTCATTCTGCTTAAGCCCTCTCCCCTTATCCCCAGGATATTCCTATATTATGGTAAATGAGGAATTGGGATGTGTTTTGTACATGTACTAACACCCCCATGAGAAACTCAATTATTATTTACTACAAACATATGCAAAAATGAGGGGAGAGGTCCAAGAGATGAATGGAGGGGTGTGATGGATTAACTAATGGTTAACTTGTAACACTGAGCCTAACTCCATCAGTGTGGTGCTGGGTGTAGAAGGCCCATCTGAGTGTTGTTGCCATCAGCATAAGAGAATTGGAGGGGAAGATAGAATGCTGTTGATTCTCCTGGAGAAGCTTGCCTTGTTGGCTTTCCTAGTATCAACTTGGCTGTTCTCATCATTGGAGGAGATTGGGTCCTCACTCTTGCTGAGGATGGCTGTGTTTTTTTTTGTTTTGTTTTGTTTTTTTTTTTTGGTACCAGGGATCAAACTCAGACAGGTGCTTGCTTATGCTGCTGAGCTAAATCCGCAGCCCATGGCTGCAGTTCTTTTCAGGGGAATCCTGGTCCTTTCTTTGAGTGTTACTTCCTGGCTCCAGTGCAGATCCCTCATACTGCTGGCACAGCTCCTTCATCCAGCTGGCACAAAATTTCTAGCATTCACCATGAACCCCTGGGCCTTCCCAGAGCAGATCCTTGATAAAGACTTTCATGAGACATTGTTTTGGGCTCTAGGCTGCCCTCTGAACTTATGCAGGATGTTGCTGTGGGATCCAGGCCCTCAGCTGGATTTTTTTGGACTTTAGTGCATGGACAGATCTCCCACAGTCTTTTGCATTTGACTCTTTAGATGAATATTATAAAAATCCTATAAATTATGTGTCCTGTATTAAATCTTTTCCCTTGTAAATCCTGATTACAACAGGGGTGGGGTGGGGGACAAAAGGAGAAGATTAAAAAAGAATTAAGTTATGTACATGTATCTACTCCACATGATGAATATAATCACTTTATACCACAAACATATACTAACAAAAAATATAAAGCATTTTAAAAAGAAAAGATAGTCCATGAAAATAGCATCCAAAAAACAGTATAAGTGGCTCACTAATATCAGACAAAACACTTTATTTCAGAAAGTTTTATAAGTGCTATTTGTAGACTGTGGGTGGAGAGAAACAGGCCTCACAAGGAGGCGGTCCCTGCCTGGAAACCAGTGCCATGTGTGGTTCGCTGCTGGAGTGGGGACAGCCACATCCAAGCCTCTCAACATGAGTCAGTGCCATTCAAGGATTGTGGTGGTGGGGTGGTATTGGGGAACCAGGCCTCACCAGGAGGTGATGATTCCTGCCTGGAAACCATACAATTTTCATTGTTTCTTTGGGTTGGGTTTTATTCTCTTGTGTTTTGTTTGATTATGTTAAATCTGATGGCATGAGCAGTTATTTAAAAGATAGCAAGACATACTATGGTAGCCATTTTGGATTTACTGTTAGCTTACTTTGAAGTCCTCATTCATTGTTTTGTTTTTGTTGTTTCTGCTCTATTCTGTTCTGTTTGATTTTTACTATGTCTGAAGGTATCTGCAGCTATTTTGAAGACAACAAGAGGCATTATGGTAACTGTTGCTGATTTTGTAAGATTTTGAAGTCCTGTATCACTTACACTAGTTTATCTTGATTGGTTTTATTCCATTTTATTTTCCTTGGTTTTATCCTCTTTAAAATAAAATTTAAAAAATGCAAAAAACCCAAAACAAAATAAAATAAAAAAGTGTTATGAGACAAAGAAGACATTATATATTGATACAAAGACAACTTCACCAAGCTATGACAATTGTATATATATCACACAACAGAGACCAAAAATACATGAAGTAAATACTAATAGAATTGATAGACAGTTCTACAATAATTGTTGGAGAATTCAAAATACTACTTTCAATAATGAGTAAGCCAGCAAGGTAGAAGATGGATAATGATACAGATAAAATCTAGACCACCAGAAACCAATTAGATACTGTAGAGTTATATAGAACATGAAACCTGACAACAGCAGAATATGTGCTCTTTTCAAGTAGTTAATCCATCACACCCCTCCATTCATCTCTTGGACCCCTCCCCTCTTTTGTGCACATGTTTGTAGTAAATAATAATCGTGTTTCTCATGGGGGTGTTAGTACATGTATACAACACATCCCAATTCCTTTTTTAAAATTTCCATTGCCTTTCCCTCCCTCCTCCGCTCTCCATTTCTTTGTCTCATTCCCATATGCAAAAAGTCTATCTTGTTATTCCCTATTATCTTTTATTTTACTCTTTATTCATATTTAGAATTTCTTACATGAGAGACCATGTGATATTTAAGCTTGTGTGTCTGATTTATTTCACTTAACATTATGGTCTCAAGGTACATTCATTTTGTTGCAAATGTTTTGTTTGTCCTTCTTTATGATAGAGTAGTACCCTATTGTGGGTACATACCACCTTTCCTTTTTCCTTTCCTTTTTTCTTTCTTTCCTTTTTTCTTTCTTTCTTTCTTTCTTTCTTTCTTTCTTTCTTTCTTTCTTTCTTTCTTTCTTCCTTGGGTCTTTTTGAGACAGGGTCTCACTATGCAGTTCAGGCTGGCTTTGAGCTCACTTTGTAGGCCAAGTTGGTCTCAAACTCACAGCAACCCTCTTGCCTCAGCCTCCCGAGTGCTGATGTTACAGGCATGTGCCACTATGCCTGGCCCAAATTTTCTTTATACTTTCATCTGTGGATGGACTTACAGACCACTTCTAAGAAGCAGCTATTGTGAGTTGTGCTGCTATAAACGTGTATACATATATCACTGTAATATAATGTCTTTAACTCTTCCTGAAGATACCGAGGAGGGGGGAATAGCTGGGTTAAATGAGGTCTCTAGTTATAGTTTTCTGATAAATCTTCATACTGATTTCCATAGTGGTTGTACTAATTTATACTTCTATGAATAATATGGAAAGATGTCTTTTTCTCAACAAACTCACTAGCATTTGTTATTATTTGATTTCTTAGTGAAGAATGGCTATTTTTTCTGAAATAAGATGGAATCTAGAGTTTTTAAATTGACATTTCTTGGATGGCCAGTGATGTTGAACATTGCTTTCATGTATTTACTTGGTTATTTGTATTTCTTCTTCTGAGAAATATCTATTCATTTCAGTTGCCCATTTTCTTATTTAGTCTTTTGTTTGGGGGTATCTAATTTTTTATTTCTTTATATATTCTAGATGTTAGTCATATGTCTGAGGAATAGCTGGCTATTTTTTTTCCTATTCTGTAAGTTGTCCCTCCATTCTGTTGGTTGTTTTCTACTGGAGACCCTTACAAGTGACCCTGATCTCCTATTTAGTGCTATGATATAAGACTCAAAGAAAAACTCAGACAAGACAAAAGTGAAATGGGGAACTTGATGGTCAGTACTAAACCAGCAAAGACCTCGAAACAGCCAGATCCATAGTATTTACTGGTTGTACAATCTATAGAATGGGGTGAGGAAGTTACATGTGGTTGCTGGGAATGACACTGATGCAGGCAGGGATTGTAAATGAGGGAACAAAGCATTCTTGGATCAAGAACAGAAGAGACCAAGAATAAGTCATGGTTAATGACTAACTCATTTTTCAAGTAAAATAAACTACATTCTGGAAAGGAATTTGGAAAGAGTCACTTGTTCTCAGCTGCCATGTTTTATCAGAGCCCAAAAGCTTCACAGACCATATTGCTGGTCTCTCCTGTGGCCATTGTCAGGGGGAAAATGCTAATTGCCATCGTAGGCTTTGGCCTGACTCACTACTGAAAACAAGCTAATTGTGGGGTTAACGCTTTACAACCTGCACTGCTTACAACCCACTCTGGGCATAATCAACAGGATGGTTTCCTGCAGTTTTCTTTGCTGTGCAGAAGATTTTAATTTGATATGATACCATTTGTTGATTCTTGGTTTTATTTCTTATGCAATTGGGGTTCTATGCAGAAAGTCTTTGCCTAAACCTAGGATTTTAAGAGTTTAACCTATTTTATCTCCATAGAAACCTATGTTTCTGTTTTATTATTTAGATCTTTGATCCATTTTGATTTTAGTTTAGTAGATGGTGAGAGATAGAGTCTGGGTTCAGTCTTCTGCATGTGGATAGCTAGTTTGTTCAGCACCATTTGTTAAAGAGGCTATCTTTCCTTCAGGATAAGTTTTTGGCTCTCTTGTCAAAGATCAGAAGAATTTTTCTGCTTCCTCTATTCTGTTGCAGTGATCCATGTATGAGTTTTCATTATTTATTTATTTTGAACATACCATGCTTTTTTTAAATCACTTTATCTTTGTAGTATAACTTGAAATGCAGGATTGTGATGCCTCCTGCCTTTCTCTTTTGCTTAGCAATGCTTTTGCCTAGCATTGCTTCTGGTTCCATATGAATTTTAGGATTGTTTTCTCTAGTTTTGTGAACATTGCTATTTTTATTTCTATTGGAATTGCATTAAACCTGTATATCAATTTTGGAAATATGGCCATTTTGACTATACTGTTTTTGCCTATTCAGAAATAGGGGATATCATTCCATTTTCTGATATCCTGCTGCTGCTGTGAGGCTTTTACTATTTTAAAATCATGTCCATTTTATATTCTGAAACTTATGCCCTTTAAGACTGACACCATGCTGCCGAGAGGGTAAGGCAAGCATGTGACATGCTACAAAACACATTTGGAAATGCCCTTTTTTGATTTCAGATTCAGTTGGTTGCTCTAACTTTTTTGAATGTTTTCCAGACTTTACAAATTTGGTCTAACAGTTTCTGTCACTTTGCTGGCATTTGGCCATTTTATTTGATTTGGTATATCTTTTTTTAAAACCAAATTTAATTCATGGTTGTCTCCATTCTTCAGATGTGGGCTTTATTTTGCTAAGTACCTAAAATTTGTTATTTAAGCATTAGGAATGTTTTTGGTCTTGTTATCAGTAAGCTAAAATATGAACCTTGTCATGGTGGCACATCCTTACTCTCAGTACTTGAGAGCTGAGGCAGGAGGATCACCACAAGTGTGAGACCAACCTGGGCTATATAGTGAGCTCAAGCCCAGCCTAAATTACAAAGCAAGACCCTGTCTCAAAAAAAGAAAAGAAAAATATTAGCAAATGATAAAAATTTTTGGAAGAAACTTCTCAGATTATATTATCCCAGTCATTCTCAGATTAGAGTTCTCCAAATTGCCCTAAGCTACAGTTTAGGCCCTTCTTTACTAAATGAAAATATCTCAGGGCTAAATATAGAAATCCATGTTTTAAGAAATTTTTTTTTGAGACAGGGTCTCACTATGCAGTTTGGGCTGGCCTTGAGCTCACTTTGTAGTTCAGGCTGGTCTTGAACTCGCAATGATCCTCCTGCCTCAGCCTCCCGAGTGCTGGGATTACAGGTGTGAGCCACCATATCTGGCTCAAGAATTTCTTGAGCTGAAACTCATGTATAGGTAGGTTTAAGGAAAGATGGTATAATTTATCTAGTTTTTTTAAAAGATAATAAAATCCAACAAAACAGAATAAATCCAATTTAAACAAAGCAGTGAAATTGGTTCAGGGGGTAATAGGAAAACAACAATGGCTACCATAGTATATCTTGTTATCTTCACAATAGTTGTCCATTCCATCAGATATAGCAAAATCAAACCAAACAAAATAGAATAAAACTAACCAAAACAGAATATTGAATAAAGCAAAACAAAACAGTGAGAACAATATTGGATTTCAAAAAATCCCCCATATTTGCTGTATTGCATACTATCATCCTCCCTACAGGTGCTCAGTCTGCTGGCCCTAGGCCTGAAAAGTCTGCTAAACAATACAACCACTCAGTTGCTTTTTATGTCTTAGTTGCTATCAGGTCAGCCTGTCCTTCGAACCAGCTGGTGTCAATTACGGTAGTGGGAAGTTGGTGATTCTTAGTCCGCATGCCAGTAGTCTCATAGGGGGCACTATCCGACTTTTCTCTTCTTGGGCCTCACATGGGTTTCCTGGCTTACCAGAAAGGCTGACTAGTTGGCTTGTTGGTCAGCTCCTCCTTATCTAGATTTTTTTTATTATGGACGAAGCATCACAGAAATGGTAGTATTTTAAGCAGAGACTGGACAAGATAAAACCTTGAGATAGAAAAAAATGGCCAATCTATTTACTTTTTGATGTATATTAAAATATATGAAGAGTCTTGGGTTTTTTTTAACAGATGTTGGGATTAATAACATGTTTACCATGATTTCTGTCTATCTGAAAACCACTTTCATGCACGATACAAGAGAACACATCCCCAGTGTCTATTCAGCGGTGGTCATGTCCATCATAATCACACCATTGCAGTGTCCTGGCCTTCTATACAAGGAATGTGCACTTTTTCAGATCCACACAGTAATTTTGTATCCATACAGGAACAACCCCTCTGTGTTGTTATTTTTGTGACACCATCTATTTTGGAATATTTATGGCCCTGGAAGTTGAAAGAAAGACAGAGTGCCTATGTGAATAGAAAAAGCCAGACTTAGAAATGTTGCATATTTCAGAAGGAAAGTCAGACTAGAAATGCCTATTTCAGAAGGCCTGCTGCCTCCCGTTTGGTTCTGTCCCAGTGAAACATGGAACTGATTCTATTCAATGAATTTATTCTTTAGAGACCATTTTGGTTCTCTTCTGACAACACCAAGTCCAAGGTTTTCATAACACTGATACACATTTTGTAATGTAGAAGCAGTAAAATTCATGAGTAGTTTATTACACAAGAAGGGACTCCAAGTACAGATTGCAAAATAAAGAGTTTGGCCCATCCTGTTAGATCATGCTACCAAGCCATAATAGCCATCAGTCATCCATCTTCGAACATTTCAGCCTCAGTTTTGTACTTTTCAAATAGGCATATCCCTGAGGCCTCAATTAAAATCTCTTCTCAAATGAGTTTAAGTTTCAAGTTGGTGTTTTTTGTTGGTAGTGGTGTTTTGTTTTTTTCTTTCACTAACTCTTTTTGAATCAAGCAATATTTCTTTTGGGAAGACATGAAATACACAAAAAGGATACAGTATTGGTCCATTTAGACAGATAAAGAGCAATTAAAAATATTTATGGAAATCTTACCTTATGCATAAAACTACATAACCATTGGACAGGATTTTTATGAATAGTAGAATCTCATTAAATAATTGAAAAGTTGGTTTGTCCCAGTGCCCAATAAATGCCTCTACATTTTGTTCAAGAGTTATATAGTTACTTTAGATATAAAAAACAAGCTACTTTAAAAGTACAGTAGCTGATGCCTATTTTGAAAAATAAAAAAGTGAATATTTTTGTTCTGTGAATATTCTCTATTGAATCTGCACATAGAATAAAATTCAGTTTATTGATAAATGATTCCTTGTAAAATCCCTTGCTTCCTGAGTACCTGTGGTTGCTTCTGTCTTGTGCTGTATCTTGAATGATTTCCCAGTTCTCCTTTGATTTATTGTACTCTCCCAGTTCTGATTCCATGCTCTCCAAACAGCCGTATGATGTGATTTGACAGGCAGTGTTGTGTAATGGATAAGAATATAAGCTTTGGAATCAAGGGATTTAATCCTTTACCTTGATAAACAAGTCATTTGCCTTCTAGGGTCCTTATTTCTGTATTGCACATTATTGATTACTGATTCTTACACACCACCTCCCTGGATTATTTTAAAGATTAAATGCCACTTCGTATAATAAATATTGTACCTTGCACAGTAACTGTTACATAATGTAAGTTGACAAATAACAGTGTTGTTCCTATGTGTCTGACTTTCACACATTTTCTTTGGATCCTCAAAGGAGAGAGCAAGTCTTCATGATCTGATCAAAGACATTATAACTACTGTATATTCATAAGATGATATATTTTATAAGAACCCCAAAGTCATCTTTTTCAAACATTTGAGAGAATTTCACATGTATGACAAGCATGAACTGATATTAGAATCCTTGCTTTTACCTCCTATTCCAGAAAGCACGTTAGAATTCACTTGAGCAACACATATATGATATATGTATGTATTCATGTATGTATTTATAAATTATAATATAATTTGTTAAATGAAAGCCAATGATTCACCCATTTTTTACACAATACTATCAGGGGCCAATTGGGCCTCCAGTTGCTTGGGCAAGCATATAACAGAGGATAAAAGAGACAGAAGCAATAATTTAGAATGCAAAGGGAGTCTGGAGGGTCAAAGTGATGTAGGGGAATGAAACTCCCAACCTACTATATTTCCAGTACAAGTTCGTGTTCTCTAAAATCAAAGAATGAATTTTAGGAACAACAGTGTGGAATACATTTATTAAGAGAAAGAAAGCTTCTGTCTGAGAGACAGAAGGGGTCCTGAGTGGGTTGCCAGGGACTCTGTCTTTTTTAGAGACTTTTATAAAGTAAAATCATGAGGTTAGATAGGTCAAAGATGGGGAAAAATGGGAACTCACAAGGTGGGCATAAGGTGGGACAGAACTGTGGTCAGTCAGTAAGATTAATTGCTCAGGTAAAACTGATTAAATTAGGAGCAAATGGGGGTGCAGGTCAGGTAGTAAGCAGGCATGTTAATAACAGTGACTCTTCCTGTAGCTGGGAGGGATGCTGACTCGTGATTCTCAGGGTGATAGCGAACTCTGCAACTCTTCGGATCCTTAGGATGTGGTTGTATTTGCTTCGCCTTTTGTCTTGAGATCTGGCCCACAGCAGGAGGTGAATGTCTCTTCCAAGGCTGCAAGATATCTGAACTTCTGCTCTGGCTCCTTTGAGGGTTCAGCCCTGTCTGACTGCCTATAATATTTCTAACTAACTTGGCTGCCTGTAGCAAAAGCTCTTATCAGACTAAGACCAAGAATCTCTGAACTTTTCACCTTTTATTGAGTGCACACAGCTTTTCCAGAGTGCCTGTTGGGAGACCCTGGGTACAGAGGAATGGAGGACACCGACGCGAGTGAGGTCTAGTAAGCCATTGTTTAATGGGACACTTGTTTTTCTCATAGGTTAACATTTACTTCTATAGAATTTTGTGTGAGAGTCAAACAGTCCCTAGCTGAAATGCATTCTAACCTTCTGAAAAATCACAATGTCACAGGTCATAGAGACCTCTGCTGAGACCAGGGGCATAGGGAGTTTTTGTTTTCACATGTCAACTGCTAGAAGCCTAGGCAAGGATGTAGCCCTAGGACAGACTTATAATATAGAAAGCCAGTTTATGGATTTGTAGCTCGCTTGGGGTAGTCTCCATCACAGTACTATTTCCGAGCTGCCTCTACAAATGAGAACATTATTCCAGCCTTCCTGAATGCTTTCTCTATCTCTTTTATCTCATGAAAACTACTGTTCCCTGCTAGATCTCCTCTACCCATGTTGTAGACTGGAACCCAGAACTTCATTCTCTTCTCTAAGTATCAAACTTCTGAAAAGCCTACTGCTTCATTTTTAAAAATGCATTTTTAGAGGAATGAGTAAAGAAAGTCTGAGATATGTACACAATAGAGTACTACTCAGTCATAAAGAAAGATAAATTTGAGTTATTTGGAAGAAAATCAATGTACCTTGTAATCCTAGTATTTTGGGACACTGAGGCAGGAGGATCACAAGTTCAATCTCAGCCTGAGCAACTTAGAGACTTAGTGAGATACTGTTTCAAAACAAACAAACAAAAAAACAAAAAAGAACTAAAATAGCTCAGTGCAAAGGTCCTGGGTTCAATTTCCAGTACTAAAAAAGAAAGGAATAAAGAAATAAATGAGAATTTTGGAAATGGGAATACATAGTAAGTATGTACCAAGGTGAATTTCAGTAAAAAAGGGTGTTCTTGGGACTGGGGATTTAGCTCAGCGGCATAAGCACCTGCTTGGCAAGTGCAAGGTTGTGAGTTCGATCCCTCGTTCAAAAAAAAAAAAAAAAAAAGGTGTTCTTGTGCTAAAGGGATTGATTTTTACATTAAAAAAAAAAGGAATGGGGTAACTCATTTAAGACTCCTCCTGTTGTCTCTCACGAGTTATTCCTATTTCCTACTTCTATATTCCTATTTCCTATTCCTTTTCTCTAATAAATTTACCAAAAATAAGTAAATAAATAAATAAATATAAAAATAAAGGAATATAGTTAAGGGAAAATAAAATAATAGTAGCAATTGACTAATACAAACTTGAAAATGAAGTGCCAAACTTCTCATTCATAGAAACTCTTAAGTAGTAAAATGTTAACACGATTACATTTTAATTATCGAACTACCTAATTTTAGTGACCTAATGTTCAATTCTTGTTATAATCTGTCTCTGAGAAAATCTCTCATGACAGTTTTTCTAACTTTGATTTTGTAAAAACAGCTCCCAATTTACAAAAATATGCAACACAAAATTCAATCTCATGTGAATAAAGTGCTTGAATTGTATTATGCCCCGCAAATAGCGAAATGAACCGAAAAATGAAAACAGCTCTCCTGATGTTCAGAAAGCTATGACTGTGATGGCTGTGGGAGGAATCTGGGCTGGGTAGAGCATGGGCATGGTTTGTGGCTTAGCTGTTACAAAAATTCAATCCCTCAGTGACTCTATGTTAGAATACTTTCTCCCAAAACTAATGGCAATTTAAGGTGCTTTTTCCTTAAAAAAATTAGAAAGTCATTGAGAGCTTCTTAGAATAATTTAGGACTATTGAGAATACTCAGTATTATGTTGTGAATCTCTAGATGAAGATATTCTAAGAGATAAGCTAGTATGCAGGAATTTTGACATGGTAAGGACAGAAAGGGAAGCAGGGTAAAAGGGAAAAGTTTGTTTATAGAATGGAGTTGCTGTACTCACGTTAAAAATTACAATGTGGAAAATATAAAAAATGTTAGTAGAAAATACAGTGGAAAATATAGGTCTTTGAACAAAATGTTAAGTATAATCATGTCTTTATACACATCTACATAGAAAAATGTGGAAGTATAAACACCAAATATTGGCAGAGTATTGGCTCTGGGTGGTAAGAAAATAGAGGGAATATAGTAGGTCCTCCGGAAGGAAAATCCAGCTATGAGGTTTTGTAGACAAAGCTTGAGTCATTTGTTTATATTTTAATCAATTACTGCAGCTAATACTAGACAATGGGCTCTTTTGACTTAGAGAGCGTATTGGGGAGGGAGAATAAGGAGGGGTCACATTTAAGGGGGTGTTAATGATACCGTCAAAGCAAAGGCAACACGTCTCCCCAGATTCCAAGTCCAGGGCATTTCTGCCATAAAATGTTGTCACTGTGTGTTTATTTTCATATTATGAAGGTCAAGCAATAAAACACAGCAGAAGTTCCTAGTCATTTGAAAAAATCACTTTTACTAGTGGCAGCCATGTGGGTTGAGAGGAGAACTAAGAAGGAGCTAACCTCTTCCTGTGAGCCAGAGGCAGTCGTAGGCCAGGCCAACCCCTTCTGTGAGCTAGTAGCAGCTATGCAGACTGGGATGAGAACCAAGAAGAAACTAACTCCTTTTTGTGAACCAGAGGCAGTCATGGAGCAGGCCAGTGTGTGGGCTGGGAGACAAGAAATGCTGAGGCCCCCTGCCTGTAAGTAACTGGTTGATTTGGAAGAACACAGGCTGAGATGATAGTTACTGAAGTCGAAAAAACAACTTAATGCTTGTATTGTTTAATTGACTTTGCAGGCCCAAAGCTGGTAGTCTGAGCATCTATTTAGAGGATAACAATATGCAATATAGCAACTATGGGAAATTTCCTTCTGAAGGTGGTAGTTATTGTTAATTCCCTATTACCTTGTTTTAAAGTCCTGTATCATCTTCATTGTTTTGTTTTGCTTTGTTGTATTCTTTTTGTTTGGTTTGATTTTATTTTATCTGATGGCATGGACAGCTATTTCAAAGATAAGATATATTATGGTAGCTATTGTTGGATTTCTTATTATCTTGTTTTAAAGTCCTGTGTCACTTTCATGATTTTGTTTTGATTGGTTTTATTCTGTTCTATTTTGTTTGATTTTATTATGTCTGATAGTATAGGCAAGTATTTTGGATGCCTTTTTAGTTTTACTATTTTTTTGGTACTGGGGATTGAGCTCATGACCTCACACTTTCCAGGCAGGTAGGTGTTTGTGCTGCTGAACTAAATCTCCAGCAGGTAGGTATTTTTTTTTCTTTTTTTTATTTAAAGAGAAAAAACAAAACAAAACAAAACAAAACAGAAAACAAGGGAAGCAATAATACAAAATTCCAAAAAAAATGAGATAAACTAAAATAAACACTAAAAAATCACTAGATGACAAATTACATACTGTCATCTTAGAAACAGTTGTTTAAGTTACAGAATTAAAGCACAGAAAGTGGACATTCAAATCACAAGACTGCAAACAGATCTGCTCAATAATCCAACATAAACTTAGTAATATTTGGTTATCAATCCTACACCCTTTAACATACATGCAGTTATATCCTTTAAAGCGCTTTCTTTTCCTCTCTTTTTTACAATAGCAATCACACATTTTGGGTTTTATTACTCATACATTTGTTAATAAATTAGTTATTTTTAGTTAATAAATTAGAAATTGTCCTCTTAGAAATAGTTGTTGAAGTTACAAAATTAAAGCACACAAAGTGGACATTCAAACAGTGAGACTGAAAACAGTTCTGTTCAATGATACAACAAAAACTTAGTAATGTGGTTATCAATCCTACACACTTAAAAATACATGCAGTTATATCCTTTAGAGCACTTTCTTTTCCTCTCTTTTTTATAATAGCAATTACACATTTTGGGTTTTATTACTCCTACATTTCTTATTACTTTTTTACACTAGAGACACAATGGATATTTATAAATATGATTCTTATTTATTTCACTTATGAGAATTGGCTCAAGTTGCCTCCATTTGCCTGTGAAGTCCTCAAGATCATCCTTTTTTATAGCTGAGTAGTATTCTGTTGTATAAAAATACCACATCTTTTTCATCCACTCTGCAGTTGATGGGCATTTTGGTTGTTTCCAAGATTTAGCTATTACAAGTTGTGCTGCTATGAACATGCGGGGCAGGGGACATATATTACTGTGATATGACCTTTTCAGGTTTTCTGGGAAAATACCCAGGAGGGAAATAGCTGGGTTGAATGGAACTTCCAATCCTAGACTTCTGAGAATTCTCCATATGGATTTCCATAGTGGCTATACCAGTCTGCACTCCCACCAACAGTGGAGCAGTGTTCCCCCCCCACCCCGGCAGCCTCACCAATATTTGTTATCAGTTGTTTTCTTGATGGCAGCTATTCTTTCTGGATTGAGATGAAATCTCAATGCTGTTTTAATTTGCATTTCTCGAATAACCCATGATGGTGAACATTTCTTCATGTATTTATTTGCCATTTGTATATCTTCCTCTGAGAACTGTGTTTTCATCTCAGATGCCCATTTTTGGAGAGGGTCTTTGAATTTGGGGGGCTTTGATGTTTTTCACTTCTTTATATATTTTGGATATAAGTCATTTGTCTGAGGGGGTTGCTGGCTAAAATTCTTTCCCATTCTATGGGTTTTCTTTTCATTCTATTGATGATTTCTTTTGAAGTGCAGAAACTTTTCAATAACATGAGATCCCAGTTGTTGATTCTTTGAAGTGTTTCCCGTGCAGTTTGTGTTTTGTTCATGAATTCTCTGCCTACCCCTATATCTCCAAGACTCCCACCTCAGGTAGGTATTTTGAAGACAATAAGAGGCATATTGTAGTCATTGTTGATTTCCTATTATCATGTTTTGAAGTTCTGTACCACTTTCATTGTTTTGTTTTGATTGGCTTTGTTTTATTCTCTTTAAAATGATTTTAAAAATCACCTTTACTTTCCATTTATTTAAAGTAACATTTGTTTAATTTGTATCCTTTAAATGCCAACCTGGCAGTGTAAAGTAGTTATAAGTTTGAATAATTGTTAAGAAAGCAATTCTAGTAAAAAATAAATAAGCTATGTAAAGAACATATTTACTCAAAAGTAGAAATTGTGTACGTTAAAATAAAAGCCATCTCAGAACTATTTTCCTTAATATTTTTGTCAAAAATAAAAGATTTGGGAATACAATTCTATTTGGGAGAAAATTATTTTATCAGCAAGGTAAAAAAATACATTACTAAAAATAATTTTTTTGCTCCTTTATAAAAAGGTAAAATCAATCTAGAATTTAATTGATGAGATAATTATACAGAAGCTATTTTTCTTCCTTCCATTATTCCTGTGTTAGACTAAATCCTACTCTTGGTTAACTAGCCAAAGCTGGTAGGACCCAATAACACCACAACTACTTTGACATCCAATCATATGAATACATCTTAGTTATATATATTAAGTGGAAAGAACATGTTCCAAAAATTAACTTCCCATATGATATCATTTTACAAGTAAAATAAGAAATACATATGTTTTAGGATGGTATAAACATGAGAAATGTTAATCAAAAGCATAGTTATCTTGGATTGGGAAGAAGATACAGTTTAGGGCAGTAATGGCAAACCTTTCAGAGATGAGTGCCCAAACTACACCCAAAATTCATTTATTTACCACAAAGTACCAACACTATAATTAAACCTGAATACTGAGGGTTTAGTTTAGAAAAAACAACTTATACATTAACATCTTTTGTCTTAACAGAAAAACAGATAACATATGCTATAGATTCACCACCACTGGTTTAGGTGAACAAAGTTATCACTGCCAGAATTTAAAAATCATACAAGCTGGGGATATGGCTCCATGGTACACTGCCTGCCTAGCAAGCACAAGGTCCTGAGTTCAATTCCCGGTACCAAAAAAGAAATAAAAATTTTACAAATGCAAGTATATGAAATATAAATTCTACCATAGAAACTGTAGTCTATCCATCAAGGTCATTTCTCGGGCATAATCTTTATTGTATGTGATGTTAAACCAGGTTTAAACTGCTAAAGGAGAGGTTGTAGCAGTGTGAGTAAAGGATGAGAAGACAGCAGGGATGGGGGATTTATTCTTTCCTAATCTTTATATGTTTCAAAGATAAGAAGTGATGCTTGTAAGTTGGTCTTCTTTTGTGGTTTATTCATAACTGTATAACTAATTCACAGAATAGCAGAATGGCTGGGTATGATTATGCACCCCTGTAGTCCTAGCACTTGGGAGGCTGAAACAGGAGGATCACAGTGAGTTCAAGGACAGCCTGGGCTACATACCTGCCAAAAAAAAAAAAAAAGCAGCAAAATGTTAGAACAGAATATCTTTATGTTTCAGAAAAGGCAACTGAAACCCAGAAAAGTCATGTGAACATCTTGAAGTTTACATGCTCAGCAGTAGAGGGCATAGAGATGAATTATCAGCTCAATGCCTATTAAAGTGCATGAGTTTCTTTCTTTCTTTCTTTCTTTCTTTCTTTCTTTCTTTCTTTCTTTCTTTCTTTCTTTCTTTCTTTCTTTGTATGTGTTTGTAATACATGTTGATCTTAGGGAATAGGTACATGTCCTTCCAAACATAATTTAGGTTTGGAATTATGTCTATGGCCTCATTTGATACTGCTTTGTTGACATTTAATTGACATCTGCAAAATACCTGCCAGAATCTGAGAAAAAATAGTTTGAGAAGTCTCAGATAAAACAGTTGCCATTTGTTGTAGTCTTTAAAAAAAAAACTAAGTGGAATTTATATTGTATGAAGAGGCTGTTTTTCCTTTTTTACTAAACTATTTCTACATATAGGTTTATCAGTGTTAGATTGTATTAGATTTTTGTATAGAAAGTTATTTAGGAAGAATAAAATAACAGCCATTTATGACAAAGAAATAGCCAGCATTATACTAAATGGGGAAAAACTAAAACCATTCCCCCTAAAATCTGGAACAAGACAGGGATGTTCACCATCACCACTTCTATTCAATATAGTACTTAAAACATTAGCCAGAGAAATTAGGCAAGAGAAAGAAATAAAAAGGATACATATAGGAAAGAAAAATCTCAAATTAGCATTATTTATAGATGTCATGATACACTACATAGAAGATCCTAAAAAGCACCAAAAAACTCTTAGATTTAATAACAAACTTCAGCAAAGTAGCAGAATACAAGATCGACTCACAAAAACCACTAGCATTTGTGTATACTGACAATGAATGAGTTGAGAAGGAAATTATGAAAACAGTACCATTCACAATAGCTTCAAGAAAACTTAAATACCCAGGAATTAATCTAACTAAGGAAGTGAAAGACTTTTACAAAATAAATTACATTACACTGAAGGAGATTGAAGAGGACATCAGAAAAATGGAAAGATGTCCCATGCTCCTGGATAGGCAGAAACAATATTGTTAAAATGGCCATATTCCTCAAACTGTTATACAGATTCAATGCAGTCCCGATCAAAATACCAACAGCATATTTAACAGATCTAGAGAAAATATATAGAGTCAGAAAAGACCCAGAGTAGCAAAAAAAATTTTGGCCAATAAGAGCAAAGAAGGAGGCATTGCAATACCTGATTTCAAGTTATACTATAAAGAAATAATGATAAAAACAGCATGGTATTGAAACAAAAACAGATATGTGGATCAATGAGACAGAATAGAGGACACAGAAACTTTCCCAAACATATTCCTCTATTTGATCTTTGACAGAGGGAATCCACTGCCTTCATGCTGAGCTACATCTCCAGCTCTTCTTTACTTTTTTATTTTGAAATAGGATCTCATTAAGTTGATAAATTGCCCAGTCTGGGATTGAATTTGATTTCTCCCTGCTTTAGCCTCCCAGGGAACTGGGATTACAGGGGTGTATACCTTGCCTAGCTAGACTTCTGAAAACTTCATTATAAAAGGATGCAAAGATTTCACAGTAGAAAGTGATGATTTTAATTGCTTTTGTTTTGAAAATTCTTCAATATTTTATTCAAAATAAGGATAACCTAATACCATGCACCTCTACTTATTGGCATGCACCTTTGACAGTTCAGCTTGCTCGTGTAAATGCAGCCACCTAGCCAGATCCTGTTACCGGGGATCTGTCATCAGCGTGTGTGAGGTGACAAAGAGACTGAACCTCAGGAACACCTTTATAGGAATGAAACACATTGTGCATCCAAAGCAGCTATAAAGAGGGATTGTCAGGCTCTATTGTGAACAGAATTCAGCTACCGATAAAATTCAGTTTTTTTTCTTCTCCCTTTAGAGATTTGATTTTTTTTTCCTTTTTTGGTGCTGGGGATTGAACTTATGACCTCATGCTTGCCAAACAGGTGCTATGCTGCTGAGCTATATCCCTGGCATAGAATTCAGTTATCTTCTGGTACACATGTTCTCATTTCATACGCTTAGGCTTTCTTTGATTTCCAATACAAATTAATGGAATAGGGTTTTGATAGCCTCAACTAGTAAGTATTGATTAAGAGCATTTGGGAAGAGCTTATGGCAATCAGTCATGTTATGGACCTCAAGTGAGCCTGTGAGCAGACTGTGAGTGACTCTGGCCTGTTTGTGAATCAGTGTGAGCCATAGGAACTGGTCTTATAGCTCACACGTTGTGATCACATATTGTTATTGAATAAGGTTGGCAACAGTAGAAGGCACTGTAATAGTGGCTGTATTCTGGGGATGGCTATAAATTAATCAGACACAAGCCAGGTATGGTGGCACATGCCTGTAATCCCAGTACTCAGGAGGCTGAAGCAGGAGGATCATTGTGAGTTTGGGACTAGCCTGGGCTACAAAGTGAGGTCACAGCCAGCCTGAACTGCACAAAGAGATCCTGTCTCAAAAAGACAAAAAAAAAGTTAATCAGACACAATGATTGCTTTGTCTAATATGTGCAACAATTGAAGAAAATCCATCTTTCAGACTTTATATAAATGCAGAAATAAGCTTTGTTAGGCAGTATTTAGTTATTTGGTCTTTTCACCCTGAGTAATAACGGGATAGTTTATTGTTCAGTGAGTGGTTCTGAAGTTCAAAAATATTTCTATATTAAAACTTGAAATTTTGTGTAATAAAGAACTAATCTTATCTGAACCTTTGTCCTTGGTTGTGAGAGGTCACCTCTAAGTCATTGGATTGACCTATCTGACTAGAGTGTCTTAGATAAAATTGCTTACAATGTAATTTATGATGAGAGTTTTGGTTCATGCATCCTTTGAATGATGATATTGTCACCAAAATTAATGTCGAGCCTTAATCCCCAATGACGAGGTGTGAATTTTCAGGTTATGATTAGAACCTATATAAGAGGACTTGAGAGCTAGGCATGGTGGCAAGTGCTTGAAATCCCAGAACTCTGGAGGTTGATGTAGGAGAATCACAAGTCTGAGCCAAGTCTGGACAACTTGGCAAGATCATGTTTTAAATAGATCTTGAAATAACCCTAAGCACATTTAACTATGTGATCTTTGTCAAAGGAGCCAAAAATATGCTTTGGAGGAATGATAGTCACTTTAATAAATGGTACTGGGAAAACTGACTATCCACATGCAGAAGATTGAATTTAGACCCATGTCTCTCACTACGTACTATATTAAAATCAAATGGGAAAAAAAGAATTAAGATACACTGTGCACAGGTACAAACTCCTGATGATTAATGTAATCATTTTGTATAACTAAATGATACTAATAACATTAATTAAAAAACAGCAAAGAACTAAACATTAAAACAGAAATATTTAACCTGCTGTGAGATAAAATAGGTAAAAATTTTGAAGTCCTATGTGTGGGCAAGGGCTTTCTGAACAAAATCCCAGTTGCACAGGAAATAGTACTGAAAATCAACAGATGGTATTGTATCAAATGAAAATGCTTCTACATAGCAAAGAAAACAACTCACACAGTGAAAAAGCAACATACAGAATGGGAGAAAATTTTTTCTGTCTGTTCCTCAGAGGACTAGTGTGTAGAATATATAGAATTCAAAAATTAGAATTCAAAAAATAATCTGTTCTGTTAAAAAACCACTACTGTTAATTTTACTAAAACAATGACTTCTCATTGTAGGATCTGGTTTTGCAACTTAGAAAACTGCACTAATAATTTCTGATTTTTTTCATTTCTACATTATAATTATTTATGTTAATATTAATTTAGATTATATATGTTTTAAAATTGGGTCAAATATTCTCAAGGTAACTATAAGTACTTGTGTGTGTATCTAGGTTATTCATCAGTGAAGTTGTGTCCACATACTAGTTAAGTGGTAATCACTGCACTTATATTCTATTTCTCAGAGAGAGCAAAATACTATAACTTTTCAGTGCCTTATTTTACTGCATACTCACACAGGGTTAATAATACCCAACTGTCTCTCCTAAGATCACAGTGATGTGATGCCTCGTAAAATATATCAGAAGAAAGGTACACACCAGTGTGTTTATATGAGTAGCTTCTTATCTATGTTCTGGTTCATTTGGGTTCATCAACGTACTTGGTCAACTGCAGAATTGGCTACAGTGTGAAAGGTGTTTCGTAGACGTTTTGTGGCTTGTTCTAGGAGACTGCCCTCTACATTACAGCCAAATCCTTTCCTTGTTTGACTGTAGCCATCTACTCAGCATTTCTTAAGAACCAGGAAAAAACGTCGATGAAAGTTTGCTTTAGTGGGCTAAAGGGAAAGAGGAGAACAGTGAAGGGATGAGGCAAAGTTCTAAGAAACTGAGATCTGACTGGGGTACCCACCTTTTTTTTTTTCTTCTTTAATTGGTACCGGGATTGAAACTGATGACCACGCACTTGCAAGGCAGGTGCTTAAGTCGCTGAGCGAAATCCCCAGCCCCCTGGTACCCACCCTTTTCAAGTCCCACCCAAACATTCTACAGGCGTGGTTAATCCCAACTGTCCCTTCTATTCCTCAGCAGCTGGGTGCACCCGGCTTGTGTATTAAGCTCTTTGTGTCTGTCTCTTCTCATGTCTCCAAGAAAAACCTATGGGTTCTTTGGGAATCTTAGCACACCCAGATGAGTCTTCCTGGATAGAAGATGTAGAGAGGCACACAAAACCTAGAGAGAAAAGAGAAAATTTTATCTCTTCTGATGTGCTAGGGAAATTCTGCGAGGGGACAAGACCATCCAAATATAGTTAACACATGTAGTTGCGGCCCTGGGAACCAGCCAACCGTTTTGAAATCACCCAGCCCCGAACTAGGACACTTGTGGAATCCACCTGGACACCCTTCACGCTCACCCTTGTCGTGGGTGGACTGTAAGCCCGCAGAGAGGCTTATAGGTCTCAGGATAAAAGAGGAGCTAGAGGTTCACCTGGATTATTCCAGACTGTCCCTAAATTGCTCAAGCTCCTTTTTAAAATTTTTTTATTTATTTCTCATTAGCACACGTTAGCAGTACATAATGATTACTTTATTATGGGGAGTTGGTACTTGTAGGTCTTTTTTTTCCTTCTTCTTCTACTGGTCTCCTACTCTTTCCCTCCCTCCCTGCTTCTTCCAAGTCTGGGTTCCCTTCCCATTTGCAAAGGTTCTAGCACCACTCCCTGCCCGGCTCTGCTTTGTACTCCTTGCCTATTTTTTGTCCCCAACCTGCATCCATCTCTGCGTCCCTGCGCCTCTTACTGACCTACAGCAGAGCATCAGGACTCGCCCTCCGGGCTTGCCACAAGCAGTGGGATGCGCCCCCTTTCCGATAGCCTATCGGAGAGTACCAGCCGTTCACATTGACCAATGGAAGTCTCGGCCGTCTCGCTCCGCCCCGCGCGTGCGTAGGGTTAAATGTTGTCTCCGCGGGTCCCGAGGGGTCACTAGCCATGTGGCGAAGTGGGGGGCAGCGAGCGCTGGGCGCGGTGCAGCGGCTGAGCGGCGGGTGAGACACTCCCTACTCCCAGGGGCCTACGGGGACGCTGGGAGTAGGGGACGCAGGGAATAGGGAGGGGGCGGCAGGAAGCGGGAAGCAGACGCTAGGCTCTCTTCTATTCTTGGGCCTGGGGTGACTGGCCCGTGCCTCATTTCATTTCACACCGCGAATTCCTTATTTGGGCGCCTAGACTATCTTTTGGAGTTTTGGCATCCTGAAACCCTCGGGGGGGGGGTCCCAAACCCAAATACCCTAAACCCAGGCCTAGGACTCCTGAAGGGCCTCCCGCCTTTCAGAAGCTCTTGTGGATGGCAAAACCCTCCTCCTGAGCAATACCGGTTCCAGTTACCAGGATCGAGGTGATACACTAGAGAAGGTCTGTGGTCTCAAGGGGAGCCAAGGACCAAGAACTTGGCCTGACCCACTTTCTGTTCTCCCACCTCAGGTGATCCCACAGTGGGTGGCCCTGTGTGTAGTTGTCAGGGCTTTTTGTAGTGAAGGTGGTCATCGATGTGGATTGTAACATGTGTAATAAAAGTAACTGGAAGTTTATGGTTCTCATAGATTCGCTCCCATTTCATTTGTGTTACAGAGTTCTTTATAGAGATCTGAGGCTTCTACAGGCTATACTTTAAGTGGCTGTATTCCTAATAAATTTTAGCCTGCAGGAATTGCCCCTTTTTTTTTTTTAAAGACTCTGTTTATGGAAGCATGAAGATGATAAAAAGTGTTTCATTTTCTTGCAAATCCACAAAACTTTCATTTTTTCCTGAAGTGCAGTTTAGTTGCTGTTAGACCAAGTAAGTAAACAGGAGTGTCGAGTCACTTCCTCAGAAGCTCTTACAAAGTGCTGGAATTTGAGGATGGGAATTTTATTCTGTGTGTAACAGGTTACCAGAAAGCATGATGGGGGAAGTTCTTTTGCTGCTTGAGTTTTCACATTGTTTGTGCTCTTAATAATTTCTTAAAGTCCTGTAGCTCATGGTATGTTAAATGAATAAAAAAATGATGGTTGATTTTAGCAGCCTAACGTTGGCAGGTGACCGAGTTCAGTGTTTTCTTATTCTGGACCTATAACCTATAATATAAATATTTCTTATTCTGGGCCTATAATATAAATATTTCTGAGATACAACGTTAATGTAGAAATCTCAAGAAACACAGAATGTAGTCTGAGAAAGTAGTTAAGTAAAATAAGCTGTGTCTGAGCAGAGTGAGGTGGCTCATATCTATCTATAGTCTCAGGCTGAGGCAGGAGAATTGCAAGTTGCAGCCCCATCTGGTCAGTTTAGTAACTTGGCAGGATCCTATGTCAAAAAAATCCTGTATATTAACTAAATATAATCCATTGTGTCTTTTTAGGTAATCATTCTCCTCACTTAAAATTATTAAGTTGTCTTTTCTTTATATTTTTACCATCTGTGCACATTTCTGCAACATATGTCACCAGTTTGAATAGTACCTGGAAAGAATAATGCCATGTTAATTAAAAAAAAAACAAAAACTGTGTGTTTTTGTTGTTGTTCATTATTATTTGACTGACATCCTTAAAAACTAAGTGTCTATTCTCTGTTGATGGACACTGAGGTTGGTTGAGTTTGGGACTTACTGAGATTAGTGCCAACATTCTCGTAGTTATGTGCTGGGGGACAAGTACAAGCTTTCCTATATATATCTATTTATCTAGATATATGATGGTGAAGGACTTGCTAATCTTTAACTCTTCTAAATACAGTTATGCTGAATTTTTTTTCCCAAAGTTATTCCAGTATGCACTCCTTTAACAAAGTATCAGAATTCTTGGTTGGGCAGGGGATGTACTCACTGGTGGAATGCTTGCCTAGTATGAGAATTCCTGGCAATATTAGGCTTTTTAACTTTCAAAAACTTGGTGAGCATATAATAAAATTTTATTGTAGTTTAAGTTTATTTCTTTACTGTGAATATCTATAAGGATTCTGTGATGGGAAAAAGCTATTTTGACACAAGAATTGTTTTTATACAATGGAGGCACATTTGTACACACTTGTGCTATAGTTATTTGTGAATTGTAGTAAAGAGTATTTGCCATTTAATTATTATGAAGGTTCATCTGTATTGAGATAAAAGCTTAAAATGGAAAGGACTTTATGTGAAATTAATTCTCTGGAATGAATGTCCAAGATTTTGGAAAATGTAAGATATAATTTTTCTTTAGTTAATTATCTATCTCACATGATAGTATTTTCATTATGTTGTACATTGTTTACCAAACAGTTGTCCTGAAAAATCATCTAACTTTAATGACTTTTCTTAAACACAGCAGTGCACGCCACAAAGTATGGAGATGGAGCAGCAGCAAAGCTTGTGAGAGAGCTCTACGGTATAAAGTGGGAGAAAAGATCTATGGATTCACCATAGAACAGGTATGGGTTTGTCTGGTTTGCTCTTTGTAACTTAAAGTAGATAACTCGTGTGGCTTCTGCTGGCGTATGAAGTCCTTTGGAGACTTTAGTTCTTACCCTTGTGTCCCAGGGCCCTGCATAGTTCCTGACTCCTGGTAGGGCTCAGCTGAACAGCATCTGCAGATGAAATAATTCCTAGTCCTTCATTGGATCTCTAAAGCCTGATATCTTTTCCAGTTTTGGATAGTAACACTCTAACAGGGTCTTGGAATCAACACCACTATTTTTGTAGTCAGACCTGCTGTTTCACTCTTAAGTGTGATCACAAAAGACTCAGTTCCCTACATCTGTCAGTCAGGTTTTGTTATCAAATAATTTACTCTAAGTAGAAATTTGTTCTCTGGCCACTTGGGTCTTAGAATTTTATTTTATTATTTATTTATTTTTTGTCTTTTTGAGACAGGGTCTTGGTATGCAGTTCAGGCTGACCTTGAGCTCACTTTGTAGCCCAACATGGGTCTTGAACTTGTAAGAATCCTCCTGCCTCAGCCTCTCGAGTGCTGGGATTATAGGTGTATGCCATCACACATGGCTGAGTTTCAGATTTTTTTTTTTTTTTTTGGTCATTTTGAGACAGGGTCTGTCTGTGCTGTTCAGGCAGGCTTTGATCTCACTTTGTAACCCAGACTGGTCTCGAACTCACAATGATCTTCCTGCCTCAGCCTCCCTAGTGCTGGGATTACAGGCATGAGCCACCATGCCCAGTTTGGGTTTCAGAATTGTAAATGAGATTATGAACAAAAATTTACTTCATGGTAAAAGAGATTTTACTTTTTTTTTTTTTTTTGCTTAAATCTTTCACATTTCTTTTTAGCTAAATGTAACAATTGAAGAGTATGTGCTTTAAATACTTGGTTTTTAAGAGAGGAAAAGGAAGTGCTCTAAAGGATATAACTGCATGTATGTTTAGGTGTGTAGGATTGATAACCATATTACTAAGTTTTTGTTGGATTGTTGAACAGAACTGTTTGCAGCCTCACTGTTTGAATGTCCACTTTGTATGCTTTAATTTTGTAACTATTTCTAAGAGGACAATATGTAATTTATCAACTAGTGATTTCTTATTGTTTATTTTTTTTTGAAATTCTGTATTATTTTTATCCTTTTTTCTCTTTAAATAAAATGAAAAAAGAAAATCCTAAATACTTGGTTTTTGGCCTTGTGCAATGCCTAATGCTATAACAAATACAAGGACAAAAAGCTTATAATGTAGAAAGTCTTATACGCAGCTGTAATACAAGGTGTGGCATGTAGGACATCATGCAGGATGTCATGCACCATGGGGTAGAGAGAAGGAGAAAGTACTATTGGTGGTAGGAGAGGAAGGAGCTTGTGGTGAAGGCCATCCATCTCTAGGCAGGACCTGAGTAAGGCCAGTGACACGGGACATACCAGGCAAGGTCCAGGAACAATGAGTCATGAACATGGGGTCTGAGTATTTGTAAAGTGCCTTGAAAACCATGTAAAGAAGTTTGGGTGTATAGTACAAGTTACTGCTAATAAGGACCTTATTAAGATTGGTAAATTCTTTTCATTCATTCATTCACTTATCCATCATTCATTTATTGTTGGTACTGGGATTTGAATCTAGGCCCTTCCTAGTGAATTACATCTCCAGCCCTTTTTAATTAATTAATTAATTTATTTATTGGTACTGGGGATCAAACTCAGAACTGTGCACTTGCAAGGCAGGCACTTATGCCGCTGAGCTAAATCCCCAGCCCTCTTTTGGGTCTTGCTAAGTTGCCCTGCCTCCCAGAGTGCTCCTTTATTTTTTAAATTTTAAAAAACTTGTGGTAAGCTATGAGTCTTGCTTTGAGAAAGTAAGCTTTCAATAGGCAGGCATCTACTACGTCTACTGATTTTAAGTAAATTGATCATTTACTTAAACTTTGAAATACAAGTACTATATCATCTCTAAATTATAGAGGTATCAGCAGACCATGTTACGTGTGCCTTCTGTGTGGGATCATGAGACTCAAGTTCTAATCATTCATATGCCAGTAACTTCCAGTGGAAAAATGAACAGGTTACTTTCATGGCCCATGGAAAAGGGATGATAAATGGTGTGATTGTAACAGTGGTATGGTAGGTGATTGAAAGAAAGGCAGCCAGCTGACAGAGTTAGAAGACAGGACACTTTCTTTAATATGAAGGACTATGGACATATAATATAGGATGCCTAAGTAGACAATAAAAGATTGTCTCCTCTACTGCTGCCTTCTTCAGGGAGTGAAGATTCTTTCATTCTTATTAGGGTGTTTAAACCCTTCTTGGCCTTCCTAGTATTGTGAAGGACCTTGCTATGTTTGTTGTGATCCTTCCGCTAGGGACAAGTAGCTGGTACTCAGCTTACCATTCAGAACCCATCGTCTACTAGATAAAACAAAGTTTATTTCTAGGAGCATCCTTCTCCTGCAGATGAGATTCCATTTCTGCTTTAATCTTATACAGTTATTCTGAAAATTGAATGAGATAGTATGAGTAAAAACCAGAGACATAGCAGATGAGCAAAAGGTATAAGCCATAGTGTTTATTTATTTATTTATTTATTTATTTATTTATTGTCTTTTTGAGACAGGGTCTTGCTATGTAGTTCAGGCTGGCCTTGAGTTCACTCTGTTGCCCAGGCTGGTCTCGAATTTACAATGATCCTCCTGCTTCAGCCTCCTGAGTGCTGGGATTACAGGTATATGCCACCATACCTGGCAAAGCTATTTAAGCATGACATACTAGAATTAAAAGGACACGGACACCAGGAGAGTCTGGCCCTGTTTTATTTCATCATTCTGAACTTTTTTTTTGTCTTGCCTTTTTGAGACAGGGTCTCACTATGCAGTTCAGCATGGCCTTGAGCTCACTTTATAACCCAGGCTGGTCCTGAACTCGTAATGATCCTCTTGCCTCAGCCTCCAGAGTATTGGGATTACAGCTGTGCACCACCACATCCGGCTTATTTTTTTTTTTTTGAGATAGGATCTCACTTTGTAGTTCAGGCTGGCCTTGAACACACTATGTAGCCCAGGCTGGTCTCACATTCACAACAATCCTTTTGCCTCAGCCTCCTGAGTGTGGAATTACAGGTATGTCCCACATGCCCAGCTGTACTTTGGTTTTTTTAAATCTCTAAATAAGGAGGAAAATATGTCCCTCCCATATTTTTTAAATATATTTAGAAAATAGCTAGCAAGTAGTATATATATATATATATATATATATATATATATATATATATATATATATATATATAAAATTCATATCATTTCATTAGTCTTTTTTATTTTATTTTTTCCAAATCCACTTTATTTTAAGGTTAAAAACAAACCTGCCTGGCAAGCTCGAGGTTGCAAGTTTGATTCCTAGTACCAAAAAAACAAACAAATAAATAAATAAAATAAAAATAAAAAAAGAAAAGAAAAATTAAAAAAAAAAACCTACAACAAAATTTCAAAACACATCAATCAGGGGCAGCAATGCACAGTCATCTCTAAATCGTTCACCCAGAGCAGAAGACATCTGCATTTAATTGTCTGAATAATACCTGCACAAATCTTTCTTTTCAGTGGACTCAGAGAAATCACTAGTATAACTATCTTGATTATTATATATATATATATACATATACATATGTTTTTCTTTTAGCTTCTCACACTAATGAAACAATACGAAGTTTGCACATGTGTGTCTTACATCTCACAAAGGAGTATGTTCTTAAATACGTCCATTTACCTGTAAAAATTTCTAGTTTATTCTTCTTTATGGCTGCATCAGCCTTTTTAAAATTCTTAATATCCTCACTTGTAAGGTCAGGAACATGACTTTCCAGTTCTGAAATGCTGGCTTCCTGGTGTCATTCAAGTTAGGCAGAAAAGTCAGTTGTTTCAGTGTACTGAAGATAATCATTCCACCTAAGTTTAGCTGCTGACTTTTTTCCTCTTCCCTCAGGTAACATCTGTCCCTGAACTGTTACTAACCGCAGTGAAGCTTGGCCATGACAACACAGGAGCCAGATACTTACACCTGGCAAGGGAAGACCCAAATAATTTGTTCAGGTATGTGGTGCAGAGTGAAAACAGATTCTTGGATGTTTCTGTTTAAAACATCTACATTTTATAGTCTGAAATAATATCTCAACATTTTATTTTTATTGACAGAGTATCCTAAAAAGGTAAAAGAGTACATGAATCTATATCCTAACCTAAATACATTACAGTTTTATAGTTTGAATCTGTGATTTCATACATTATGGTTAGAAAGCATTTTATTTAAAGATTGTGATGCTAAGATGATCATTGTGATTTTTTTAATCTCACATAATCACATATTTAGAAATTCTGTTGGACAGTACTCAGGGTAACTTTTCTTACTGAATTTTTTCCTTTTTTTTTTTGCCTTAGTGTACAGTTCCGCACTACTCCAATGGATAGTACTGGAGTTCCACATATTCTTGAGCATACGGTCCTTTGTGGTTCTCAGAAATACCCATGTAGAGATCCTTTCTTCAAAATGTTAAATAGGTCATTATCCACTTTTATGAATGCCTTTACAGGTAAGACTTGCATCCTAAACTATAATCACTTTTGGGTTTTCCAGACACAAACACTGAATTCAGTTATTTTCTAAGAAAAAAGAGGGTAGTTGGCAATTAATCAATGTACTGGAATAAATCACCAACCTCTATTATGGTTGAAAGATGTTGGAAATTTAATCCTTCAAGGCAGGCCACATTGTGGTCAGATTATAAAAACTGGAATTTCAGAAAAAAGGTATGTGAGTTCTTTCTATAAATGTCCAGATCACTTTGTTTTGGGGAGTATTGTTGCCACATTAGGTGTATATGGCATTATGGTTAGTGCCAGTGATGTCTGGCTTGACCTCTGAGAATGGTACATGGGCTAATGAAGAACACATTCTGTGAAGGAATGAAGTTAGGGGTAGTCCAAATCAGAGTTCATACAGAATGGGATTATCTTTCCAGGTGTGTGAAAATCTCTCTAAAGGGCTGTATTAGAATTCACTGACGAAGTAGTGTTAGTGCTTGTTAAGGGAAGACTTTGGGTTGTGTCTGAGGACTCTGAGCCTCAGGGAGATAAGTGGAGCCAGAGTGTGGGGTTGTGCTTTTTGCTTGACATAAGGCCAAAACTGTATGAGGAACTGAGCCTTTAAAGTGCATTTTTGTAAGAATCTCTTATATTTTAAAAAATCTCCTTTTTCCTTTGCACTCAGCTAGTGATTATACTCTGTATCCATTTTCCACACAAAATGCCAAGGATTTTCAGAATCTGCTCTCAGTGTATTTGGACGCAACGTTTTTTCCATGCTTGCGGGAACTAGATTTCTGGTATGTAATGATTAATTGAGTTCGACCTTAGTATTAGAATCACTGTCATCTTTTGTGTATTTATTTATTTATTTATTTATCTATCATTATTTAGGCAGGAAGGATGGCGACTAGAACATGTGAATCCGAGTGACCCCCAGACACCCTTGATCTTTAAAGGAGTAGTCTTTAATGAGATGAAGGGAGCATTTGTAAGTATTTTTTCCTTTCTTCTATTAAAATTATCTGTGTAAAATTTTGAAATACAGATATATATATATATATATATATATATATATATATATATATATGATAGTATATGATAGTTGGCATGTAATTAGTCTACTGAACAGCATTCTCTTCTTAGATAGTTTTTCCATTAATGGGAGTCAGTGTTGTGAGCAGAGACCCTCAGTGACACAAGGACACATGCTATGTCATGTGTCCTTGTGGCTTTGAAGACTGTGTGCTGGTCCGTCCTAGTCTCTATGCTGTCCTGGGGTAGCTGGTGTACTTCATGCAGCTCTCCGATTTCTGTGGCCCCTTTTATATGGCAAACTTTTATAGTCCATTTAGGTACCATTTCTTCCCAACAGAACTTTTTGAGACTCAAAGCCACATGACTGCTGGGCATACAGAATCCTAGCACATCTTTATTTCACCAGGCCTTTTTCCTTGACTTTAGCTGTGGAGTTTTTCACTTAGTGCATATTGAAAAGCCAATTTTTCTTCTCTTAGGAAAGAACAAGTCCTTTTGTCCCATTTACAAATTATGGGTTATTTATTTGTATCTTCACAGTCCAATATATAATTATCAAAAGCAAACCTAAAGCCTGGTTGTTTCTTTCTGATCTCAGCGAGTTATAATGTATCATGTAGATGGAGAGTACAATACTTAAATCTTGAGTAGCAGAAGAAAAGTATTATAAAAGTGGGATTCTATTCTTTTGTCTCAGGAGATAACAATTACAGAGAAAAAAATTGACCTCAGATTAGAGGATTGGATAAGGAGAGCCAGTGATGTATGAAAGTATAGGACAGGATATTGAATGCTACTTTAAATAATACCTGCATTGGTGTCCTTGATTGCCGTTAGAACGGTTTTATTTACTGGTGTTAGAGGTGGATAGCTCAGAAAATTATTAGTCTATTATATTGTAGTATACTGTGTGTCTTAGTTACTTTTCCTGTTGCTGAGACAAAATACCCAACATCTAAAGTTAAAGGATGAAAGGTTATTTTTGCTTTCAGTTTGTAGTGGTTTCGGTCTATAGTCAGCAGAGTGGCACAGCACGGGAGCATCACAGAGGTGAAACAATCCAAGCAAGGCAAACAGAAGGTGCAGAGCAGCAAAGCAGCAGGCAGAATAAATAGCAGTAGCAGCAGCTGCCCTTTTATTTCTTCCAGGCTACCTACCTTTTGAGTGGTGCCACCTACACTCAGGGTGGGACGTTGTTAATCCTAGCATCACTCAGCCTAGATCCAGCCACTCTGTAAAGCTTCACTTATGACTACATTAGGCTGTTGGGGACATCTAGATATAGGCCATTACACCATGTTTCATAGTCACATGTTGTGTCATGACTGTGTTTTTCACTCTCCCTCTTTCTTTTTTTTTTAAATTTCAAGACAGACAATGAGAGGATATTCTCACAGAACCTTCAGAACAAACTTCTTCCTGACCATACTTACTCAGTGATCTCCGGAGGTGACCCACTGTGCATCCCAGAGCTCACATGGGAACAGCTTAAACAGTTTCATGCTACTCATTATCACCCAAGTAATGCTAGGTAATATTTTGCTTTTAAAGTTTAATGGTGAGTTAAGAATTGACTTACTTGTATTCTTATACTAAATGACATAGTTTATCTAACATTTTGCAAATAAGTATTTGCTCTAGAAATGTAGAAATCTTGCTAAGATTTTTTGCTTAATGCTTAAGTTTGCCTGTCTACTTTACTTCAATGCTGATTTTAACTAATTACAGTGATAACTGTCAGTTACTGAGGATGAAGGATAGAAATAGCTTTTGGTGTCACCCTTAGTGGGAGGTCCAAGTCCCACATCCTGGCTTCTTTGTCATGGTTTTATGATATATAGAGTGGAAATGCTTGTGATGTCATCCACCTTGTAGGATCAATTTTCACAGTGTCTGTAAAGCTTTAGGATATACTCTTGGCTCTTTATAGCAGATTTATTTTCTTTCTTTCTTTTTACTTTTGAAGATAATAAAATACAACAAAGCAAGACAGAGCAAAGCCAATGAAGACAATGCAGCAAAATTGGTATAGAAAGAACTTCAGAGTAGTGTACCAGGATAACAGTAATAGGTATCATAGTATATCTTGTTACCTTCACAATAGTTCTATCAGGTATAACAAAATCAAACCAAAAATAGAACATTATAAAAACTATCAAAACATAATATTGAATAAAGCAAACCAGTTAATCAGAACAAAGCAAAACTGTGAAAACAGTATTGGACTCCAGGACAAGATAGAAGGAAATCCCCCATATTTGCTGTATTTCATTCTGTTATCCTCCTAAGAGATGCTCAGACCGCAGGCGCCTGCGTAATCAACCTAACAATATAAGCATTTAGTCGCTTTATGTATTTCAGCTGCTATCAACTCAGGCTGTCCTCATACCCATCCTGTTGCTAAAGGCAGGGGTGGGGAGGGGGTGGGGTGGGGTGGGGTGGTGGGGGTTGGGTTGAGAATCAACCCATGTGCTGGTAGGCTTGTGCTGCTTACTAGGAAGGCTGGATCTTTGCTTTTGGTTGGTCCTCTAAGTCCCCACATGGTGGTTCATTGCTTTTGGTTGGTCCCCTAAATCCCCACATGGCAGATTCTTGGGAGATGCTGGCTTTTTTGGCTCCTTGTAAATAGTGCATGTTGTAATTGAACCTTACTTACTTTTAGATGAATTGTTTGTATATAAAATTATTAACTATCAAATCAAGTACTAATGTAAAATCATACTTGCAAATTATGTTTTGTAAAAAATTAAAATTTTGAAATATGAAGATTTTTAAGCACATAGAAAAAAAGGTTGGAATCTTGAAACCCCATACACATATCACATACTTTTCTGACAATTTTGAAGTAATTTATAGACCTCATTGCTTACCACTAGCTTTGTGACCCTGAAATAATAAAAAAATTAAATTCACATTTGATTCTTTAATAAGAAAATTATTAAATTCACATTTGATAAAACAAACTTTTTTAAAACCATTTATTTCATATTCTATATTTGAAATATCCCATTGTTACCAAAATGTGTGTTCGACCCAAATGAGGCGCATGGGTGGCTTTTGTCATTCACTATGTCCTGAGTACCCTGTGTGGAGGACAGTGTGAGATCCATCAGTCCAGGCTTTCTCTGGACTTTCTCAAGTTCTATCTTGCCTGGCTGGCTCTTTGTGGTGTTGGTTGACTTGTCCCTGAATTTTCAAGAAGGAGAACTTGGATCCAGTGACTTGGTTAGAGTCAGGTGGGGCCCTTCATAGGTGATGCTCTGTATCGCCCACTGCATCTCTTTGGGTATTGTGATGCCTATTCAGACAATAGTGGAAAAGCTAAAATTAGCAGGTGAGGATGGTGATAGCCAGCCCCCACTTTGTGAAGTGCCCTTTTTCCCCTATAATCATAGGCCATCTGATGAATGAAGATGCTAGTACCCTGGGAATATTGGTTGAGTGCTCTATTATACTATTGATGATTGTTGCCTGAATCAATTATTTTATTGGAGTTTGTGAAGTTTTCTCATTCTGTAACTTGTACATTTATTAGCTAGGCTTATGCAAAGAACTCCCCTCATCAGCAGGGTCTGTTGGAATGCCCTGAAACACAACTTGAAGGAAAAGGAAGGGGACTCTGTTTTCCAACTTTAGTGGGAGAGATAATGGCATTAGCTACCTCCAATGATGACAAAAGAGGCTTCTTTTGTATCTCTCCTTTTTTTGTCTTTCTGCCATCTTTGTTTTTGGTTTGTTGTTTAGTACCACTGTGACCTCATGGAAATATTTTTATATATGTATATATTTGAGGTTGTATGATCAAATGGAATCCATTTACTATTTGGATTCTCAAAGTGTTCCAGCTGTGGCCCATGGAAATTCCTCTCTGACAGTTTCTTTGTCTTTGTTGAGTTGTTTGGTTTCTACCCCTTCCTTCTATCCCTAGCTCCACAAATACCTAGGCTCTTACTGCTGTAATCTTCAGCTAATCTCCCATTGATCTCTGTGATTAAGTAGGATGGGCATTGAGAGACCAGTGTCTGAATGCCAGGGATGCTCATTGCTACTGGATGACTCAAACCCTTGAGTGTAAAATTTGTTCCTAACTGCCATGAGTATAAATTTTTCAAAAGATCTTTCCTATGCTACCTCCTCAAATCTTAATCTTAGCTCAGATAACTTTATACTGCAGGAAAAGATCAAATCTGCTTTTTTTTTTTTTTTGATACTGGGGATCAAATTCACGACCTCGTGCTTGTCAGGCAGGTGCTTGTGCCTTTGAGCTAAATTGCCAGCCCTCAAGTCAGTTTTGTAAGCTTTTCCTCTGGTTAAGTAACTCTTAAAACATATAATTTGACATTGAATCTTAGGAAATTCTTTACTTTTGTTTGTCAATTTTAGATAGGTTACTGTATTAGTATAGCATGGGTATTATTTAACAAGTAGGTTAATTTTTATAGTACTTACATAGCAGACTTAAAATAAAGCAAAAAATCCATTTTTGTTGGATTTGCATTTAATTAAGTTATTTTGTATGATTTGTATTTTGTTAGAACCTCTCATCAAATGGCAAAAGTTTCCTTTTAGTGTTTGTTGTTAAACTAAATGAAAACAAAATATATAAAGTTCTCTTCAGTATGGAAGAGATTGGCTGTATACTGTAAATCATTCATTTCATGCACAAAGCCATCACTGTGATTTTCTAATCATTTATATTAAAATAGACTTAACATATTTTCTCAAAATTTTAGGTTCTTCACTTATGGGAATTTTGAATTAGAACAGCACCTGAAGCAAATACATGAAGAAGCACTGAGTAAATTTCAGAAAATTGATCCAAATACTGTGGTGCCAGCCCAGCAGCTCTGGCATGAGCCTGTAAGTGTCCCATCCAGTTTTTAACCTGTATTTTTATCCTGTCTGTTAAATACACTGAAATGAGGACTTGAACTGTGCACTAATAGGATTCTAAAATGTTGTGGGCTGTAGAGTGTATACGGGAGCTTTTCAAGACTGAAGAATGGTTGCTTGTTTCTAAAGAAGGTTAACTTGATGAAAGCAGCATATATGGGATCATTTTCTGTGTCTGGATACCCAGTGGCAATTTAAAGCCATTCAGACTCTGTCTACTTAAAGCATCCTGTCATTTTACAGAGGGAATTCCATATAACTTGTGGCCCGGATTCATTGACTGCAGATGCCTCTAAACAGACAACTGTCAGTGTTAGCTTTCTCTTATCAGAGTAAGTATGCTTTATTAATGTTCATACATGCCAAAGAACAGCAGGAAAATAAGTTACAAAGTTAGGAGAATTTGACAGTTGAGTATAAATTAATATACAGTTAAAACTATGGGACCAAGCTGGGTTTAAGAATAGAGAACAAAATGTCTACAGTTTTAATTACATATGAAATGGTTATGAGGGCGTCCAGAGGAAAAGTCCTTTGCATTTTTATAGTTTAAAAGCCCCATTTCTTTAGAGAAAAGATTGCCCCAAACAGCAGTTGTTAACAGTTTGGTGGTCAGAAGTTACTTTGAATGTAATATAAATACTATGAACAGTAGGCTCGGATAAATATACTATTCAGGAAACTGAAATTCTAGACTTGACAATGCCTGGGTTGGAACTTAGGGGTGAAGAGAAGGTACATTGGTTCTCCCCACCCCACCCACCTAAGCTCTGGCTGCCTTGTGGGAGCTGTGTGCCTTGGACTTGTCACTCGCCTCATCTTTTGTTTTTTGTCTACTTTATTTGTTGATAATGGTGTTTAACTATAACTGAAACATATGGGAAAGAACTTGGCACACTTTCATAGAATGAATATTTGATGAGACTACAATATATGGTGAGGATTAGAAAAAAACCTACTCCAGTATTTGCTTTGGCAGCACATATACTAAAATTGGAATGATATAGAGGAGATAGATTAGCATGGCCCCTATGTAAGGATGTGCAAATTCATGGAAAAAACCCCCAGTATGTTAAAAAATGTTCTCTTTTTAAATGCAAGAATAGCTGGTGGAATTTCAGCTTGTTTGGAAGTAAAAGTTTTTCTTTAGCAGTGATTTTAAATGACATAAAAAACAGAACAGCCAATGATTCTGATTCTCCCTTTTGTCCTCATTTTTTTCCAATGAAGCATCACTGACACATTTGAAGCCTTCACATTAAATCTTCTGTCTTCACTCTTGATTAGTGGGCCCAATTCCCCCTTTTATAAAGCCTTAATTGAATCTGGACTTGGCAAAGACTTTTCTCCTGATGTTGGGTAAGTTTTATTAGATCCATAGTTATCAGTGGGGCACTTTTGCTCTCTCCTCTTGGGACACTTGTTAATGTTGGGACATTTTTGGTTATTATAAATGTAGGAGATGCTGTAGGGATCTAGTGAGTAGAGGCCCAGAATGCCACTGATTGTACCACCAGTACTCAGGATAGCTCACCATCCACTGGGAGCACTGAATTAAGTTATGGTTCCAGGGACCTTTGGTAGGAAAAAAAAAAAACAAAAAACCCAAAAATAACTTTCCCAAGTTTTTGGAATGTCATACTGCTCACTGTTTAGAAGTTCACATCATGCGGTATTCTTTGAAATCTTAAAGCTTTTATAAGACAGTGGTTCTCGATTTCTGGATTTGTTTTGCTGTAAGAAATTGTGTATTAATATTTAGAAGTATTTAAAAGTACACAAATGTACTTTTTCTTTATTACATCTGAGAAGTGAGTAGTTTAAAGTTCCTAAGTAGTTCTGATCTTTTTTTAAAAATTAAGTTTTTGGTACATTTCAGGTATACTAATGATCATATTCATCATAAGAAATTTGTGCCTGTACTTGATGTAACTTGTTTCTTTTTTTTCCCATACTCCTACCTGCCCTTCAGAGTTATCACAGGTGAATGGTAAATGTGCATGGATTCTAATGCATTATCTATTTTGTTTTCTAGATATAATGGTAACACCCGTGAGGCCTACTTCAGTGTTGGCCTCCAAGGGATTGCTGAGAAAGATGTTCAGACTGTCAGAGACCTTGTAGACAGAACGATTGATGAAGTAGTTGAGTAAGTGTGGCTCCTTTGTAATGGTTTGCTTTCATCCATCATTGATAATTCCTTTGTGGGGAGAAGACTCAGAAAACTTTGTATAGTTTGCTCTGTATGTAGTGGAACAGATACTAGTTCATATTTAGTTGTTTAAATATTGTCTGTGCTACCTTGTGTTTCTAAAATGTTTTATTTCTTTTCGACATCTCAGTTATAAATTATATTCTTTAGGAAAGGATTTGAAAATGAACAAATTGAAGCTTTACTTCATAAAATTGAAATACAAATGAAGCATCAGACTACCAACTTTGGACTTGCCCTGACATCAGTATGTGTCTTTTTTTTTTTTGTATCTGTCTTCTTAACCTCCTTGGTTTTGGATTTGCTTTTACTTTTGCAATGATTGGGTCTTAGCAGCAGTGAAAATATACATTGGTAGTGGTAGTGCTTTTCATTTGAGCCATGAAAGTTACACTATTTTGGATGAGATATAAATTTACTTTTATAATATATTTTTGTCTTTTGATTTTTTTGATATCTTATATTTTTATGTGAAATAGGTTTATAGAGAATAAATGGATAGAGATTTATGATAACTAGTTATCTGTTGGTAATTACATTTTCTAGAAACAATTTAAACTTGTGCTCTTTTTTTTTTGGTACTGGGGAGTGAACTCACGATCTCACATGTGCCACGCAGGTGCTTATACTGCTGAGCTAAATTCCTGGCCCTAAACTTGTGCTCTTTATTGGAACAAAGTAGGATTAAAATGAATATTTTCTTCCAACCAAATAATGACTTAATTTTTAATACACAATTGTTTATAGTGTTTTAAAATACAGAATCTGAGATCTTGGGATTTTTTTTTTAAAGGGATCTGGCTATTGTAGTTCAGGCCTGCCTTGAACTGACTATGTAGCCCAGGCTGACCTTAGACTCACAGTGATCCTCCTGCCTCAGCCTCATTAGTGCTGGGACAATAGGTATGTGCCACTATACCTGGCAGAATCTGTAATTTTAATAACATATCATGCCTCTGATAGTTACTGGAATAATATAGTATTTAGGAGGTAGCACAGTGTTTTATGATATAAGATGCATTAAGGGTTTAAAGTTCTTGTTTCTAGTATATAGCTTCTTGCTGGAATCATGATGGGGACCCTGTGGAGCTCTTGCAGATGGGAAGTCAGTTAACTAAATTCAGGCAGCATCTTAAGGAAAATCCAGAGTTTTTGCAAGAAAAAGTGAAACAATACTTTAAGGTAAGAAAATTTTGGAGCATTTATATGTTAACTTTGAAGTTGGATTTTAAATTATTGAAAGTAATGTTAGGAACTTTGTGTAAATCAATTTCAATTAATAAATGGATGAAATAAATTTTTAAAAAATTGTTTTTTTGTCTTTTGCATATTATTCAGGCTTTATCCACAGCCTTTACACTAAGCTATATCCTCAACTCTTTTTAAATTTTTTTATTTTGAGACAGTCTTATTAAGTTGCTCAGTCTACACTCAAGTTTGTGACATTCCTGCTTCATCTTGCCTCAGCATTCCAGAATGTTTGTGCCATGGCACCTGGAGCTTAAATTTCCTTTTTTTAAAACAAGTTATTTGTATATTGCCCAGGCTGGCCTCAAACTCAAGGCAGTGCTCTTGCTTCAGCCTCTCAAGTATTGGAATTACAGACATGCAGTATTCAGTTTAAATTTCTATCTAAAAATTTAAATGTTTACATTAATGACTTCTGTTTTTCACAGTATGATTGGTTTTTTATTAATACATGCTTGCATTTATTATATGATTGAATTCTTTTGATGCTTGTTCATTTGTTTTCTTAGCATTGTGCTTGGATGCGATACTTCCTGTTATATAGTCATTAAAAAGGTAGAATTCTTTTAAAGGTATCATTGGCAAATCACATTGCCTGTTTTAAAAACGTGCCCTTATTTTGCACATTGAACATGATTTAGTGATTTAACCTACAGTTTCTCTTTGTAGTAAGTTTTTGTTGTGCTCTAATTCTACCTTTCTGTAGTGTCATAGCATTTTGTGTATGTGTTTGTTTAGCTGTTGAAATAAATAAAAGAAGTTAAATCACCTAACATTTATTCATACATTAGATTAACATCTATTTTGTTCTAATAATTTACAAAATATTAAATAAAAATTTTAGTTTCAGCCTTTTGGAAGTTGATAATATGACAGATACTTAATTTAGAATTTTGTTATCTTTAATTTACTAAAATTAAAGATTAATATTAAAAAGGGTATTTGGGGATTTAGCTCAGCGGCATAAGTGCCTGCCTTGCAAGCAGGTGGTCGTGAGTTCAATCCCCGGTTCTGATAAAGGAAAAAAAAAAAAAAAGGTATTTCAAGATGTAAAGAAAATGTTGACTATTGATATATTTATGGTAAGACATAATGACTAAATAATTGTAATTCTAGTAATAGTAAAGCAGCATATATGAATTATATATACTTACTATGTAGCAGGTATGATTGTAAGGATTTTACATGACTTCATATTTTATACTTTAATCTGAAAAACAGCCCTTGAGGTAAGTTTATTATTGTGTTAAAAATGTTTAAATGGAGGAATAGCACCAAGAACACATCTCTAGTGGCTGATTTTGCATGTAGTCTTAAAAAAAAATCTTACTTTTTTTGGTTGCTGTGTTACTGTAGAATAATCAGCATAAGCTGACTTTATCAATGAAGCCAGACAACAAGTATTATGAGCAACAATCTCAAATCGAGACAGAGAAACTAGAACGAAAGATCAATTCTCTCTCCAAGGAAGATAAGCAACAGATCTATGAAAAAGGTCAGAAATTTATTTTATTTTATTATTTTTTTTTTGGTACCAGGGATCAAACTCCTGACCTTGCGCTTGCCAGGCAGGTGCTTATGCCTGAGCTAAATCCCCAGCCCTAGAAATTTAATTAATTCATAATAATTCCGTACTGCTTATCCAGACCTAGTTAACTTTTTAGCTGATCAATAGTTGAAGGCAAGTCTTAGTTCAGACAACTAGTATTTACTGGGTATGTACAGAGTTCATTTCTGATGCAGTGGATTCAACTATGAGATTTGACCTTATTAGAAAAACCGTATCATAGTTCATCTGGAAAGGCAGGAATGACTTAAAAGAAGTAACTTTATGAAATTTAATTTTACAGATTTTATAAATACTTTCATTTTACAGATTTTAAAAATACTTTCCATATATTCGCTATAATATGGCAAGAAATTATGCTATGTAGCAGTATGTAGTTAATTGCTAGACAGACAATCTAAGCAGCATAAGTTATATTTTCAGAGATGCAAGTTCTAGTGAGGAGGTAAAGGACTTGACCTAGCCATGTCACATAGCAGGATGTGTGCAGGCTGTGCCTGGTAAAGACAGAAGAGGGGAGTGGGTAGGTGAGGGTAGAAGAAAGTTTGGGGGTCTGATACAGGAAAGAGAGGCCAAGGGGAGACCAGCTTGACAGGGGACTGGACTGGAAGACTGTTGAGTGTTTATGTACCTCATTTACTAAGTCATAAGAATTAGGGAGTTAGTGAACAATGTAAGGGTAGTATCACTCAGGATAATTTTGAGGAAGCAAACATTAGAATAAACTGTTGAGAGGCAATTAGATACCTATGCATCATATGATGTGACATGATTCATGCACATGAAGCTAAAATAGTTGTGATGGGAATGAAGAGAAAGTCAGATTTAGGAGACTTTGTAGATGCTGGTAGATTTAACCAAGATTAGGAAAGGGATGTGGTTAAAAAGAAGGGAGAAATTTCAATTATTTTTTAAACTAAAGACAGTCTGACCTCTGCAAGAAAACATTAACTATATATTTAATAACTTATTTGCAAATGTAGCCAGAATATATTAAACATTTTAAGCAATTCAGTGAGACTGTACACCCTACTTAAAAAATCGGCAAAAGATTTTGATAGAAATATTATTTAAAAAAATACACTTACGGAAAATAAACACAAATTATTATCATATGGGAAGTAATCGCCTTATTTTCTTAGGAAAATGCATTACTTATTAGAAAAGTACAAATTAACACCTACTTCAATAGCTTAAATGAAAAAATACTGAAAATACCAGATGTGATCAATTATGTAAAGCAGTAAGAACTTTCCCGTGTTGCTGATGGAAAAGGAGAATGGTACCGCCACTCAGAAAAGCAGTTTTATGATTTCTTACTGTGCCAAACATGTACTTAACATAAAGGCCAGCTGTCCTACTGCTGAGTGTGACCCATAAGACTTGAAACCACCCAGAGTTCACAAATGTGTATTTCTAACCTCCCCAATACTACTTAACCATAAAAGAGAATAAAATAATGGTATGCTCAACACTGATAAATTTCAAAAGTGTTATGCAAAATGAAATAAGCCAGGCACAAAAGACTATATTTATTTTATTTGAAGCCCCAGAAATGGTAGTAGTTGCTTGAGGCCAGGAGTAATGGGTGGGTTCACTGCAGAGGGACATGAAGGAACTTTCTGGGGTTGTTTCCTACTCTGCTGTGAGACCGTGTGATCACCTAGCAGTCCATTAGGTAGGTGACTGAGACCCAGCGGCTCAGTGAGCATCTGATGTAGTATGTGTCTTTCTGAAAGTGTTGCTGTACTCAAAGTAAATGCTGAACCTGCCCTCAGCTCCCTGCTGTTTAGGACCATGCTGTGGAACAGCAGTCATCATAACCAGTGGTTCTTTCCCCTGTAGCACTGAATTCTGCTCTTGCTTTTAAGGTCAGCCCAGCAGAAAGCAGGAGTATTCAGAATTGTGACTGGAAGTTAAAGTAACATCTTGGTACAGCTCTTCCCTATGAACCATTTCTGTGAACTAATGAATTTATGGGTTTGTGTGATGGAACTTTAAAACATGAAGTCTTTTTATACAAGCATCATTTAGGTTTTTCCTGGAAAACACACACACACACACACACACACACACACACACACACACACACACACACACACATATCCTGTCCTTTTAAATTGTGTCCTCTAAAAGACTGTGTGGTTTTTGGGGAGTAATTCCCTAAGGGAGGACCTCCTTCTCTCTGACTAGATGAATGGATCAGCCAGGCTAGGAAGTGTTTTTAAAAACCTTGCTGTAATTTGTGAAATTTATGTGGTGACACAGCATTTTGTTAAAATAAAGGAAAATGAAATAATACAAAAGTCATCAAATTTCAGTCCAGCAGGAAATGGTTTGAAAACTCTGAAAACAAGTCTGATCTGTCCAATATAAAATTTTGAGGAATGGGGGAAATTGAGTAAAATGCCTTTCCCAGGCAAAATTCTAAGTAACTGAGGACTAAGAATTAGAGGAGGAATCTCTACTGAGAAGCTGTAACTTCCTCTAAACCTGGGGTGCTGGGAAATGACAGTAGTCAGTGTTTGCCCACCACGGCTTGGGTGGCGAATTTTGAGTGTAATATTGTAATTTTAATGTAATCTTGACTTCAAAGAGGAGAAAAATTGTATAAGACCTTTTAATTATAGCCCAATGTGTTCATTTTCCCTTTTTTTTTTTGTAAAGGTTTACAGTTACAGGACCAGCAAAGTAAACCTCAAGATGCTTCCTGTCTCCCGGCATTAAAAGTCTCGGACATTGAGCCCACCATGCCTTTCACTGAGTTGGAGGTGTCCTTAGCAGGTCAGTCAGCATTCATTTTCATGGGTGTCTGGGTTCTTTGGCTAAGTTAAACATCAGTTTCCACAGAAGAAGTAGAGTTGCATTTACATGTTTTTTGTAAAACATTTGAGCATTCTTATAGTCTCAGTCCATGTGTCTCTTATAAATTGTTTTTAGCCTTCGATGGTGATAGACTTCTTTCCCCAGTAAGAACTCTGTTTTCCTGTGAGTGAACTCGATGTGGCTCTGAAACTTGCTGCTTTGAGAACCAGATGGGTATTTTAGATTGTGCTGCGGCTGTATTGAACAGTTTTTTAAAGGCTGATGCGTCCTCTGTATCCTTGCCCAAGCTAACTCAGCTGTCAGTATAGGAGAGAGGATGTGGAGGGATAAATGCCTCACATAGTTGGGATATAGATGAGTTGTAGATGACAGTTGTTAAAGGAGTCATCAGCTGCTTTTAGCCTGATGTCTCTTCCCTGTGTTTTGTTCTGTAGTCTGTTGCTACTTTGAAATTCTCGAAATTGCTTAATTTTACTTTGACTTTTGATTGGTAGCATAAGAGACACATGGCTCTTGAATAACATTGCCCTGGAAAGTGTTGATGTTGAGCTTCAAGAGGGTACAGTTGGTGCTGTTGATCTGAGCAGTGTTACACTTTGATGTGCATCGTTAGGATAGGACTTTAGATTGCAGCTTCTGAAGCATCTCTAGCTGGCCTTTTATTTTTTAACAGTGTGTGTCCTGTCTAGTGTGTCTAAGGTATTTGTATATCTTGGTGTATGTCTGCAGGAATGTGCATATACATATATATGTGAGCATGAGTGAAATCAGAAAATTCCTTTGGAAACTGGGGCTAACTGTCTTTTTTTGGTTAGTTTGTTCTTTGTACTGAGGTTTGAACCTAGCATTTTATATTGAGCCACATTCCCAGCCGTTTTGTTTTTAATTTTTGAGACAGTCTTGCTAAGTTGCCTAGGCATGGTGTAGACCTAACCACCCTCTTGCTTCAGCTCCCCAAGTGTTGGGATTGTAGGTGTGTGCCCTCTCATACCTCACTCTCGCTGATCTTAAATCATGTACATTTTTAATTCACTTGTGAATATCATTAAGTGTTCATTAAAGTAATTAGTGGAGATCAGTAATCAACAAATGCTTCAGTCCCTCTTCTGGGTTAGATTGCTGTAGGTAGTGATACACAAAATAGAATCTGTAGTACCTGTAGCAGCCCTCAAGAGTCTTAGAGATGCCCTGAGATCATAAGGTTCAAAGAGATTAGAGAATATTGTGCTGGAGACTGCATGGGGCCCTGTGGAGGATGAGGCAGTAGACTGCATGTCTGAGGGGCAGGTAGGACTCACTGGGGGAGATGAGTGGTATTAAGGGTCAGCAACACAGCACGGTCACATGTGGGAATGGCCCGGTCAGGTCCGTAGTGATTAAAGTGAAGTTTACAGGCAGAGTGTAGCTCAGTGGTACAGTGCCTGACTGGCAGGCACAAAGTCCTATATTTGATTCCTGGTGCAAAAAAAAAAAAAAAGTTTGAGTAAATGTAGGTGAGATGGGTACAGAGAGAATTTAGAATAAAAAATTCTGGTGAATCAGTTTTGAAACTAAAAGAATATGATTATTCTTTTATCTCATTCTTCAAAAAGCAAGGATAAGCCGGGTGTGGTGGCTCACGCCTGTAATCCCAGCACTCGGGAGGCTGCAGCAGGAGGCTGAGGCAGGAGGATCATTGCGAGTTCGAGACCAGCATGGGCTACAAAGTGAGCTCAAGACCAGTCTGAAATGCATAGCAAGACCCTGTCTCAAAAAAAGACAAAAAAAAAAAAAAAAACAAGGATAACGTTATTGTGTCCATTTTTATCAAAATGAAAGTACAGTAAAGAAGTTTATATAAGCTGTATAGCAAGTGAATAGTATTTGTTGGTTAATAAGATTTAAACCTCTATCCTTGAAAAACATTAGCATTATTTGTTAAATATTAAAAATGATGCAAAATGTATTTATTAAAAAATGATTCACATTTGTTTTTTTTAGCTGGAGAAATCCCTGTGCAGTACTGTGCCCAGCCCACAAATGGCATGGTGTATTTCCGAGCCTTTTCTAATTTAAACACACTTTCCGAAGAGCTGAAGCCCTACGTGCCTCTCTTCTGCAGTGTCCTTACCAAGTGAGAGTCTTAGATGCGGAACAGATACTCAGCTATGTAATTCAACACAGTTTTAGATGTTACTAATATATATATGTTCTGTGCAACACACACACACACACACACACACACATATATTTTGTTTTAATGCATCAGTAGTGGTCACCAGTTATTTTACTTTCAAAACTTAGTGTTGTCACAGTATGTAGGTGTACCATATATTTGTTTGGAATTTGTTTTCCTATGGAAATTATGTTTTCTTCCTCTTAATGTATCACATTAAAATATTTCTGAATCTTGGGAGTTAGGTAACATAGCTACAACTGGGACAAAATATTGATCTATTAAGATTTTGAAAAGGAATAATTGTTCAGTCAGGAGATGTGAGTAATTCACCATCACTTATGTAGGCTTTGGTTGTCTTGGGAGAAGGTGGCGTGGGGATCCCACTGTAGTTTGTCTCTGCTAACTTTGCAGGTGCTGTTGTTCCCTTTAAGTAGCATGAATACACTTGGGAACACTTACTTGCCTGAGTACACATACAGTGTGTGTCCCTTCTCTGCTTAGTGTCAGTGGCTGAGGTGGCAGGATAAATGGTAGTCAGAGCTGTAGACTTTCCTGTTCCAGGAGAGCAGAGGGAGCATATGCCTTTGAAACACCTGAGGCAGAGCCTGCTATACTCTGGAGGTGGAAATGCTAGCAGTTGGGGGCTAGGGGTCTGCAGGCCAATCCCCTGGATGAGGAGCGGATAGGAAGGAAAATGTCCTTCATCTTTGGAAAACTCATACCTCTTTTCCCCTCATAGTTCCCACTGCTTGTCCTTTTATAGCAGTTGTAGAGAACACCTCACAGGTGTCAGATTATTTCTTGTGTTGGGAGCCTTAGTGAGAATGTTTCTTCTAAAAACATTGATGCTGAGGGGAATTTTGTTTTTCTTAAGAATTTATAAAGGCTTATTGTTTAGATCCCTTTCCCCACCCAAGGAAGACCGTATACTTCAGCGAATGAAGTATGTGTCAGAATACTTTGGAAGTAGAAAATAGAGAACACTCACAAAATATTTACAAACTTAAGGCTGTAAAGGCATAGTTAGAATTTTATTTGTAGTGTTGGACACTGGCTGCCTAAATATCCCTGGCCTGGACACTGTCACCAGATGAGAATGGCTTCCTGTGGAGAGGGCACAGGAGCAGTGTGTAGGGTGTCAGTGCCAGAAGGCATTCACACTCTATAACCTTCAAAGTATAAAAAGGTTTTGAAACTGTAGTTAATGAATACACATATGTATATATGTAGTTCTTAATAAGTAACTTATAATTCATGATGCAATTTTAAAAATGAGATGATACAGATTGCCTTGGTAATTCAGGAATGTTTCTTTGCTCTGTCAGGCTGGGCTGTGGCAACCTTAACTACAGAGAACAAGCTCAGCAAATAGAACTGAAGACGGGAGGCATGACCGTTTCTCCCCAAGTGCTTCCTGATGAGTCCCATCTGGACACGTATGAGCAGGTAGCTTTTTATTTCTAGACCATAGCTATAGTGGAAGGTTTGTTTCTAGTATGTCTTTTTGTTTTTTTGTTTGTTTGTTTCAAATGATACCATCATTAATTTTGGCTTTTGTATTTCTTTTTTTCCTTTCATGATTTAGGGCATACTTTTTTCATCTCTCTGCCTGGATCGAAACCTACCTGACATGATGCATCTGTGGAGTGAAATATTTAACCAGTAATTGTATTTATCAAAGATATTTATAGTTGGGATGAATCAGACATCTAGTTCTGAGATGCTCTGAAATGTTTTCAAAGTAGAAGAGTTTACTCACTTGTTGCTTGTTGGTTTCTTAGCCTGATTTTTTTTTTTTTTTTGTAATTCCTATGGACTTGTAAAATGTCTAAGGATGTTAAAAGATTCTAGAAACTTAGACATAATGCATTGTCGGTGATATTGAAGGGACCATGGCTGGGTCTCTAGGAATTTATCATGTTTTTCTTTTCCCATAGCCCATCCTTTGATGAAGAAGAACACTTCAGAGTGTTAGTTAAGATGACTGCACAGGAGCTGTCAAATGGGATTCCGGAGTCTGGGCATGTCTACGCATCCCTTCGAGCAAGCAAGACACTCACACCTGCGGGGGACTTAGCCGAGACCTTCAGTGGGATGGATCAGGTGGGATCAGCATGCTGTTCCGGCTTAACTGGAACTTCCAGAGTTGCTACTGTTCTCTGGTGATGTTATTTCTGTCAGAAGAGCTCATTTTCTAATTGACCAAATTTCATGAGGAAAAATTATTTCTCTTTGTACTATCACCCCTAATATACTTTTCCCTATGCCGACTTTTACAACACATCAGTGCAGAATCAGATCATGTTTCTTGTTTAAGCGAACTTCTTTTATTGAGGATGCTTGTTTTTCAGAAAGAAGGAATCTATAATCTTAATCTCTGTGTGTTTGATTCCACTGGTTCAGGTGAGGTTGATGAAGAGGATTGCAGAAATGACAGACATCACACCAGTCCTGAAAATGTTCCCACGGATTAAGAAACATCTATTAAGATGTGATAATTTGAGGTGGGTTCATGATTTGTTTCTAAACAAAGATCTTATGATTCATTCTGTTTTGTTAACTAGCTTTTAGGTACAGTACTTTCACTGAATTTATAATTGTATAAACTTACAAGACCAAAAAAATTTTTGGTGTTACAGAAATAATTCTAGACTTAAAATATTGTAGTAAACCAAGAAATTGTGTTGGCAGATCTTAGTATGCTCTTTATTCTCTGCCCTTAAGAACACAGAATTTAGAGGCAAAAACACCATCTTTACATTTTAATGGCTATGCATTAACTATAACACTTTGAAATATGTGATGTCTTTGAACACACTGTGGAGAAGACAGCTGCATATTTCCATAGTTGGATACCGTTTCTTTTTAATTTTTTCGAATATCATTTTATACAAAAGCAATATATTATTTGCTTCTTGTGTTATCTCTACAAAATGTGATAAATTAGTAGTGTTTCATTTTTTTGTCATAATGGTTTTATTAACCATGATTATTTAAGCAGATGTTCAGTGAATGCTACTCCTCACCAGATGTCTCAGGCAGAAAAAGAGGTAGAAAACTTCATTAGAAACATTCATGGAAGTAAGAAGGAACGGAAACCTGTCCGCCCACATGTGGTTGAGGTAACACACTACTTACTGAGCTGATTAACATTGAGCACTGCTGACAGCAGGTGTAGTTCTTATTTTTGGATGTTTAATTCTCAGCCATCCACTGTGGAGGTATTAGTGTACCATTACATACATGAAGAATTTTAGGTACCAGAGGATTAAGTAACTTTTCTAGAACTGGGTTAGTTAAGAAGTGAATTCAGACCTTGGTGTTTGGCCTTATATCCAGTGCTCATTTATTGTTAATTAGGCCTTTTGACGAGTGGTCTCCTAATAAGAGAAAACAGACTTCAATTTGGGATATAGTAGTATGAAAACAACCCAAAACAGTGATCTGATGAAATTTCTTGCTGTTTGTTAGGCTTTGGAAGACATAGATGAGAAAATCCTTTTCATTATGATTCACTAATTCTTAATTATTCTCTGGAACAATAAGTTATTAATAATTAAATCAGTTTACAAAGTTGATTTTAGTCTGATTCACAGTATCAGCAGAGAAGCCTTAATTCTCAGTGGAGAATGTTGACTGTTTGCAGGTTTTGCAAGAATTTCTGTCGTTTTCTCTATTGCTGTTCACATGTTCTTCTTCCATTCATGGATGGTCTCCTGTCCCCTCAGTCTGTTAACCTTTGTGTACATTAGAGGCCTTCAGGAGGTGGCTTCTTCGTTCTGGATGCACTTTTCTGACTAGAAAGTGCAAGAGAAGGAAAGTTTAAAACATTTTTCTTTGTGAAGTATGTTACTAGCACCTCTTTCATTGACTACCTGAAAAATCTAAGAAAATTTCACTGCTTTAATACCTTTAACATCTTGTTATTTAAAACAGTTAAGCAGATCTGCCCTAATCCTTGTCATTAGCTATGTGAATTTTATAAAATTCATACTTTCTAATGTTATGCAAGTGAGTTTGCACTTTTCTCATTTCTCTTGGGAACACTTTATTTTCAGAAACCCATACCCTGTGGCCCTGGCACCAATGGCTCCCAGATGATAAGAAAGCTGATCACAGTAAGTGACTGTGATGCACCTGGCTTCAGAGTGACCTGTGCCTGTTGCTTTGTGCTGTGTGTCTGAGCTATTCCTGGGGCCAAGTCATGTTCTTAGAATGAAGAGTTATTGTGTCTTGTCACTGCCACCCTGAGTCTTAGTGCTGAGTGAGGGCCCTGTTCCTGGTCCTTGTGGTGAGGAGGATGGATACTTGTTACTCCAGTGGCCACCTTACCTTGCAGTTTACTTTCATATTAAACTGTCTTAAATCCTGTCAGTCCACCTCCAGGCCAGCAGTGGGATCCCTTTCTCCTTATTCAGCTTTCCTAATGGTGCCATTTGCCCTGGTTCATCACAGTGTGTGGCACTTTAACATGTTCCCAGGGAACTGATTACATTGTGCATGATGGAGGTGTTTAATCACTTTATCTGTGGAATCTTTTGTGTCCATTTTGAAGTTAAATATTATATGGAATGACATAAAGTCTCGCTTTAAACAGGAGTGCCTAGTTAGTGATTTCCACAGAAAGCAGTTTCATAGTACTTGATTTTTAGCACCTGTGGGCAGTGTTAGGTCTGTAAGTCTGGCCTCACTCATGTGCCTTTGTCCCTCAGGAGCCCACTTTCAAACCCTGGCAGATGAAGACACATCTGCTGATGCCTTTCCCGGTGAATTTTATTGGTGAATGTGTCAGAACTGTCCCCTACACACATCCAGACCATGCCAGGTAAGACATGAGTTTGTTCAGTGTGATAGAAAGTGCAAAGGCATGTTTTTTTTTTTTATTACAGAAAGTTTTCCTAGTAACTTTTTTTTTTTTTTGTCTGCTTGAGACAGTGTTGCTATGCAGTTCAGGCTGGTCTTGAACTCACTTTGTAAGCCAGGCTGGCCTGGAACTCACAGCAATCTTCCTGCCTCAGCCTCCCAAGTGCTGGGATTATAGTTGTGCCCCGCCCAGGCCAAGCTGTAGTAACTTTGTTGGGCTCTGTTCCTTGGTGATTCTACTCTGTCACCGGCAGGGTCTGGCTGTAACCAAGCTGAACCTAGTTAGCAAGAGGGTTCTATGGAGAAAATTTAAAGTACATTCTAAGTAGTCTATAAACAACAAAACCTTTCTGGACAATGCCCAACGTCATGACTAGTTTATATCTCTGAAACAGTTTTGGAAACAACACATACCAATGAAACAGTATCTCCTTTCAAATACCAAACTTGCTCTTGTCATCTGTAGGTTGCAAATTGCATTAACTGAGGCTTGAGACTTTCTGGTACTTGTAGAGATCAAACCCATGTGCTTGCTTCTGAACCTTCCAGTAACCTTCTAGTGTCATCAAAGACATGAACAGAGTGTTAGAGCTTCAAGGGAAGAAGAAAGGCATGGTATGGTGGAGGGGCATGGAGAAGGCAAAGAGCAGCAAGGAGAGAGCCAAATTGTCCTGCACAGCTTGAGATGACAGAGACAGAGACAGACGTGTCTCTGAAAGCATGTTGAGGGGTGAGGCTGCGAATGGGAGGCTGTTTCTAAGTTCCTCTGTGGAGCAGTCAGACTCCCTTTTCTGGATGGGGGTGTGAAGAAGAACTAGAGAGTACAGGAGCTAAGAAGCTGGGGGCGGAGTAATGGTACAGAGAGGTAGTTTTGAGGTAGAAAAATACCTTAAAATGTGGCTTAATTATCATATTGGTTTATTCTGTATTTGTAGAACATAAACATTCCTTTATGGTGTGCCATCAAGAATGGTGATATGTGCTGGGTGTGGTGGCACATGCCTGTGGCTGAGGCAGGGGGATCGTTGCAAGTTCGAGACCAGCCTGGGCTACAAAGTGAGCCCAAGGCCAGCCTGAACTGCATAGCAAGTCCCTGTCTCAAAAAAACAAACAAAAAAAAAGTGATACCTATTTCTACTATTCTGTAGAAAAGTACAGGTTTAAAGCATGAAAGTATTATAAGAGTGTATCTTTGGATATGGAATTATGGATCTTTTCTCTCCTAATGTTTTTCAACAGTGAACATGCATTTTTTTGTTATATAAAATTAATGTTTAAGAAAAATAATGCCTAGATGGATGCAATTACAGTCCTTAGTGCAAGTGTGAGGGCTCCTCTCTCCAGGGTCTGGCTGTTCTATACCTACTGGTTTCCAGCTGGGGGACAGAGCCCCAGCCCATTGTGGTCATTGGCCCCTTGCATATTGGACTTGTCCTGAAAGACCAAGAAGAGAGCATCACGACTTTGCCCAGCACAGTCTTAGGAACAGGCTTGTGTTCAGTCCTTCACTTGATTTCTCACCTGGCTTGTTGTAGCCTCTTCATCTGGTGGAAAAGTGTATGGTAGTGTAGGGATCAGGGACTGAGTCTCCCTACAGGAGGAATTAGCGGACCTTTGGCCTTGCTGAAGACTTCAGGGTCATGGCTCATTGTCAGTGGTGTCAAGATAGGACTCTGTTTGATCTTCAGCCACATTAATGTGCTTTCTGGAACCATCTTTTTTCCAGAGGATCAGCTATTACACATTTCATATTTGAAGTCAGCAGGAAGATAGGCTGTAATACTAGAAATTTGCTTTATTAGAGTATGCTACATGTGTTTTTGTAGAGAAGGATGCCTATAAAAATATTCTACATATTCTGCTGTAGGCCATTTAAATAAATGATTGTGTATACATTTACCTTCACATTAAAAATAACCTTTTTACTTTAGCATACTTAAAAAATGCCACAGGTATATGATAACCAATTAAGGCACATAGAGGTATTTTGAGGAAAATTTGATATTCTTCTTTTACCATCCCTTCTGTCCAAGCCCTATAATCCAGTCAGAAAATTGTTGTTTCTCACATTCTTATTTTGTTTCTATTCATTATAGAAAAATTTGGGGGAAGGGGAAGGGAGATCCGTAATGCATACAGTTGTCTTTCAGTACTCTTGGGGGGTCAGTCCTGAGACTACACAGATACCACACCTGCAGATGCTTACATCCTTTGTGTAAAATAGTGTGGTACTTGTTCAGACCCTCCTCCAATCCACTTCAAATCATGTTTAGATTATTTATAATATAGTGTTAATACTGTACAGATAGTTACTACACTGTATTATTGAGGAAATAAGGAGAAAAACTTTTTTAAAAATTTCTGTGATTTGTGCTTGAATGCACAGATATAGAAACTACATGGTGCTTTATAACTTGATTTTTGTTTTCACTTAACTATATTCTTAGCTTCTCTTTGATTACTTGGTATTATATGGAATTCTTGCTATTAGCCATCTTGTTTTTAACCTTCACTTTTTAATCCTTAATTTCAGTCTTAAGATTCTTGCCCGTTTGATGACTATCAAATTCTTGCATTCAGAAATTCGAGAAAAAGGGGGTGCTTACGGTGGAGGTGCTAAACTCGGCTATAATGGAATGTTCACATTTTATTCCTATAGGTGAGTTGTTATTTTCACTGTTTCACATGTGAATGTACACACATCATCTCACTTTAGTCATTGGCACTATAATTCTTAATTTTCTGAGGCCCTCCTGCCTGAAGACATGTGTCCTAATACCCAGGGGCGAGCTGTTTAATGCCACTCTGAGAGAGTTCTCCACGTCCCAGCTGCCTTAAGTTCTGTCACACCCCCGATTGTATCTGTCAAGGGAGCCATGATTAGACAAAGTGGACAAAACAACAGAAGGCCTTGCTTCCATTCCCTGAGAAGTTGTCTTCAACCCTGTGTCAGTGTGCAGAAAGAGGCAGGAGGGTTTTCTCACAAACTGATCCCACATATGAGTAATCTCTAGACTATTCTGAATGTATTTTATAGAAGTGAGGGTTTTAGTTTAACCTTTCCTTTTCCCAGGAGTCTCCCATAATTTCATTTTTGTGCTATGTATTTTCCTCCATCCATGTGGTGTCCTCTTCTGAGGAAAACCATATAAGCATGTATTTAAGTAATCCAGTGGTGAATCTGGGCAGATAGACCGTGTCACTAAATAGAGGAAAATGTTGAGAGATTTCTGTGGTAAGATTGAAATCCCTGCACAGAGTAATTGGTTTTGCCAGTGAGCTTTTTGGAGTGTAGAGTGTTAAAATAGATCCATTAACAAACTGTTGAAAATTTGTTGATACTTACTTATGATTAAGTTTTTCCACTGGTAAAATGCTTGAATATTAAACTATTTGGGTTTCCTAGGGATCCAAATTCAGTAGAAACACTCCAGTCTTTTGAGAAGGCTGTCAACTGGGCTAAATCTGGAGACTTCACACAGCAGGATATCGATGAAGCCAAACTTTCTGTTTTTTCTGCTGTAGATGCTCCTGTTGCTCCTTCAGACAAAGGTATTTGAGTAAATGAGACCCTCGATACATGGTATAGTATTACCAGACAATTCCACACACACAGTTATCTGAGTAATTGCCTCTTGGCATGAGTGGACTACTAACAGAAACTCTCATTTCAGTTTTTCCCATTTCTCTGTATTGGTTTGTGATAGAATTTTCGTGTTTGACAACCTAACCCATGACCTTGAAAACTCTTACAGTCAAGGAAATCAACTGGGTGTGGTGATGAATGCCTGTAATCCCAGCACTCAGGAGGCTGAGGCAGAGGATTGATTCATGTTTGAGGCCAGCCTGGGCTACATAGTGAGTTCAAGCCCAGTCTGTCCTACATAGTGAGACCCTGTCCCCAACCATCTCCCCTCAGAGACAACTGATGTTTGCCATTTCAAATGAATCAAAGCATATCATCTCAGAACTTGAATAATCTAAGGCCCAGTGAAGCCAAATGGCTGGCCCTCGGTGGTAAAGCTTGCCAGTTAGGGTTGAAGGAGAACATACTGACTTGAGAATGGCCACATCATTATCCATTGCCATTTTTGTTCACAATATTAGTCTTATGTAGTCCTGAGACTTCATTCATACTCTTTTTTTTTTGTCTTTTTGAGACAAGGTCTCACTATGTACTTTCGGCTGGCCTTGGGCTCACTTTGTAGCCCAGGCTCCTGCTTCTGCCTCCTGAATGCTGGGATTATAAGGAGTGCACCACCATGCCTGGCTCCCACCCTTACTCTTGAGAGTAGGAGTCTGTAGGAGGACTTCGCATGGCACTGCAGAAAGTAGAGGTCAAGGTTTGCTCTTTGGGGCATGCAGACTTTTTTATTGAAATGTGCCTACAGTGACAGTGTCAGTGTTGCCAAGTCGTGAGCACAGACACCCACATGCAGGCCATCTCCCAGCCAGCTTTTCCAGCTCTCCCCATGGCTTAACTTTTAGGCTTGGACCGCTTCTTATACGGCCTCTCCAATGAGATGAAGCAGATGCATAGGGAGCAGCTCTTTGCCGTCAACCACGACCGTCTTACTGCTGTGAGTGACAAGTGAGTATGTGTGGAGGGCCTTCATATGCTCAGTGAGGGACAGTGAAACTCAGCAATAGGAACACATCCTGTACACCTTAGAAATGGTCCATGTGGAAAACAGTCCTCATTTGTGGTCTTTCTTTCAGGTACCTTGGTGTTGGGAAGAGCACACACGGACTGGCTGTAGTTGGACCAGAGAATGAAAAAATTTCTAAGGACCCATCATGGATAGTAAAATAGCTGGTCACAAGCATTTCTGACTGTACTCAGGAATTCAGCCTCTTACAAATTATGCCTCTCAGTTAATTTCAACTTGAAATAACAAAAATGTTACTGTTTGTTCCAAAAATCATGTCTGTCTTAAAATTTGACCAAAGGTATTAATTGGTAAGTTGGACAAAACCTTGTTATCTTAAAGAAATACAGAGCATGAAGAAACTAGTTGAAATAATCAGGCATTAAATGCCAAATATAAACAAAATGGAATTTTAAAATTTATGGATCCTAGAATGTTTATTTTAAAAATAAAAGTCAACTCTGACCTACCTGTGCTTTAGTTGTTTTAAATGTTTTGCTAAAGTAATATGTGTTAAGGTCTTTATTTAAAATGAGCAAAAGTTTTAGTAGCTGCCTGGTGTGATATGTAAAAGGTGGGACTGTACCCCAGACTTGCAGAAAAGCCTGCCCAACAGATGAGAGTTGAACAGGGCAGCCGGTATGGATCTATCTCAAGAAGTAGCTGTGTTTGGTTATTAAGCGTTAACTTCAACTTTCCTTTTGTCTTCACTGAGCCAGAAAACTCAGTACCAGCTGTTCCTTTGTTTTCTTCCTAGATTTCCCATACAGAACTTATCTTTGAACATTCCTTCCCTCCCCTTTATGTAATACTTTTCCATTTCTGGGGCACAGATGTCTGGATTTTGGCTTTTGGAGACTAGGTCTGAGTACACAGAGACTGGAGAAAGAGGCACAGCTGCTTCTGCACACAGAGTAAACACCTGTCATCTAGCATTTCATCCTCCTCCCCCTTTGGCAGCATTCAGAATCTTCTTGAGAATTCAAACTCATGCCCCATCTGCACCACGACTGTCTTGTTTGAGATGGTAAATGTCAGATTCTTCTTAAACCCCCCCTTGATAGTTGTAATGTACAGGACAGTGGAATGAAATCCAGAAAGTATAAGCCCTTATTCTTAGGGCTTATGTTCATGTTTTTCATTTTTGATCTATGTCTTGTTTCATGTGTGCCTGGAGTTATGTGACTTTTCCCACCTGTGCGGTCATCACTGCCAGAGCTGGTCCTGTACTCAGGTGTCCCAGCCCAGGGCTGTTCTCCACATGAACTCTCAGAAGGGGATTTCCATGTTACTCAATGTGGCAGTTGCTATTTGTAAAAGCATTTGTTTTCTTCCTTTTAAGACTTTACACTTGAGCCTAGTTCAATGATTTCTTATAAAGATATTTTCCTGATCTCTTACAAAATTGAGAGATCTTCAGTGGCCACCTATAAATCCTCAAGTTTTAAGATCCTATTGAAAGGTCTTGGGATATAGCTCAGCGGCAAATGTGAAGTCATGAGTTGGAGCCCTGGTTTTTTTTTTTTTTTTTTGTCTTTTTGAGACAGGATCTCACTATGTAGTTCAGGTTGCCTTGGGCTCACTTTGTAGTCCAGGCTGGCCTCAAACTTGCAATGATCCGCCTGCCTCAGGCTTCTAAGTGCTGGGATTACAGGAGTGTGCCACTATGCCTGGCATTTAAAAAAATTTTTAAAAAATTTTTAATTTTTAAAATTTTTACCAGGGATTGAACTCATGACTGCTTGCTTGTAAGACAAGCACTTATGCCACTGAGCTAAATACCCAGCCTCAAGGAATTTTGCTGTCAGTGCTTTTTTGAGTAGCATCAGTTTTTTTTTTTTAAATTGGTACCAGGGATTGAACTCATGACTGCATGCTTGCAAGGCAGGTGCTTATGCTGCTGAGCTAATTCCCCAGCCCCGGAGCCCCGGTTTAAAAAAAAAAAAAATCATATAAGAAAATAGAGTAAAATTGGAATTTTAGCCAAATGTTTAATTCTACTAGATGCACGAATTTCTTAAGCATGACACAAAACACAAAGTACAGTGAACAACTCACACTGGAGTGAGCGAGTGAGGGTGTTTTCATTTCCTAGGATCTGCCTGGGCTATAGGAATGACACTGGTGGTTGAGGCTTTCTGTATCACAGTCAATAATACTTGCATAAAGTGCTGATAAATAAATGTTGCAAAAAAGGATGGTCCCCTGTGAGTCCCAGGTTTCCTTAGTCATGTGTGTAGGTCAGTGGTAGCATGTGGCATTCAGATGTCTGCAGGCTCCTCCCCATGAGTGCCACGGTGATGCACAGGCTCCAGCTGGCCAGCGTCTGACACATCATAGCTTGCTTTGTACTTGGCCAAGATCTTCATGAGTGGCCGGAGTTTCAGCCACCACTGTTCCTTGGGGATTCTGTGCCTGTGAAGGCGAGAGGGTGGCAGTAAGTACCCCATGTACCATTAGAAGACAGCTGACTGCCCCATGCTCCTGTGGTCAGCAGTATAGAGCAGTGCCAGAAAAGATGAGCTTTGTGGGGTTCACCTGAATTAGATTTTGGATAATAAAACAACTTTCTAAATCATTATTTTTGCATTTCTAAAAATTCTGCCTTATTTCTAAATGTGTGCTTATATGTTACTAGGGATTGAATCCAGGGTCTTTATACTGCTAAGCTACATATAACCCAGCCCTCTTGTATTTTCTTAATTTTTGAGATAGGGTTGCACCAAGTTTTCCAGGCTGGGCCTGAATTTGCAATCCTATCTCAGCCCCCTAGAGTGCTGGGATTATAGTGCATCTTCATGGCTAGCTTAAAAAGTCTTGTTTTTAAAAAATTAGCCTCAAAAAACCAATGTGTTCTTAAAATACTTGAGTGAATTATTTATATTTAATTAGGTAGTGGTGTTTCTCTGTCCTCATGGCTCCTGTAATTCCTTCTAATGGCAATGAGAGTTGGACATACAGTGTTTTGCTGACTTACTCAAAATCTGTTTCCTGCTTCAGCTCTGTTACAGGTTGAAAAAGTAAGTTTCTTTTACGCATTCCCAGCAGACAAATGGAATCATCAGTAACAAATTTTTTTCCTGTAAAGTTAAAAAAAAAATTCAGTATTACTAACTCATCATATTGGATAGACCGATAGATAAAATGATATATGAAGGAAGGAATGGTAAAAGGAAAAGAAAAGCTCGTTAACTTCAGGAAGCAAATCACATGACAAGGTTAGAGTTCAGTTCCTTAGAACCACCTTGAGGTAAAGGCAGGGGATTCCTAGTTTTCCCAAACAGGCTTGGGAATCCTGATGGTAGTGTGGATTCCATTTGAGAAACAGAGCTGTCTTTACCACTGGGACAACTGCAGCACAGGCTTCCCCAGTGCAGCTCTGCTCTGTTGGACCTGTCTCTACGGGGCGTGCTCTCTCATAGGCCTTTCACGACAGGCAGAGACCCAGGTTGAGGTGGGGCCCCCGCTTACTTCACACTCCGTGAGGAGAGGCTACTTATGCACTTGCCAAGTGCAACAGCTACCACAGACAGTGAGGAGTCCTGGAAAGGAGTTTTTTTGTTTTATTTTTAGCAGTGCTGGTGAGTAAATACTTCACTGATTACGAAAATGGGCTTACATTACAGAAAAAGATTTCAGTTATATAGTAAATGCTCATGAATGTACACAAAGAGGCTGAAAGTTAAAAGAGATGCATTCAGTAGAAAAAATGAGAAAATATATTCACAATGTAGAATTAAAAGAGACTGATGTAGGAAAGCTATCTGAAGGAAAGCTTAATTATTTGAGGAGTACCAAAAGTTGGCCGGAGTTACTTCTATCACCATTTTTATAGACTGTATTGTTTTTCTAAGCCAGATATTAGAAATTGTGTAGGTTTGCTCTTATAAAAATAAACACCTGGCATGAAGAAACCTAAAAGAGATTGAAAAAAATACTGGCATAAATAACTAAAATGAGAAGTGAATGGGGACCAGATATACTGCAGACATCAAAAAGAAGAGAGATGAAGTTTCATGCCACATTTCTTCAAATTTAAATGAATTCAAAGTGTCCAGAAAATGTAACTTACAAAAAAGCAATTCAAGAAAAAACACGAGGGGTTGGAGGTTTAGCTCAGTGGTACAAGTGCTTGCCTGGCAAGTGTAAGGTCATGGGTTTGATCCCTGGTACCAAAAAAAAAAAAAAAAAGAAAAAACATAAATTGTTCTACAAATAGCCATTCATTTAGCAATCAGTTCTTACTACAAAGAAAATGGGAGGTGGTTAATGTATAATGTTCCTACCAAACATTCAAAAAGCTATACTTCCATCTTGTCTAAACTTTCTGGGGGAAACCCCCCTTCCCCAAAGGTCCCTGGCTGTAAAGGACATCACTGCTGGGGAAATTGCTGAGCCCACACAGAAAGTACTACAAATTGAATCCAGCAGTGAATGAGAAAGTTTATAAAATGTTCCGTCCTTTAAAAACTGGGGGAAAAAAAAAACCTTAGCAAATGACATCTATTGGAGACCACTGAGAAATGAACAGACATCAGTTAGTAAAAATTACTCATCACGAAGCACTGAAAGCATTTTTGTTCCCATCCTAACTGAGAACTGCATGGGAACTTGCTGTCACTATTGAAGGTTTACTGGGGAGATTAACTGGTTTAGTAGGGTACAAACATGACAAAGTATGGAAAATGAAAAGGCTCTATGCAGACGATATGAGTGTATATAAACATGAGTATAAATAATGAGTCTAGAAAAGTAGTTGACTGCAAAAAGGTAGTTCTTTTTGTATTTAAGTACCATTTACAATAATGTACTTGAAAATCAAGAATTTAGGAATAAACCTACCAAAACATGCAAAATTTTTATAAGATAAAAGATTAATAAAAGAACAAAAGGTTCTATAAAAGAGATACAATGATCTCTTAGAAAGTTCAATATTAGCTAGGTGTGGCAATGCATACCTATAGCAGAGACAAAAGGATTGCATGTTTGAGGCCGGCCTGAGAAATTTAGATCCTATCTCAAAAAAACAACACAAACGAAAAAGCCCTTCTTGGAAGTGGTGTAGCTACAGTGGTGTAGCTTAAGTGTTTGTCTTGTATCCATAGGGTCCTGGGTTCAATTTCCACTACTGCCACATCCCCTTTCTCTCCCCCAAAAAAGAAAAGAAAAAGTTCAATATTATAAGAATGTCAGTTCAGCTGGCCATGGTGGTGCATGACTGTAGTCCCAGCACTTGGGAGGCTGAGGCAGTAGGATCTCTGTGAGTTTGATGTCAGCTTGGGCTACAAACTGAATTCAAGGCTAGTCTGAACTGCATAGTGCAACCTTGTGTCAAAAAAAGTCCTTTTTTCAAATGGTTTATTGATGAAATGCTGCAAATGCCTTCCACCTAGCCTCTGCAAAACAAACAAACAAACAAACAAACAAACAAACAAACAAAAATCTAAAATTTTATTGGCCCTTGACAATCTGGTCTGTTTCTGTGACAGCATAAGTGGCCAAGGATAGCTGGACACTGGAAGCAGGCCCAGATGAGAGGCCCTGTCCTGTCAGGTGTCAGTAATTATTTATTAAACTGGAATACTGACAATGACCCAGAAATAGTTTTTAAGTTAACAGATACTTGTCTATGATGGACCTTATACTACAAAGTGGGGAATTATTTTTTTCAAAAAATGGCAGCCAAATAATTTATCATTCACAGTCTGAAATTTAAGTTAGACCTCAGCCTTCTTATCAAGTAGATTAAAACAGAGTATTTTTGAGACAAAACTGAAGCCATGAAGCAAAATGTGTATGAGCTGACAACACTGAAATTTGGAGGACTTCATTAGGATGACAAGGTGTGTCACAAGATGGGTGCAGATGTCTGCAATGTGTGACTGGCAAGATACTCAGAATAAGAAATGCAAGCAGAAAATATAAGATATGTTAAAATTCTGGAAAAGAATATAAATATATCCAAATAATAGAAAAACAGGAAAAATATTTGGACAGTTCACAGAGATCAAGAATATTAGGTAAAATGCTGGGTGTGGTGGTGCATGCCTGTAATCTCAGCAATCAGGAGGCTGAGGGAGGAGGACTGCTGTGAATTTGAGGCCAGCCTGGACTACAAAGTGAGTTCAAGCCCAGCCTGAACCACATCGTGAAGCCCTGTCTCAAAAAAACAAAAACAAAAAAACCTCCACAACAAAAACAAAACAAAAGAATGTTAGATAAATTTATTTAAGAACCTGTCATTTCCCTCTTTACCTATGCAGTTCAGTCTTAAAATTTACATTGAAGCTACCTCACACATACCAAATGGACAACATTTGGAAAGTTTGGGTATCAAGTGCGGCCAGATGGGAGTAACAGGAACCTGCATGCCAGCACGTGGCATGAGACTGGTAAAGTCAGTTTGGAGAACTAGTCCAGCAAGTCCTGGTTGCACACCTGAGGCAGGTCCCAGGGACTTGGGCACTGTAAGCAGTATGTACAGTAAACACTAGATACTCAAATGCCAGCATCAGCAGAGGGGTCAAGTTGGCCTCCTGGAGTGAGGAGCATGAGATAATGGACATGCATCAAGAGGGCCTCACAGTCCAGAGGCATTGGACAGGCAGTCATGGAGAAGAGCCTGCAGTCTGCCCTTCCTGCACACCAGAGTTAAGCTAAATCTTGTCAGTGTCTTTGAAGGCTCACTCTATAAAATGTTGAAGAAATGAGAGAATGATTATTATAAATTCTGAGTTTGCTTCTGGCAGGGAGGGGGTAAATTACTGAAGGTCACTTGGGTTTTGAAAAAAGAAAACTAGATAATTCTCTATAGTTGTGGGATTTTTCTATCTTAAAAACAATGCTGGGCTGGGCTGGGGATTTAGCTCAGCGGTGTTAAGTACCTGTCTGGCAAGCGCAAGATCGTGAATCTGATCTCTGGTTCCAAACCAAACCAAAAACAATGCTGTACATGTATCACTAAGACTTAAGTAAAAGCCAGTTCAAAGTGTTTCAGGTCACTAAGGAAGTAACATTTTATAGTCTTGCTAACAGAATCCAATGTGCGCAGCAATTTTCTACATACTTAATAAGAATGCTAAATTATTTGAATGTTTTCCATCACTGACAGGGTTAAAGCATTATATTTTGTTAATTATGAGGTGTGATCAAAATGCATGGTGAATGTTTAAAAAATTCTGTGATACTCACATAGTCACTAGTGTCCCATCCCCCTTGTACTGTCCCTCACTTTGAATATATCCCATTGCTCTTGCTACTTTCTGAAGCAGTTCTGGAAGTCATCTTCTGTGAATGTCTTTACAAGATGTGATCAAAAATATGGATCTGGCACCATGTGACTTCTGGCTGTTTTAAATCACAATGCCCATGGAGGGTTAACATTTTGAATCATTTTGATTGTAAAGGCAACTAAGACAGTACAACTAAAGATATGCAAGAGGACTTTGAGAACTACTTCAGAAAGAGGCAAGAAGGATGGGGTAAGAGTGGTTGAAGATAGGAGAGAGAATTTTGAAGGGGGTTAATAGCAATGTCTATTTTACTGTAAATTAAAAGTATCAAAATCATTCACATATTTCAACCATAGCTCATATTTGTATTTATAACATTGACAGTTATAAATAGCAGTTACTCAGAGAATAGCACTGTTACTACTCAAAGTGACAGTTTTTTTTTTTTGTCTTTTTGAGACAGGATCTCGCTATGCAGTTCAGGCTGGCCTTGAGCTCACTTTATAGCTCAGGCTGGTCTTGAACTCGCAACAATCCTCCTGCCTCAGCCTCCCGAGTGCTGGGATTACTGGTGTGAGCCACCATGCCCAGCTTCAAAGCTATAGATTTAAGAAGGAAAAGAACAACAACAAAAAAGCACTCTTAACGCATGTAACAGTGTTCTACCTGTCAATGCTGTGACGTACCTTTGCCCTGGGATTCCTTCAGTTTGGCAGTGATCCATTCCATGGCTCGGGCAGAGATTTTGGTTCCAAAATTTCTATCAAATGGAGAAGGTGCTCCACCCTGTTGGTGGGTGAGTTATGTGAAATATTAGTTACACAACAATACTTTCCAGCTTTAAAAAAAAAAAAAAATGAAGGAGCTGGGGATTTAGCTCAGTGGCACAATGTCTGCCTGGTAAGAATGGGGTCCTGAGTTCAATTCTTGGTAGGCCTCCAAAAACAAACAAAAAAAATTTTTTTTTGTAATTTAAATAGATTCATATTTTTAATGTAAGTTGTAAATATACTCTGGTCTTTTTTTATATACATTTGGAAAAAATGGGCAAAAATCTGATTCCTGCAGCCTACACTCAGTGTCATAATGCTTTGTCCTCCTGAAATGAGGATTTTTGTCACTTGGATAAACAACTAATAGTTTTCATTATTTTAGACTTTTCTATGAGGGTTTTGTAAAGTTATTTTGGGGTTGGGAAGGGTCATAATTTCCTTTAAGAATCTGATAATCTGTGGACTCAGTTTCACAAAAAAATGCATTGCCTACTATTTCATTATATAGTACTATAGAACTCGCGAATGCGTTGAAATTTGATAGCGTCTTATTTTTTAAATTTTCTAAAATACAAGGAAGAGGAGGTAATGATGGGAAGAAACCTCTAAATTCGGAGATCTAGGACTACTTACCCACAAGCCCAGCTCTGAGGCACACTTATGAATCCAAATGAGAATTTACCTATGATTCTTTCTAAGTCAATTTGATTTTCTGTAAATCTCCAGCATCACTGAGCTGATATTCCCATTTTAGACAATAAATCCCAATATTTAATTTAACAAAGTATTTAATTCAGATAATTTCCAGTGAACTGTGTGACTATTTACATGAAAGTCTGTATTTTTCCTTAAAGTTCCTATATCCACATATCACAAGAGAATGAATCCTAAAATAGGGAGCCGGGGATATGGCTCAGCGGCACAGCACCTAGCTGGCAAGTGCAGGTAGGTGAGTTTGGTCCTGGTACCCCCCAAAAAAGTGCAGGTAGGTGAGTTTGATTTCCTGGTACCCCCCAAAAAAAGTACAGGTAGGTGAGTTTGATTCCTGGTCCCCCCCCACCCCTGCTCCAAAATCCTAAAGCCGATGGTATTTTGTATGACTCAGAAGCTAGATGTTTTGTGTTTTATTCTGTTTCGTCTTATTTGGCTTTATTATATCTGCTTCAAAGATAACAAGATACATTATGGTAGCCATTTTGGATTTACTATTAACTTGTTTTGAAGTCCTTCATTGCGTTCATTTTTTGATTTTATGGTTTCTATTCTGCTGTTTTGTTTGATTTTTACTATGTCTGAAGGTATCTGCAGCTATTTTGACGACAATAAGAGACATTATGTGACCACTGTTATTTCCTATTATCTTGTTTTGAAATCCTGTATCACACTGTTTTGTTTTGATTGGCTTTATTCTGTTTTATTTTACTTGACTTTATTCTCTTTTAGTTTTTTTTTCTACTAGGGATCAAACTCAGGACCTTGCACTTGCCAGGCAGGCGCTTGTGCCACTGAGCTAACCCCCCAGCCCTAGTCTCTTTAAAAACCCCCAACAAACTAGATATTTTTAAATCATTTTGGAATTTACTTATATATCTTCCCCCAACATGGCTAAAAGAAGGCATCACTCTAAAAAGGGTCACACAAGTAAGGCATTGTCTTCTGCTTCAGGGCTCAGGAGGGCTACAAGGACTCTGGGATGTCCCCCTACCTGCTGCATGTGGCCCAGCACATTCTTCCTGCAGTCAAACACCCCCTTTCCTTCTTCGGAGTAGAGCTGGTAAATGAAGTCAGTGGTGTAATTCTCACTACAGCTCTCATTCCTGAAAAGAGCGGGAAGCAGCTGAATTCACTCACCAGGCACTGGGGAGGTGTTTAACCATCAGTCTAGAGATGGCCGGGGTGCTTAGCCACCTGTCAGCTCAGTCATCTAAATTCTCTGCCCCTACCCTGACTCTAGGTATTTGCTCCTTTCTTCATAAAGCTGAGGGGTCTTAGTTAAAGAAACAGTTGGAAGATACTTTGAAAACAAAAAAGCAAAAAAACAAAAACCTACAAAGCAAAAATAAATCTTAAAAGTCACCTTTTATTTAAATACAAACATGTACTTCTGTTTTTCTTCAGTATTCACAGTGAGAATCATGGTAAAAGGACCAAACTAACACTTCAGAGCATGAGACAGTTTCTAAGAACCTAGGTCTAAAATGAAGTAAGATTACAAGTATATTTTCATTACCTGAGCACAAGACCTCTTTGGATGGTGGTCTTCATTTTCTCTGTCAGGTGCTCCACATTAGACTAGAAAAAAATTATTTTGTTCATCAGACAGTACTTACTAGGTATCTACTGTGTGCCAGTACTATAAGGTAAATGCTGATGTTGCAGTAAGTAGAGAGAAGTTGGCAGCTTTTATTACTTGTTTGTGGGAGACCATAAAAGACAAGACATATCAGGTAATGGTAAATGCAAAGGTAACAATACTAACTCAAGATAAGATGTATGATGGAAGTGGGCGTGGGTTAAGCTTGATTAGGTCAACTTATCAATTATGTCAACTCGGATTGTCTTGGGAGCCGTCCAGGGGTGTGGTGGAGCACATTTCTGGGTGTGTCTGGGTGGGTCTGTCTGGTTCCTGGCTCCTTCCTTTCTGGTACTTTTTCCTTTCTCTGCTTATCGGCTGCCTTGAACTAAGTGGCTTTGCTCCACTACACTCTTTCCACCTTGGAGCCAACTGACCATGGACTGAATCCTCTGAAACTGAGCTAAATCAAACCTCTTCTAAGTTGTGGCATTGGGTATTATGTCCCAGCAGTGGGAAAGATGACTCATACATAGGCCGACATTACTGAGCATATTTATTTAGCAAGTGGAATTTATAACTTCCGCAGGGAATGTTTTAAAAAATAAACAGGTTTCCCTCTTTAAATGTTTATTTTATTTTGCATATTTGCCTAATGCTTTCATACTTATCTGTTGCTCTTACCATTTTCATGACAATATGTTCTTAGTGCTCTTAGGAGAAAATAATTATCTACTGCCTGACTTTATATAGAATCCTTTTGAATATTTTCTAACCAAGAAAAAAACATAAAAGACTCATATCCATACACAATTCTGTTAAGGGAAAAAAAATCTTGAAAGAAGAATGTGCAACATCTTAATATGCAAAGATCACAGAAGTTAATTTCCTAGTGACTCATCCTAATAATGGGGGGCTTTTTACATATAATCATATCTTAGTCACAATCAACTTTTTAAAGCATTTACTGTGTGTTAAGAGCCATGGTAAATGCTAGTACAACGTTGTTCTCAGAATTTTGAAATATAAAAAATTCAGCATTGCCAATAAATTCATGGTTTTAATGTCCATGTCACAAGCATACAGACTTGTTATTAATAACACTAAAGGTATGGTGGTGCATGTCCGTAATCTCACTATTCTGAGAGGCTGAAGCAGGAGGATTGCACGTTTAAGTCCAAGCTGGGCAATTCAGTGGCTTACTGAGTCCGTCTCACAAAAGGGGCTGGGGATGTAGCTCAGTATGAAGTCCCTGGGTTCAACCCCTAGTATGGCAAAAACAAACCAAAAGCAAAAACACCAAACCATTGCTTTACTTGATTTGATTTAGAATCAAGTACCATCATAACTTAATCAAAAACAGAGTCGTTCAATTTGTATCTTACCTGCCCAGGTTGATCCTTGCGTAGGGAGTCTAGCAACTTCTCAAGGTTACAGGGTCTGAGAAGACACTGGCCCTCTGGACTTTCTGTTCTCTCCTCCCCACCTAAACTGTGACCACCTGCAGCTGGTGCTGAGGCTCCCACCAATCTCTGGGCACCAGACCACGCCTGGGCCCATGATGGTTGAGCCAGCCTTTCATGTAAAACAGAGGCCATGGGAAGCCAGAAAGAGTCCTCAGGGAAAGAAAGCATGGACTCGGGGATGGATTTGTGAGAGAAGGTTCATCCACAGTAACATGTCCTACTGTAGTGGAGGAGGCTGGGCAGGAGGAGTTGGTAAAGATGGGGCACAGCATATGGGAAACCTCTCTCTACCTTCTGCACTGTTTTACCATAAATCTAAAACTGCTCTAAAGAATGAATTTGTTAATTTAAAAATATTAGAAAACAGCACAAAGCAGGAAAAAAGCAATCAGTTTGGCTCCTGTTTTGTTTCCAATTGGTGGCATCTGTGCCATCCCCTGAAAAGAGTTAAGCCACTGTACTGTCACAGGCAGCTCTGTCCACCCTAGTGGTGGGCACCTCATCTTCCCGGCCGAGCTCAGCACTGCACAAGGCACTAGGCTGCTTCCTGTGGGTAGATGCCAGAGCTCCAGCCAGGAAAATTTTCTCTAATCTCACAAACCTCCCCACCCTCAGGTACATGGGGACACTGGAAGTCTGACCTGTGTCCATACTGTGAGGCCTAAGCAAAGCTGCTTGAAGTGTTGGATCCTATTAAACAAGTAAACATCATCTTTTAATACCTTTTTGATGCGTGTAAGAAAACAACAGATGAAATCATTTAGTTATAGACTAAAAGAACATGAGTCTGTGTTTTTAGGCACATCTATCTATTCACTGTCATACACTAAAAAGTGCTAGTGCCAAAGTAAAAGCTTCTGTACTCAGTGAGATGATAACTGAAGGACATGCAGTGTGGGATGTTCAACACTACCACCTCCGGCCTCTCAATGGCAAACAGCTATAAATATAAACATTCATTTAGCATCATCAATAAGCATCCACAGCAGCCTGCCGCAATGACATACCTGCAGATCTCGGATGTCAAATGGCTCTTCAAAAATGTAGGCAGCATCAGCTCCAGCTGCAAGTCCCCCCATGTTGGCCAGGTATCCACAGTAGCCCCCCATGGTCTCGATGATGAACACACGGCGCTTAGTACCGCTGGCAGACTGCTTGATTCGGTCACATGTCTGGTCACAGATAGAAGAGATCAATTATTCCAAGCCAGTACTTTGGCCAGTGCTGGATGCACACTAGGCCGGAGCCCTGCTTCCCCGATGAGCTACAGCAAGTCCCTCCACCAAGCCTGGACATGCAGTCAGGAGCACTGGACAGAGAGAGGGAAAGTGCACACAGCTGCCAGGATGCTGCTTCCATGAGGCAAGTGCCCTGTGCTCACTCTGATTACCCATGGTGGGGACCTGGTCTGGCACTACCCTTTTCCTGGACACTTCAGAAGGTGATGAGAAGGATGGTCACTTAAGCCAGCTCACTTTGCTTTTCGAATGTGTCCCTGGTGCTTTTGCAGGAGGTCAACAGGAGGTGTGAAGTTGGATTTTTATGGGAGTGTCAACTAGCTAGTTAATGGTAATTTCTTTTTTCAAAAGCTCCCAATGACACTTGGGTTTTGGTCATCTGCAGTGTACTCATGAATGTTATGTTATAGTTGGCTACCTCTACTCACAAATAGTAGCTTCTTAGACAAAGACACCCAGAGGAGCCCTCCAGATAGGCACCAGGTCTCAGAATGAAAAGTCCTGCTGTCTACCTGCCTCCAGGGCCTAGGCTTGGGGTGCAGAAAAATAAGAAAAATCTCTTTGCCATCTCGCACCAGTTGCCCCAGTCTAGGTGCCACTCATTTCCTTGGGACTCTGAAAAAGCCTCTACCCCGGCCCTTGGCATCCAATCTGTCTACAAGCTGAGGATCCATCTATAAAAAACAAATTTGATTTAGTTCTAATGCTACTAAAAGCCCTTCACTAACTACTACTTCTTCAAGTCTGTGTCAAAGTCTTTTGATGGAACCCTTCCCTGGCCATTCTTTTTTTTTTTTTTTTTTTGTGGTACCAGGGATTTAACTCATGACCTTGCACTTGCCAGGCAGGCGCTTATGCCACTGAGCTAAATCCCCAGCCCCTCCTGGCCATTCTTGATTCCAGCTGCTGTCCTGGCCCAGAGATGTGCAGTGCTGTGGTCCTTGGGTCTTCGTGTGTGCTGGTCTCTGGACATGGTGGTAAACTGGAACAGGTGAACCAAAGGTCTCCAGAGCCTAATCCCTGGAGCCTGGGGATGTTCCCTTGAGAGTAAGTTAAGGATCTGGACACTTGGAGATTATCCTAGACTACTGAGGTGGACTCCAAGTGCCATGATGTGAGTTCCCAGAAGAGAGAGGTACAGTAAGATTGGAGGTGGAGGCAGAAGGTCACTAGGTACTGAAGTAGGATGCTGTATGCTGGTTTGGGGAACAGAAGACTATGGTCTGCAAGGAATGGAGCCCTAGAAACTAGAAGAGGCAAGAAGACCCTCCCACGAGCCCACCCCTTTACTTCAGCTCCCTGACTTCTGCCCTGCAGAGCTGTGACAAAGTGGATATTGCTTTAAGGCAAGGCATAAAGTTTTTAGTCACTTGTTACAACAGCCACAGGATACTCAGGCTCCTTCCTCTTTAGCGTTGACTCAATTTAATGTCACTTCCTCAGGAAAATGCTGAACAAGATGGTTCCCCTATTAGGGCCTTCTATGACCTTTCATCATAGAAACCATCCCAGTACATCTTCCTGCAATCACTAAAGCGGTTATTTGATTTGGGTCTATATTTCTCACTAGATACAAATTTCATGAGAGCAGGCATCCTAGGCTGGGCTTATCTTACACAATACAGTAGTTTCATTAGCAGCCAGCTGTGCCTCCAACACAGTAGGTGCTCAATAAATGTCACTGGATGAAACAAATGCATGCATCATCCAGCCCATTCATCAGCCAATCTAGGCCTGATCCTACAGAATCCCTAAACTTGTCCCCATGGTTCTGAGTGAACTCAGGAAGGGAGATAGTGCTCTGAGCTTGAGACAACCTTTAGAGGAAGAGGAAAGAATGTTTTGTGTCAAAGTAAAATAATATCAACTTGGAAAATTTCATTTGAGTACTTTTGCTAAGTTTAAAAGAACACTGTGATGAACAGATATAAGTTTCATTAAAATCATTCTAACCTATAATTCCAATTTCTTTGATAGATTCTACTCCCCACCCCATTAGTTGATTTATTTAAGATTCAGGCTGTGCTTTAGCAGATGGGCAGCTTTGCATTCTCTAGAAGCCAAGAAGTGAAGAAGAAAAACAGATTGATGGTTTGTTTGCACTGGGTGTTTCTACATGGCATTAAAGTCCTCAAAGCCTCATTGCATAGTCTTTGGCCCAGAGCCATTATGGGGGGTGCTGGATTGCAGAAGAGGGGTGGCTATGTTGAGGCAGTCAGGTGGACATCAGGTCCCCCTACAAAGGCAACACCAGGTGGGTTATTTTCCTGACATAATCTTCTCCAAGTGCTCATTTTAAGGAGACTGACTGTTGCTAATTCAAAGAACAATGTCATAAACACTTAATAGTAAACAAACACTCCTGGCAAAGCAGCCCTGTTGTGAGGATGTGTGTTTCCCAATCCAGCTGGGCTGGCACTGAGACTTAATGTACACTGAGTGAACCTGACAACTGAGCAAGGCCTGATTCTTTGTATGCCACTGATTAAAATGCAGTGACAGCTGGACTGCAATCATCTGCCTTTGCTTCAAGTTTAAATACATTGTTTCCAAATACTTTTCCCTTATGCAGACTGTATCTGAAGGCTTGAATTCACTTCTAAAAATAGTAAGCCATTCCAGCCTTGTCAAATTTAATTACCCAAAGAAGTAGAGACAAGGAAAAGTGCAAATGCCATCTGACCATATTCTGGTGGCCCTGGTTGTTTTGAGATGGGAAGAAGAATCAGTGTCTTCCTCACTGTGGAGTTTTGACAACACCCACAGCTGGGCCTGCCCTTTAGTACTTGCCACCCTTCTCAATAAGCAAGCAAGCCACAGTTCAAACACTGCTACCATGTTGCTGCACTAGTTGTTGAAAATATTAATCAAAGTTTAAATGATAAAGTGGAGTTTACTACAGGGTTAGGAGAGAAAAAACCAGCGGACTTGAGTGTGAGAATATGCTTGCTCTTCTAATGAGCTAGGAGGTCAATTGCCCCATGACTGTGGGATTCCTTCAAGGGAGCCAGCTGATTGCTGAACTTGGGTGACCCGATGGTACAGAGGCTGGGCAATAGGCAGACTTGGTTTTGACCCTCTGTTGGCTGAGCAAAATTCATTTCCCTGCCAGTGCAGCCAGGGTTGTTCTATGTCACAAACATTGAGTGGTTAAAGCTGGTGAGATGGTAAACTTTGTCCTGGAAGGTGTGAAAAGAGAGGAAAGCCAGGACAAAGCCTCTGCACTCAACAGCACTCAGTAACTGGGGATAGCTGATTGCTTGTCTATAATCTTATTCAACATGCAAAGAAACAATTCTCAGGAGGGGAAATAGTGCCCTGGGGAGCTTTTACCTTGGTCCTGAGCTGAGGTCAGGCTCTGGGAGGCCATCCCCGTGCTGGGACATCAAAAGAACAAGCAAGATTGAGACACCTAAAGGGTGTCCATCAGTTTATGAGGCCAGTGTGAAGAATCTAATGGAGACGTAGGATGATTGGTCTAATTGGAGGCCTTTGTTTTCCTTTTCCTGCCTTATAAGTGAACTTAGAAGAACCTGGAATCAAACTGCTGTTCTCTGAGGTTCTGTGAAAGGCTGAAGTAAGGAATCTAGCCAACAAAGTTGTGATTTCTCCCTGAAAACCCGGGAGCCAACTTGAATATGAATAACTAAGGTAAGAGCCAGCAGTCGCCATCCCGGGCAGTGCCAGGCATGGTAAGTCAGAAGTCACCACACAGGGGCCAGTGTCCTTCTTCCTGATGGGTGTGGGCCACTCCCTGCAGCACAGGCCTTTAGAGCTACCTCAGAAGTCCCGATGTTCAACACAGAGCAGCCAGCATATTGGGCTCGTGAGGACTCTACATTACACGCACTGCAGTGTGGATGTCAGTGCCATGTCTGGGACCTCCTGAAACAGTCCCTGCCCAAACATCAGTCCTTGATAAAGCTCCCTCCTGGGAGAGCATGACTTTAGTTCCTAGAGTGCTTCCCATCTCACCAGGAAGGATGTGCTTTCAGCTGGCAGCCTGGGACTCCTTTTGGACAGATGGGTCAGAACGCTGTCCTGGAGCTTTCATACTCACCCAGCATCCAAATCCTCTGTGCACATTTCTGTGACTTGCTCTATGATCCCCCGCTAATACTATTAGAATCTGGACAGAAGCAACAGGCTTTACCAGAAACGATGCCCCCCACACCGCTTGCTTAGGTGGTATAGTACTATTATAAAAAGACTGCATAGAACATTTAACTTTAATTGACAAAGACAGGTTCCCCCAAGAAAAACTAGGAAAAATTATTCTGTTATAAAGTCAAGCTAATGGGGGAATCTGGTTCATTCATTCTGAAAGATTATTTGAATGGGTTTAACCTTTCAGTTTCTTTTCTTTTAAAAAAAATTTATTTTGACAGTACTGAAAATGAAACTCAGGGTTTCATACATGCTAGGCAAGTGCTCTACCACTCAACTATATCCCCAGCTCTTAATTTTTATTTTGAGACAAAGTCTTGTTCAGTTGCCCAAGCTGGCCCTGAGTTTGTAATCCTCCTGTCTCAGCTTCCCGAGTAGCTGGAATTACAGACATGTGCCACATAATGGGCTCCCCCTTCCACATCTGCTTGGGATGGGATTGGGGGAGGACAGAGACCCCATGATAGGAGGTAGCCCTGACAGGTAGTCTTCTGAAGGCAGAAGAAACACATGGTTAAGATAAAACAAAGCAAGAGTAGAAAGAGTTCTCTTACCTGGACAACCACATTCATGGAAGTATCAGAACCAATACTAAAGTCTGTGCCTGGGACATTGTTGCTAAGAGTAGCAGCCACGACGCACACAGGAAAGCAAAACTCCTCATGGCTGTCTCGTGCCTTAGCCATCACGAGCACACTGTTGAAAGCCTGAAGCAGCAGGGCCACGGCAGTTAGCAGGGCACAGGCACATCACCTGCTGGTCACTGGGTGTGGGCTGTGGCTCCAGGATGTGACAGAGGGGCCTGAGTCGCCAGGGTGAAGCTGTTTCATGCGGATCAACAGAGCCAAAGGATGCCTAGATTAGCATCCCTGCAGGAAGGAGGCTGTGCCTCAATCATGCATGGACCACATGACATGGCCCTCGTCCTTGTCCCCCTCATCCCATAGGAGGAGGCCATAAGCAGCTGAGGTAAGGTGGCGTAAAGCAAGCAGCAAAGCAGGCATCAGGCAGGGGATGGATGTGGCATCATGGTGTTAGTCATTAGACAGAACAGCTGCTCATTTCTTGGCATCTCAGAGTAGGTGGAGCAAGCCAATTAGGTTAGCAAGTTTAAGTACAGTCAATGCCAATCCTTCATGCAAAGGGTAGGGAGAGCACATGGCTATCAGGAGGACATCAAATGACTGGCATCACTGATGCAGAGAGGAGTCCTTTGAAGGCAGGCACATGTTGCCATGGAAGGAGGCATGTAATTATGTCACCCACTAGCCTGTCCACTGGGGACCCCAGGTTTCTGCAATCTCTCTGCTCTGGGAGGATAAACCACTTCCCTTCTGGAGGGAAATTCCCTTTTAGGGTTCCAGGCAATGCTTATGTTAAAAGCAGGACAGACCAGCAAGAACCTAGTCAGTTGCTTTGGAATTCCAGTGTGAATGAAAGCTTTCAGCTGTGATGTCAAGAAAGGAGCTATTCTTAGCCCATAGGCAGAGGTTTTGACTATCCGCCTTGCGTGAAAACCAAGTTAGTATTAGAATGCTGGTCTACTCACCCACAGTTCCTAAATTAAAGAAACTCCCAACAAAGCAAGGAGTTTCTGTAAACCATTTATTTGGTGGCAAGCCTGATTCATTTATAGTTTTATCTGTTGTTCAATGTATCAGTCTAATCTGCTGCAGAGATACTAATGTTGAAAGCAGATGGGGACTCAGGCCTTCCTGAGGGTTTTACAATATGGCACATGGTTGTAGTACTGTTCTACAATCTAAACATCCTAAATTCTAGTGCCTGTGTGTCCCAAGAATTCTGGACAATGGGCTGTGGACCTGCAAGTAGGTTAGTTCTTAGAGTGGTCAGTAGGAAAGTGACACAGACAGTCAGCACTGGGACATGATGGCAGTGTGGGCAGTAGGTCCCCAGTGCCTACCACAGCCAGCCCTCACCTCCACCAGAGCTCAGTACATGGATCCTTGGGGGAGTCTTCATACAGGTTCTGCCAATCTACATCAGAACTGTCTAGGGATGCTGTTGGACAACACCCACACTATTTTCTGGCCTCCTCAGCACTTTTAGAAAAGCATTTTCATTCACTTTACTAAGGTATAGCCTAGTTCAGGGGTAATGTGGGATGGGCTCTATTTCAGGGTTAATTCAGGTCTCTCAGAAGGTCCCCCCACCTGAAGTCAAAGAGTACAGGTGATCATCTTGGAGACCACAGTATCCTGGGAAAGCCAGATTAGAAGGGCTGATTGCAGTCAGGGGGTATTAGTTTCTTAACTCCACTTCGAAACTTCTGATAGCTGTTGTACTGCTCCAAGAACATCGTATGTTTTTGCTCCCTTTTATTCCTCTTTGATTTCCTTCAATCTCCAAGCAAATGAGGGGGCAACTTGAAGCCAGGGAGCATTTTCCAGGAAAGTAGGGAGATCTGAAGACATAGAAGACTCCTGCCTCTGGCTCCTGAAGAGAGTGCTCTTGGCACCAGGTGTGCACAGTTTTAAAACACTATTAAACTTTCTCGCATGTTTGGAGTGATCCACACTAAGAAAAGAGATGCAATAGAGTTTTAGGGATGTAATTATGCTATTCAGTTTCTTGGTGATTGTAATTCAGGGCTATCTGCTGGGCTGTGGTCAATGCCACCTTCATGGCATTCACTGGCAACTCATACTCAGCTTGCTTTGGGTTGTTTTGAGATGGAACAAAATGCTTTATTAGTGGTAAGGGATAAGAAGTAAATCCAACTGAAAAATCCTGCAGCTGTATCAACAGAATTTCCTACACTTCTGCTCTTATTAACTTTGTTTGCTCCAGGAGACTGTCTGCATTTACTGAGATTCATTTCTAAGGATGCATGTGTAAGTGAAGCATTACTGCTGGCAAGGAGGTAATGATTAATGAAAACAATGATTAAACACCCAAAGGTGATGACAGTTTAATAGAATAAGACTAGATCAGATTTTCTTGTCCTCAATAAAGACAGATAATTCCCTGTGATGGGGACTCTCCTGTACGTTGCAGGATAGTAAGCAGAATCCCTGACCTCTACCCACTAGATGCCAGGAGCAATCTTTTTCCTGGTTCTAACGACCTAAAACATTCCTTGATATTGCAAATATCCCCTAGCTGTGAAGCACGTGCGGTTGGGAACACCAAATCTTTGAACAAAAAGAACCATTTACTATGAGGAGTTGTCCATGGGTTAAAAAATTAAAAGCTACTCAGACTACACAGGTGAACTGTTTAGGCACCTGTTTAAGTTATTAAGTACAGTTAATGGACGGATACTAACTTGCCATGAACCTTTAATCCTTGAGGGTTTCCTTGATATACAATAACAGTGGCAGAAGGGAAATGGGGGAACATATGTAGAGTTTCCTCATCTCCTTCATGTACTCATTTTCTGGAGATGAGGCTGGCCCCTTGTCATTGTTATGGTCAACCTAGCCTAGTTCAGAACCATATCCAAACAATACTAAAAAGGAATCAACTTCATTACTTATACACAGAATACTGGAAGAAACTGGTGCCACACTGGTATTTTGGAGCCTTTGCCTTCAAGAGACACAAAAGGACACTTAGTTGTCTTCTCATCCCTCCCCAGGCTCCAGAGCAATCTTAGCACACACCGAGGGCATCCTGACTGGCCCAGCCTTGGCTGTACCTGAAGACATCAAAACCAAGATGATCCAGCTCCTTGGAGCCTCAGCAACAGAACATACATCACACATACACAGACACTCACACACTTACCATGTATGACTGTGCCTGAATCCATCAGAAATGGTAAATACCAACTTGTTCTTTTTCTTTCTTAAACATTTTTAATGGTCAGTCCAGTCTTGAAAAACTCAAATGAATAAAGGACTAAATTTAAGAAAATTTACAAAATCCCTCAAAGGAAAGTAAGAAGGAAAGGGGATAGATAATTTGGGGCAGTTCTCCCTATATATTTTGGTTTTCAGATTTTCCACTATATATGTATTATATATTTAAAATCCTGGGGAAAACAATTCTTGTAGCTTGTAGCAGAGGAACTTGGAACTGTAAAATGAGAAAATCTTTCCTTCATGCTTGAAAGTGCAAATATCTAAGAGGAGACAAACACCATCTTTAGATAAACACTAATCTTGGTCAGAACCTACAGAAGCTTTTCTGCCACTAACTGCAAATGACAGCTGTCCAGATCCCCACCTAGCCACTACGGTAAATTTAATTAGGTAAGAGTGAGAAAAAAAGCTCCAATTGCTTTTCCTGCAAACTCAGCTTATGCAAACTTAAAATCTGGCTAAAGCAGATAAAAGAGAGAGAGAAAAAAAGATAAAATTCATTTTGTGGGAGATATTCATCTTTACATTTACAAATGAAAATTCATCAAGAGCTTGAATCAGCCAAAAGCAGCAAAAGTTATAACAAGCGTCACCAGAAAGCATATGCAGTATCTAAGAGGTTAGTGATGCTAAATAAATAAAAATCACTTCCAGGAGACACTGGGCATGATGCTTTGGCAAAGAAACTGAGCAAAGTTTAAGAAGTTTGGAAAAGCAAAAAATAAGTGCTAAGCAATACTTACCAACTGAGTTTTATTTTTAAAGCTTTTTGAGGGGGCTTTTATTTACCAGTACTAGAAATAAGTGTGGTGCCAAGAATTTAAGAAAAATCTTAGAAAAACATCATTTACAAGACCTAGGTTTCCTAAGGAAAATAAAAACTTGAGAATAACTGAAAAATTTTAAGACATTGAATTTAAAACAACCAACCAAAAGAGTATCAATATTTCTGGATGTAATTTAAGACCACCAATTTACCAGTGGAAAAATAATGTGAATGGCCATAACCAAAATATAGTAAGTGTAAACAATGAATTCAGGTCAATGAATAAAATTACAAGACATTTAGTTCAATGTCTGTCCTTAAGTATCCTTAAGAGAGAACCTTGAACTCAAGATTCATCATGGTAAGATGTTAGAGGCTGGAAATAAATTAGGTTCAGCACCCCGAAAAAAGAACAAAAAACCAACTAATATTTAAATCACAAAAGGCTATGATCTGATCTGCTTAGCTATGGAAAATTACTGTCACTTCATAGGTCTAGACAGTGATGTCAGCTTAGCCGCTGCATAGCAGGACAGGTGGTAAACATTCAGTGAGCTAGATCAACAGTTTTTACAGCCTAATGGACTTTTTGATGTATTTTTGTGTGAAAATAAAGAAAGAAAAGAGTTCATTTTGGTGGCTGGCAGGAGCTATTTCTAGTGCACTGGTAGATAAAAAGAGCCAGAGCCTGGGGTTAGCGTCAGCCACACCTGCTTTGCTGGCACATATGCACTTACGTCTGTGATAGTGTTCAGAGCTGTGTCTGCCCCGATGCTGAAATCGGAACCGGGCACATTGTTGGAGACAGTGGCAGGAACCATAACCATAGGGACACAGAATTCCTCGTGTTTCTTCCGGGAAGCTGACAGCTCTAGGAGTCCCAGGTAGGCCTGTCAGATAAGTGTGTATGACTGTGGTGGCCAGGAAAGGGGAGAGAGAGACATGGAGGGGTGGCACCAGGAGCAAAGGCATGGGAGCCTTGGGGAACCACTTCTACCAGAGCATACAGGGTACATATTGGGGTATCACAGACCACTAAAAAAATCAACACAGATAGGCATTAAAACCACAGGCAAGGAGAGCAATTTTCAAAGCACAAGGGAGAAAAATAGACATTATCATTTAGAAGCAGAACTAAATAGTCTCTTACTGGTGACAATCTGGTTATGTGAGGTTCTTACATTTTTTAATCAAAAGGTTATCATGGGATTGATCTTTTTTGAATAGGACATAACTAAAGACTACAGTCCAATATGGTACATGATTTTAAAAATCTATAAAGGAAATTTTACCATGTAACCGTTTTCCTCTCTAGAGACAACTGACTTCAAATTTCAGAGAGAGATTTCCACAGACTGGAAATAAATCAGAACTCATGCAATAGATGAGTCTCAGTTAAGGAGAGAAGCCTTTGCTTCCCCAGTACATTACTTTATTGGAACTAGGTCAGGTTTATACTTTATTTTGCCAGCATATTATTCATTACACTAGTTACATTACAACTAGCCAATGACAGTTGGGCTCAGGAATCTGTAATTCCAGTTCCTGTAATCAATATGTACTACACTTGTGTGAAGCCAACCCAAAGTTATAACTCAGTTCTCAAAACTAAAACAATATTGTACCTCAAATCCACCAATGATCAACAGGGCATTAATGTTATGGACACGTATCTGTTCAGCGATCTGCTCCAAGTACTTTCCAGGTAGGGTACTAAAAACAAACCAGGAGGAGAGGTCAGACATTTTTACAAGCTTCACATATACCATGATATGCATCATGCTGGTCAACTTTTGAAGACTACTCTTTCCCCCAGCCCTCTGCTCCCACCTTCTGTCCCTGACTAAAACTCTGCGGCACTACAGGGCAGTAGACTGCTTCCTTCATGCCATCATGGTGGACAGATGGTAACTTGGGTAGTGAGTGCTTGCTGGTTTCACAGAGCAGCAGTGGTCAGCAATCACACGTCAAAAAAGTGAGAATTGTTTCAGTTAATTGGTCTAATTAAAAAGAATTCTATTGCCTTATTAGAAAAAAAATTAACCACAATAGCTTATGATCACTATCAGTAATTGTTTAAATGGAAATACACAGTTTCCAAATAACTCTTATGTATGTATTATTCAATATAATTTCATTTAAAACCACATCCACCTACACTTGCTATTCCTCTCCTGTGTTGTCACTTATTTCAAATGACACAATCAAGAAGTGCAGTGTTAGGTAAATGATACTTGGTTATGCCCCATCCCAAAATTCCATCCGACATCCATTCCTAATCTGTTACGTTTACTGGAGAGAACAAAGTGCTTATATTTTTTAAGAAGTTTTAGGGTGAAAGTATGTAAGTGTTGCAAATTGGAGCAGACAAGTGGACATAGCCAACTGAGAAATCCCTCAAGCCTTCTCCTGCAGTTTTTCAAGCCTCTTCAGAGTACACCCAACACTGCCAACTTATTCCTTCTAACGACTCAAGAGCAATCTCCAGAACCCCTATACTTACTGTGTTGTGGCCAGTTTGTAGAAGTCTGGGACACGTGTTTATAGATACATCTACTTCTAACTAAAGCTTTGCCACCCAGAGGCCCAATACCATAGTACTGGGTAAGACCAGAAACAGGTAGCTTTGGAGATCTACCCCCCCGCCTGTGGAATCCTCACTCTCAGCCAGGTGCTACTGAGATCCTGTTTTTAAAGCAGCACAAAGGGTTGATTTGATTTCCTTGGAATAGCACACCACAGTTACATGGAACCCAATTTTTTTTTTTTTTTTTAGATTTACCTAAAAATTCCTTTCTTCCAGATTAAAATGTGAACTATGATAAGGACTACTTGAGACAATCATTGATGAAAAAGACTTAGGATTTTTTCTTTTTCTTTTGGTACTGGGGATCAAACTCATGACCTTGAGATTACCAGGCAGGCACTTGTAAAACTTAGTATTGAATATTGTACCTTGTGAAAATATCTTAACCTCAGCTTCATGGGAACACTGAATTTACTGTAATTCAGTAAAATGTATTTTGATACTAGAGTTACTCAGGTCATTCCCTCAGCTGTGTAAATCTTAGCCTCATGTCACCATGAAGCTCAGTTATGTGGTTCTCAACAACAGAAGGAGCCTCCTTCAGCAGAGCTTCAGTGCTTGTTTACATAGCTTGGTTACTAAGGCTCAGTATAATCACTCATCTTTACAACCTATATCAGATAGAGGCTTTCTAGATACCAGATTGCTCTTCAAAAAAATCAAATTAAGGAATTATTAGAGAAAAATATCCAAAAGTATTTTGGTTTCAATCTAAAATGTTCTCTTAAAGTCTCACGTGTTCGGAAGGTGATTAGATCATGAGATTAGGAACCAATAAACCTCTCCTCCCTTTTAGTTGGGGTACTGGGTATTGTGTTTCAGGGTTGGGAAAGAGACTAATACAAGTTACATTCCCACTTCTCCATGCTCTGATATTCATCCCCAGTGGCCTAATATATGATCAAGTTCCTGGGGTAAAAGATGAGTATCACACCCCAATGCTTATTGGAAGATTCATCCACTGCTGAATTCTGTAGCTGAATGTGTTGTTGGGTGAGGGGACCTGTTTGGAGTCTCTTGGGTGTGAGTCCCTTGGGGGTATGAACTGGAGGGGTGTATTGTTTCCTAGTTGCCATGGAATGAGCAGCTTTCTTCCCCTATGCTATTTCTCCATGTGTTTCTGCCTTGGAGCCAGCCAAAATTGGATGGAACCCACAGGAAATTATGAACAAATAAACCTCTCCTCCCTTTAAGTTGGGGTGTTGGGTATTGTGTTCCAGGGAAAGTGACTAATACAAGTTACATTCCCACTTCTTCATGCTCTGATATTCATCCCCAGTGGCCTAAAATATGATCAAGTTCCTGGGGTAAAAGATGAGTATTACACTCCTGTGCCTCTCCCTTTAAAAACCTTTTACAGTAAATTAGGAGAAGCAACAATATCCAGCTGTTCTCTTCTGGAATAAGCCCCTTTTTTCTTCCTTAGGAGGAGGTCAGAGAGTTAATACGTTGAAATTACCGTTTTGTTCCAAGAATGGACCCTCCTTGGCCAGTCCAACCTCCAACATCTGTCCAGCCAATTTCTTTGATCTAATGGCAAACATAGAATAAAATAGATAAAGTGAGAAAAAAAGAAAAAGAAAAAACACAAAGTTTCAAAAATGGCTCAGTGAGGGAGGAGAAATAAAAAGAATTAAGACATTATGTACAGGTGCCAACTCTCCATGATTAATGTAATCATTATGTACTACAAATATGTACTAATAAAAAAATGGCTCAGACTGCTGCCTTTCAATAGGTTATTTCCATAAAGAAGTGTGACTCACGACCAGGCTGTGTTTCTTCCAGCGATGCTGAGTGATTCAAGATGTGAAGAGGAAAACTAACCATGCACTGTACCTATAGTGCTTCATACAAACCTGACAAGCCTGTAAGGAGGGAACTGTCACCATACCACTCTCCCATAGTGTCTTTTGAGAAAACTTGCAAATACATTTCAGCCTGGATTTAATTTGAAGGCTGAGAATCTAACTTACGGCAAGATCTTTAAACAGAAGCTATTTTTAAAGTAGGCAATCTTTATAGGTACAATGGCACAGAACCCAGGATCCTAAGTGTTGGAAGGAGCTTGGGGTGGAGTGAGGGCTTGTCTCTTCACATGCAGTGACATTCCCATGTGCCTAGGACCACCTGGGAAGACTCACGTGGCCTTTGGCGAAGCCATCAAAGCCATCGTAGATTGCAAACATCTTGTGGCCCTCGGCGATGCCCACACGCACGGCAGAGCGCACGGCTGCATTCATGCCGGCGGCGGGTGCCCCCACGTTGATGACAGCCACGTTGCAGTTGGTCTGAAAATAGGAAAAAGCAGGCCTAGGTCACCAGGTGTATGCAAGCTCCCATTTGCTGCTTAGAATGGAAGTGAACTGTACATTAGGAAAAAGGTCAGGATGGAAAGGTCAAGGACAGTTTTCCTCCAAGAGCCAGTGCTTGAGCTGGGATCAGTGCCAAGGAAGGCAGGAGGGCCCTGAGGCCACAGGAAGACAGGGGCTTCCTGGGAGCTGGCCATCTACCTTTGGGTTTTGATCATCAGGTAGCTTGATGGCAAGTCGCTTATAAGTCCTCAGGTTGCCTTCAAAGCTCCTAAAAGACAAGGACATTGTTGAGTCAAAGGGAATACCATGGGAGGGAGCGTGGGGTGGGGACAAACAACAGTTTTATCCACAGCAGATGCTGTGCAAATCCTCAAACAGTCCTCTACTACTGGGGAAGACAGAGGCCCTAATACCACCCACAACCTGCAGAGCCCTTGACAAGGACCCAGGGTGCTATTTGTAGTTTAGAAACAGACTAAGGAAAAATGCCATTCTCATACTCATCTCAAATTTCTTTTTAAAATGGTGGCAATGTGTTACCTTTGTATCTTAATTTCACTAGGTTTTGAACAACCATCACCCTGCCCTCCACAAAAGGTCAAATAGACAAAAGAATTTCTTTCTAGTTGTCTAGGCATTCACCCTACAAAAAAAGTGCCTTGTGTATTACTTTACTTGCTTCTCAAATTTTTACATTGAGATATAATAAATAATAACCTCTAACCACTTCTAGATAACCAGATCTGAGGAGGAGAAGTTCCTGATGAAATAAGGTTTTCTTCAAACTAACTCACCTCCCTCGGAGTTTCACAGCATCCTTAAATCTTCCCTCATCCATTGCCTTTTGTACTTCTTGGGTCTTTTAAAAAAGAAAGGAACAAAGATTGTGTCAAGGGTTAGTATGTCAGCAGGTGGGGAAACTGGCTCAGACCTCTGTGGCTGGACCTCTTCACAGTATGACTTTGCCAGCTATCCCATGGCAAGTCTCAATCACTGGCTGCCCACTGCACCTGGCAACTTGGATGCCAGCTGCCAATTTCAGCTGTGAGGCTGACGCCCCTGGAGGTCACCCAGCTCAAGCTACTTTCAGGTAAAAAGGAGGAGAAAGGTGGCATTGGGTATTTATGGCTGTGAAATTGCCAGCATTTCACCTCCCAAGGACAAAGCTAAGGACAGGGCGCTTTCAGGGAAGGTTCTAAAAAATTCTCAGAAAAACACAGCCCACAGGTGGCCTCATAAGGGTTGTAGGATATAAATGTGGCTACAGCAGGCTGAGGGGAGCAGAGGGGCTAGGGCTATCCCAAGACTGAGGGCTCAGAACACACACACACACACACACACACACACACACACACACACACACACCCCACGCAGCTCCAGCCAACTTTAGGATCTTGGGCAAGTTTCCTGTTGCCCTAAACTTCAGTTTCCTCATCTCTAAGGTAAATAAAATAGCCCCACTTCCAGGATTGTCTCTGATTATTAAAAACATATCAGATTTTTGGTAAATGACACACTGCAGATGCTCACCAAATGGCTCACTATAACTTTTAATAACAAAATCCTTATATGATGGCTAGAAGAAGAAGCTAAGTTATAGCCACCAAACTTGTCCCTAGACACAAGAAACTCTTAATAAATGTGCACATAGCTCAGGGCTGTGATCCTTTAAGGCCTGTCATCTCTCACAGTTTCAGCCACTTCTTGTTCTCTTGTCCCCAAGGATATACATGCACATGCAGAGACACAGACACATAAAGACACATACTGTACCCACAAATGGGAACATACACACAAATATACATGTGCAGAAACTTTCTCCACAACTATTGGGTTTTTAAGGTTATTTTCAGCAAGCCCTTTTAATTACTTGTCAACTTCTCTCTCTACAGATGCGTATTATAAAAGAAACATACCTCAAGGTTACTGGAAAAATAGTTACAATCATGACTAAGCTTTGGAAGAAGAAAAGGTAATGGCCATTTCAAATGGAACTAACTCTACTGCCACCTCATTTACTGATGATTGGAAAATTTTAACTCATGTTCCTTTCAACCACTTGCAAGCACTCCCAAGCCTGAAGGGGGTGGGCTCATCTCAGAATGTCAGTGGAAACCATGCCAACATCTCATCACAGATTTGAATAATCTCAAGCACAAAAGGACAGGAAGTGACTAAAACTGGAAAAAATACTAAAACTGTCACACCTCCTATGAAATGTCACACTACACATTTCTGGCAGGGCACTTTCTTGCACTTTGTATCCCTGGAGCACGGAGTGTCCACAAGCCACCTGGATCCTCTTTGACTGTTGACAGAGTCAGTTAAAATAGTTCTCAGAGCATATACATTGCTGGTGGACTAGATTCACCTCCAGGGAAGTTACTAGTAAGAAGTGCCTCGTGGATGGTAGCTTAAAAAACAAGAACGTAGAGACAGAATGGGTTTATACACTGTGCAGGGCTGGGGATATAGCTCAGTGGTGCAGCGCCTGCCTGGCAAGTGTGAGGTCCTGAGTTTGATTCCTGGTGCCTAAAAAACAACAACAACAACAACAACAACAAAAAAAAAACCCCACAAAAAACAAAACCAAAGTGAGTTATACACTGTGCAGTGAAAATAGGAAACCTGAAGCCATCACTCCCTGGGTAGCTGATTATGTTTTCAAAGAGGCCATTTAGGCTGCTGAGCACCCAACAGACTGCAGACCAGATGGCCTGAGGCACCCACCTGGCCTGCCTGGTAGCATGTGTCTGTGCCCACACCACCCCTCACTCACCATCTGTACGCACTCCATCAGGGGCAGGCGCACAGCGTGGTTTCCGTTCAGTGACACAACACAGGCAGGGATCTCAGGGGTGGCCTCTAGCAAGGCGATGACTGCCTCTACCCCCATGCGACTAGCCTGGAAATGACATTGTGACAATCAAAGATGGCCCACTATCCTGTTCCAGATGAGGCACTACCACCCATGACCACTGGAGACCACGCCAGGACCCACTTTCCATGTGTGGAATGTGGGCTCAACTGGGCACTTATCACCTTCCCACTTAGCTCCAGGCCACCCCTCTGGAATGAAGAGATTGTGACTTCAGTAAGGTCAGCACGCTACAGAGGGGATGGGGAATTAATGATGAGTAGTGAGCAAGGCATACTAAGAATTGAGGGCATGGGATCAGGACTCCAATGGTCCCCTTGGTTTGGTTTGAAACACTGCTTTTTACCCCTGGATTTAGTCTCCTGGTGTCATCCTCACTAGTAGGCTTCCCATGTTAGCTGAGATCTCCAGCGTCATGCAGGTCTCCCACTTCAGTCTGGGAAATCACTTTACACCAGGAAATCTCAAAGGATCTTTCAAATAAGGACATGGGTCACTACAATCTCCAGGGAGGAGTCTGCAGTCAGCCTTGTGATAAACTGATTCCTTTCAGTGCCTAGAACTATTTCTTCCTCAGACTCCTTGTGGAAATGTCTGGCATCTTCCATCCTCACTTACCAAAATCCTGTCAAATGCGGAAGGGGTCCCTCCTCTTTGCACATGTCCAAGAATGGTCACTCGAGTGTCATATCCCAGCTGCGATACCACAAGCTGCAGAGAAAGATTTTCATCAGGAATACAGACCATTACACAGCAAGTGACACATCAGCACAGATTGGGTAATGGCACTGCACTGAGGAAATATTTCTCACATTCTTCCCTTAGATCTGAGTGGCACAAATGATCATTTCCAAACTTGGCTTCCTAAAGGGATGATCATTGGAACAGGCAGCAAAATTCTATTTTTAAAGTAATTTTTTTATTGTAAAACAAAATCTTTGTCTCACAATTCTAAAAAAAAAGTAACATTGATTTTCTAAAACACACTGTTTCAGTAGCTTGTATATGAAGTATTATCTATATGTATGAAAATGTATGCATTTCCCTAGTATCATCTTCAACTTGGACAGCTGTGATTTGAACTGCACAGTCCAACTAAAGAAAATCAGTCCTGTGCCCATAGGAAAGCCAATCTGTGACTTGCAGAGGCCACCAAACTTCTCTAAACCTGTTTACTCCTCTCTATAAACAATGGTGCTGGCTATTTTGAGTCCATGGACCCTTCTTGATCCAGTGTCCTGTGATTTAATCTCTACTTCAGTTAAGTGAGAAAGAAAATCTTTTTCCTGATTTTATCAATTACTTCCTATAAATATTGGCAGATGCCTCTCACAGGTCTCTGTCAATGACTTAACCCTGAGTGCGGAGCTGGTACTATACTGGAATCCATAAGACATGTGTCTGGCTCATTAATTAATTACTGCTAGGCGTGATAAAGAAATCAATGTGTAAAGCCAGGTTGGCAATGCCTGCTGCCTGACCCACAGGTTAAGCCAGAGCCTGACTTCCACCCAGTGCCTTGCCTACAACACTAAACTCTGGCTGACACATCACAGCCCTGTTGAGACAGGTGAGCCCCAGTCTGAGTGAGCCCCATGGTAACAGCCTGCCAGATTCTGTCCTTCCTCAGCGCCATGAGGCAGCAATGACTCAGGCCATGAGGTGGCTTTCTTGCTGAGATTGTGCCCAGCTTTTGCTGTGAGTTAGAAGGAAGGGGAATAAGAGGACACCATCTGTTTCTACTATCATGTAGCTGGCAGGTGGTCAGTCCTCCTCTCCCTCACAAAAGGGAATGTTTCAGGGCTGGAACTGTCCACCACCAAGAACACAACTGCCCTTCTACCACCTCTCCTCTACTCCCATTCTGGGACTCTCAGAGTCTTGAGAAATGTCCTAATGGAGAATGCAAGAAATGCTGGCTCTCTGGAGTAGGGGAGCTGTATGTCCACCGGGCCATTCAAGTTATGAACCATTCGGAAAGTATTTTTTTTAGTATCAGGAAGAAAAAAAAATTAATACCCTGCAACCTTCTAAATTGAAATCCTGTCAATCATGCTAACATCTCTTATTTTCAGATAGGCAACAGTGTAACAGGGAAAAACAACACATACTTACTTACCTCCTTGATTTTTTCAGAGGTAATAGGTTTATTTTGGGTATCAATTGCTCCTTCGGCCACAATGATAATATTTAGCCTTTTTTTCCGGGCACGATTCTAAGGAAACAGAGAATTAAAACCCTCATATTCTTAATCTGTTGAGCTGGCCTCTTTCCAGGCAGAAATCTTTCCCTCATTTTGTGAGGACTGCTTTCTAGAAACACCAGGGGAGATAAAGGGTACCCGTGGGCCAGGGCACAGAGGACCGAGGAGCACAGCAATGAAGAGAGGCCCTTGGGGACCTCAGTGATATAACAAATAACAGTGGGTGCTGGGAAAACAGGCAGCCAGTTCACCCCTCTGGTGGGTGGCTGTGAGCCTACCGGCGTGCAGGTTAAGATCTCAATCCCCCCACCCCCAGCAGGTGAGAGCCAGAGATCTGAGCACGTCTTGTGAGTTTGACTATATGCAATATAACAAATAAGGGGGATTTTCTTCTGCCATCTCTTTGAGGCCAAATATTTTTATCTCTGTTTTGCTCTGTTTTGGTTAATGGTATTGCTCTGTTCAATATTCTGTTTTTATAATTTCAGTATTCCCTTTGTTATTGCTCTACCTGATTGAAGGAACAACTATTGTGAAGAAAACCAGATATACTATTGTACCTATTGCTGTTATCCTGGTAACCTGCTGTGAGGTTCTGTACCAATTTTACTGCACTGCCTCAATTGGCTTTGTCCTGTTTTGTTCTCTGTATTTTACTACCTTCAAAATAATAATAATAAATAAGAAAAAATAAAAAAATAAATAACAACAAAACAGATCAGCAAGGTACTGAGCAACCTGAAACATGTTATAATTAAACAGATAATGGACTTAAAAAAAGCAAAAGGAGGAAAAGAGAGTGTTCTAAAGGATATAACTGCATGTATATTTAAGGGTGTAGGATTGATAATTATGTTGCTAAGTTTTTGTTGGATCAGTGAACAGAACTGTTTGCAGCCTCACTGTTTGAATGTCCACTTTGTATGCTTTAATTTTGTAACTTGAACAATTATATCCAAGAAGACAATATGTAATGTATCAACTAGTGATTTCTTACTGTTTTTTTTTGAAATTCTGTATTGTTTCTACACTTTTTTGTTTTGCTTTTTTTCCCTCCTCTCTTTAAATAAAATAAAAAAAAATAACAGAGAATTTAGTCTCTGATTTGTTGATTCCTACCACAGGAAGGAATACAGGCTAGACAACAATCTTCTAACACACACACACACATACCTCCTGGGAAACCAAGCTTTCTGTCACCTTTATTCCAGAGGTCCAGAGGTTCCTTTCACCTCTCCATGAATTCTACCCCGAACCCACTCATATGAGGTCAAGAATTCTCTGCCATTATGATTGGATAATATTGGGGTCAGGCACAGGAAGAAGACGGGCAAGAAAGTAGGAAAGACACTGCTACAGTTTGGGTCTGAAATGTCCTCCAAAGGACCATGTGCTGAAGGTTTGGCTCCTAGCCCATGACACTGCTAGGAGGTCCCTTTTTTTCTTTTGGTGTCACTGGATACTAACCCCAGGGCCTCTGCACTGAACTGCATCTCCAGCCTTTTTTATTTTAGACTCTTGATAAGTTGCTAAATGGCCAAGGTGGGCTTGAACTTGAGATCCTCATGCCTGAGTCTTCCAGTGTACTGTGATTACAGGCATGCACCACTGCAGCTGACCTGGCTTGGCAGAGGTAGAGTCTAGTGGAAGGAAATTAGGTAATCAAGAGCACTGCTTTGATAGAGATGTTGAGATTCTGACCTCTCTCTCTTTCTGGCCACTGTGAGGTGAACATAAGTCCTCTGCTGCACCCTCCCACCATGATGTACTTCCTGCCACAGGATCCAGCTAATCATGGACTAAAACCTCTGAAACCAAAATAAAACTTTTGGATTGTGATGTACTTCAGTGATAAAGAAACAAAAATAAAATAAACCTTTCCTCCTTTAAATTTGATTTATCTCAGGTATTTGAAACACTGACAGAACTACTCTGTGATGTGGATTAATGTCTTCTCAATGGATTTGCTTTCTATAAAATCTCAAATTAAACACTTTCCCATACAAAGTGTGAGCAGTAGCTGACTTTGAAGACTGCCCTGCAAGAAGCCAGGGTGAGGTGGGCTATCTCAATGTGGCTCATATTATGTTTGGCAGCAGCATCGCAAACAGGCATTTTCAGCATTTTTTTTTCTTTTTTTTTTTTGTAGTACTCATGGTTGAACTCAAAGGCCTTTCATTGAGCTACATATCCAGTCCTTTCTTAATTTCTTAAAATTACTCGGCCTTTTGAAAGGGACATTTTAACTATATCATAGACACAGCATGAAAGATAAATGTGCAACAAACTCCAGACAGGAAGGAAAAAGCCCAGCTCAAAATAATTAGCAAACAGACAAACCTGCAGTCCTACATACTGGAGACCTCAGAGCTGAAAGAAACATCAAAACATCTAACTCCAAGTCTTTTGGGGGACTTAATTAGAGATTTGAATGTGTTCGTACTCAAGGATGTGGAGGAAGAACAGCAGATTTTCTCTCTGAATCTCATTTCCTTTAATAGCTGTGATCTCATGGTACCAGAAATCAGAACTGACTGTTTTGTATGAAAACAAAATCTTGGCTGTTGCTCCCTGGTGTTACTCTGAAGTTTTGGGAAAGGAAAGACATGTGTACAGCCTTTAGAGAGACCTCCCCCCACAGGTTTGACTCTATTTTAAATAAGCAGGCTCTCACTCTTTTAAAAAGCTGCCCAAATTGGCAATTCCTAAAGCAGTTAGGGCTCCCAGTTACCTCTGAGAGTTTGATGCACATGTTCTCCTCCCAGCGTTCTTCCGGTGGAGACTCTGGCAGGAAAACCCAGTCTGCGCCACAAGCCAAGGCACTCACCAAGGCCAAATATCTACATGGAAAAGATGATGGATCAATGCCCTGAGCAGGAAACTTCTTGCAAGGCAACTGAGGTCACCTAGGCTCACTGACAGACTCAGGCATATATAACATGGAGTATGGATCAGAAGGTACTGGTTTCTCCATAGGAGCTTCCACAACACAGGAGGTGACCAAGTAGATGACAAGAAGGGTCTGTTTCACCCATGTTGTGCGTGCAGGTACATACCCACAGTGTCTGCCCATCACCTCCAGGACAAAGGTCCTCTGGTGGCTGGAAAAGAGACAAAGGGCACATTTATTCACCACTCCTGGAAACAGCATGGAAAGCAAACAGAAAAGTGTTCTAACAGTCAGTAAGACAGAAAGCCTGATTTGTAATTATAGTAGGTACTCAGGCTTCCAGAAAATGCCCCATTTTCTACAGAAACAAATGCTGCAGCAATAGTGTCTCCGACTTGTCATGGCTTTAGCAGCAACTGCACTTTCTACTTACATTTTTTATGGCAGCTTTACTTGTGCCCTAAGACTGACTTGTACTTCTAGCATGCTTTCTTATTCTCTTTCTGAGATAATGACTATATTGAGCGAAGTTAGGCTGCTCTATCAAGAGCCATGGGCTAGGCCAGGGATATAGCTAAGTGGCACAGTGCCTTGCCTGGCAAACGCAAAGTCCTGAGTTTAATTTTTTGTAAAAAAAAAAAAAAATGCCATGGGCTGGATATACAAGGTGGGGTTGAAACATATAGTGAATGTTTAAATTAAAAAGACACTTGTCATTAGTTCTCCTGAAAAGTACTCCCCCCTCAGCTTTGAACTTACTTAACCCATCATTTTGCCACCTGGAAATCCTCTTTCCTGACTGTCTTTGTGAGGTGTGTGGTACAAAATGGTGAATGCCGATGCCAAGTGCCATCTGATACAAAAGCAAGCTTACAAAACCATAATGATGTGTCTTCATCAAACTTATTTTCTGGATCTGCCACCATTCAACTTCTGGTTCTTCTCCAAAGTCAAAATGATCAAGAAAAGTAACATTTTAAGTCAATTCAGGATATTGAGGTAGCTAAGACAGTACAAATGAAGACACTCAGGAAGGAGGACTGCTAAAGCAGCAAGAAGTCAGGGGTCGTACTGTGAAGGGGATTAATGGCAATGTGTCTTTTACTGTAATTAAAAGAAAAAAAATTAAACATTCACCATATTTTCCAATCATATCCAATATCTCCTGTATGAGCGTGAGTGTTAACACCTGATGACTGGGGACTTTTCATAAAACAAATGGGAAAATCCAGCTGCTCCAATCAATCCTTCCAACCCTGAAGATAAGATGTGGTTTCCCAATGGCTGCCCAGGGGCTGAAATGGTGTGAATTGGACAGACACACAGAGAAGACTCATGAGGTCTTGCTGTCTGGGTGGTTTCAAGTATCAAGCTCCTCATCCATAAAATGGGAGACACTTCTCCTATTTATTATTTCACAATGTTTTTAAAGTACTTTAGAAATTCTAAGGTGTCCCAGAAAGACTCATTAGTAACATTCTGTTCATGAGTCATATGGCCTGGGATAAGCTATTGTCACTCTGCCCACACTTGTGTCAGTCAAAGGTTGGAAACCTAGCAATAACAAAATGCTTCCTATTATGCAGTGTGGCAAAACTCTGTCATTTCGCCTTCTGTTATCCCTTTAGGAGACTTCAGGGCATGACTTTAGAAATTTTTTTTTCCTGTTTTCTAATTTCTCTCATATGAATGCATTTTTCTTTTGTAATCAGGTTAAAAAAGAGCAACATTTAAAATGAAAAATAAACTGGAGAACAATTTTCTGGTACTGGTTTTTAACACTCAAGTTGTAAGATTTGCACCAGTGTACCCCTCTGCAGAACATTCTAGAATCACCACTAATGGGTACGCCACAGCTCATCACATGCCTGTAAGTTGACTTTTAATGTTTTCTTTAAGTCCTTTTACCTCTGAGCAGTGGTCATGATGGCATCAATGACTTCAATGATTCTGTGCAAAGCTGAGTCTGTGCCAATGGTCATGTCTGTGCCACAGAAGTCATTGTCTATGGAGCCCACCATGCCCACCACGTTGAGATAACCATGCTTCTTCATGGCTTCTTCACTGATCTTACCTGCATTGGGAACAAGCGACATGCCTCATAATCAATAAAAGCTGCTAATTCTTTAGGTGCATCATGGGAGAAGAACTCAATTTTAAGTCTTTTTTTCTATTATTTCCTCAGAGCTATATACAATCTGAAATCTGTATACTGAAGAAAAGCCAAAAGTGGAAGTAATTATAGAATACAAGAGTTGTCATTTGGTATTAGCAAAAACATTGCAGTATAAAAATAAAAGGATCCACATGTTGTAATTAATAGATGAAGATCTCAATTATACCTATCACTGACTTCAGAGAATGACACAACTCTGAATTAGGATATAGCAGAATTTCAGAATTAAGCACTTTATGTTACCTTCATGTTAATTTCTTATAGGTCCTTAGGGAGCTAGTCCAGTCTTTACCTAACTTTCACCTGGGTCAGGTAGTTCTCTATAAATAGATTTGGAATGGTCAAAGGGGCTTTGGTTGCCACTAGTCCTGTTCTGTGCTACCAATAGGCCAGTAACAGATCGGACAAGGAGGCTAAGAAAATACTGAGAAGTTCTTGGTGCTAATCCCCAGTCCCTAAGTTGATTTTTAAAGAACTTAGCCACTTGCTTGGTTTCAAGTTTTCATTTTTCATGAAATTGCTATTAATTTGTGCTATACACTCTCAATGGCTGTACTTTACAGTACGTTGGAATTGTATCATAACACTTTTAAGAGATTAAAGACTACAGTATATATAGGGTTCTCAGAAGTCCTAAATAGCATGAAAAGTGATAAACCATGACATAGTGAAACATCATTAAAGTGTAAATTAAATTACAATAACTTATTTTAAAGAGATTCCAGCAGAGCTGGGTGCCTCAAAGTGTAGATGCGGGTGTTTGAGTGCTAGTTGGATCCAGGTCATAGCCAGTTATGTTGGTTTCCTATAAGACCTTTGATTCCATATCTGTAAAATGAGGCTAAATAAGAAAACCTATCTCAGATTGTCATGAGGATTCCCTATGACCACCTATGTAAAATGCTGAATGATGCCTAATCCATGGCAAGTAATATTTACTATCATCACTATTGTTACCTGAAGCACACATTTAGATCCTGAGGTGATAAATTATTAGAACTACAACAAAGACTACTATTGGCTCAAGTTAAAAGGCAAAATGACCCACAGATATGTGCAATTATTATATGTCAATCATAAATAAAACTTTTCTAAAAAGGCGAAATGTGTGAGTTCCACGTCTCTGAAGGCAGGGGAAACAGAAAATCTAGAGAAAGGCAGGAGCAGAGGTGGAAACAGAGTCATACCGTTCTGGGCCAGTTCCTCCAGCAGTCCACTCCACTCCTCCCGGAAGATGTTGGCTCCGGTGAGGCTGCCATCCCCACCGATCACACACACGTTGGTGATGCCCAGCTGAACCAGGTTAAGAGCAGCTTTTAAGCGACCTTCCCGGGTGCGGAAGGCTTTGCAGCGGGCACTGCCAATAATTGTCCCACCCTGGAAGAGACATAAAATCACATTCACTGACTTTCTTCTCACTGGGCAGAAAGCCAGATGGATCAGCACATGCACAGCTTGACCTTTAACACAGGACTTTCAATTTAAGTTCTCCTTATTTCCATATCTTCAGTTAGTCTACTGTGAAAATTTGTGCTTTTCTACTTTTAGTTCCATACTAGATGTCCCCGAAGAATGACACTTATGCCCTGTCTAGGAGTGTAAATAATAAGTAAGTGTGAGAAAAAAAAAAAAGAAAACTGGTAGCCATCTATCAAATATGCAGAGGCTCAGAGTCTGCAAGGACATAGTAGTCTTCTAGCCAGCTTGAAGTGCAGCTCTCCCAACACCAAGTGAGTGCAAACAAGTACATACTGAGCAAAAGTTGTGTCATCACCACTTGTCATCAGCTGTAACTTGAGAAGCAGCTTGTCTAGCTGCCTCCTAGTGACCAAAGATCTATCACACATATGTTCAAGCAAAGTATTAAAACAAAACAAATGGGAATTAGTAAATCAAAGGCGTTTGAAAGGTATACACTTCCACCAATTTCACCTGTAGGGTAGAGTCAAGGTGCAGTTGTTCCCAAGGAGGCTAGGACAGTAAGTGTAAGTGAAGCCTGATCTAAGCTCTCAGCAAAAGTGAGTCCTGGAGTGTAAGCTATAGTCTGCACAAGAGCCTGTAGTAGGTATAAATTGCCACATGTACCCCCGCCTTTTTAAAGGCTTAGCTTTGAACTACCAAACTTTCACAGGAGGATCATGACATTTTATACTTAGTTTTTCAAAAACTAAGGTTGGGCTGGACATGCTTGCATATACCTGTAATTCTGATCAGGAGTGTGTGAGTTTGGATACTTTCTTGAGACCCTGTCATAAAATAAAATAAAATAAAATAAAATAGGAATATAGCTCAGTGCAAAGGCACTGGGTTCAATCTCCAGCATCGATAAAACAAATAAATAAATGGTTGGTTTGTGGTATTTAGAAAAATTAAAAACTGCTTCAAATCAATTATAATGAGTGATAAAAGTCCACCTTAGACTCAACCCATCAAATGTGCTTCACAAAGCAAACTTCTCATGAGCAGGGTTGGTTTCCATGCTGAACATAGACCTCTAGGGGGAGAATTCACTGAAAGCCCCTTGTGCTTATGCAGGTGCTAGTATTCATGTAGACATACCTAGAGTGCATGTGCATGACTCACTTTGATTTTTGAAGACTTAGTTCAGATTGTAAAAATGCATGTTTTTCCCCATGAAAGTCACCATTTAACTGGTAAAAGCTGAATAAAAAATTACCAATAAGGCTGAAAAGTCATTCAGCAGTAATTTCTCCAGCAGAGCCACAATGGTGATCCTGTGTTAGCAATGCTATTGTACTAAGTGTGACTGGGACAGCATAGAATTTGGCTCCACCCAGGCAGGTCTGGGATGGCAAGTGCAGAGCAAGGATAAGCTTATCCTCTGGATTTTGATTTGATAAAAGTTAGTATGAGGATCACGTGACTTGTTACAGCTAATGTAGAGTTGAAACCTAGCAGTGCCAATATTAAAGAGATAAGAAAGGATAGAGCTTCAGAAATGAAACAATGAACAACCGAGTTACAAGAAGCAGGCACGGTTCACACACACAACTTCAATTATATGCACATTTCCTGTTTTCCTATCTCAATCATGACAGCAGAATGGAAATATTCTTCCAAGTGGAATTAAGCTGCTACTGTCTTGAAGTGCTGTAAAAATTGTTTTATTTAACTACCACTGGTTGTCAGAATTTACCTCACTCTTTTCCAGGTCTAGCAGAATTCAAAAAGGTTCCAGTGCAGACTCAGAGTCTGTGTCAAAACATATAACCTCTGGCTATCTTTAGAGTGAAATGCCAATGTGGCTTCTGTTAAAAAGTATTCAAAATGAAGTACAGATTAATCAATACATTTTAAGAGAGAAAATCACAAATAAAGAGATCTTCATAAGCCTATTCTTTCCAAGTAATCTCTTTATTTCTCATCTGATTTGGAGACCTCACTCAGCCAGTGTTCAGGATGATATGAGGCATACAATTCTGGGGCAGGTTTCTTTTAAATTCAAAGCAAGCAATGGGTTTTGCCTGCAGTGGCAATGACTTCATCTCTGCACACATCACAGCAATGTCCCTGTCTGATTCAGTCCAAAACAGGGAGGAGTGTCCCCATTAAATCTACAGTCCTCTGGGGCTGACAGGCAGAATCATGCCCAGCTTTGTTACACTCAATGCCAAGGGGCATGCAAAAACCCAGAGAGCACAGAGATTTACCACTGAACACAGCACTAACAAACCAAAGTAGCCCCAACTTTGGTCTGGTCTCAAAAACCACAACACTCACCAGAAGTACCACAGTTGTGAGACACAACTTTATGCTGCAAGGATACTTTCTGCTATGTAGAGCTTTTTAGTTTTACTTTTAAAATGTACTTACATGACAAAATAGGGATGCTTTCTTTCCAGGAAATAGGTAAGAATAGGTCAATTGGCCCATTATTGTGTTTTGTTACTGAAGCAAGAGTGTAAATGGTTTCAAACTGAACCAGTTATTTACATACAGAAACAAACAAACAACAACCTGGTTACTCACCACTTGCAGGATGCTTGAGACACTCTCCCAGTCTGCTTCCACGATGTTGGAACCTCCATCCACCATGCCCTGGTAACCCTGCATGAGAAAGTGTGCATCTCTGTGAAAATGGGTTGATACATAAATTATCTAAAATAGGAATATATATGGCAGTGAACCTAAGTTCTTAAGTGTCCAATGATCAGTAGACAGTACAATGCAAGTGTTGATTAGAAGTAAAAAATTGTGGTAGCTGGGTGTGGTTGGTGCACACCTATAATCCCAGCATTCAGGAGGCTGATGCAGGAAGAGTGTCTAAATTATATAGTGAGACTCTGTGACAACAAACACACAACACTGTAGAAGAGCTTCTTAAATTTAATCCCTAGTAATGGAAATTTCTACTTAGACTCATCCAAAGAGAATGGTGGGAAATAAAGTGTTTTGTCTATTGCTCTAACGTTCCTGACATTGAAAAGAGACATGTTTACCCTCCAGTGTTTATAATTTAGTACAAAATCACAAACTGGTGACAATGACAATGTAACAAGAAAATATTCTGTCAGGGCCTGAACTTGTCAAAGTAATCTAGAGTTGTTTTTGATACATATTAAGTATTTTTTTTAAAAAGTGCAACTGAATAATAATTCAGTCAGCCTTATCTTCTAATTACTGACATTTCACTGGATTGAGGTACAGCTTTTAGCAAAATGAGATTATAATACATATGTTTGTGTTAGAAGAATAATTAACTTTCAACTTTAAACATGTCTCATTTTCCCCCACCCCTAGAATATACAACATCATAAAACACAAACATGTTAACCACTTGCCAGGGCATTGAATCTTTTTTTAAAAAATCCATTTTATTCAAGGATAAAAACAAAGAAAAAATAATAAGAAGAAAAACACAACAAAATTTCAAAATATGTCAATCGGGGGCAACAATGGTACACACATTGTGCACTGTCGTCCCCAAATCATTCACCCAGAAGAGACCTGCACTCAACTGTCAGAACAATACCAGTACAAATCTTTCTCTTCAGCAAACTCAGAGAAATCAGTAGTATAACTATCTTAACTATTTTTTATATAAATATACATACACATATATTTTTCCTTTCAGCTTGTCACACTAATGAAACAATACAGGATGTTTATACACATGTGTCTTATTTATTTCACTAATGAGTATGATCTCAAGTTGTATCCATTTACCTATGAAAGTCTCCAGTTTAGCCCTTTTTATGGCTGAGTAGTACTCCATTGTATAAAACTACCACATTTTTTTTATTCATTCCTCAGTTGATGGGCATCTAGGTTGTTTCCAAGATCTGGCTATTATAAAATGTGCCGCTATAAACATGGGTGCTCATGTATCACTGTGATATGATGTTTTTAATTCTTTTGGGAAGATATCCAGAAGGGAAATATCTGGGTTGAATGGGACTTTCAATGCTAGTTTTTTGAGGAACCTCCACACTGATTTCCACAGTGGTTGTACCACTTTGCATTCCTACCAACAGTGGAGAAGGGTTACTTTTTCCCCAAAGCCCCTCTAGCATTTGTTATTGGTTGATTTCTTGATAATTACTGTTCTTTCTGGGGTGAGGTGGAAGTTCAGTGTTGTTTTAATTTGCATCTCTTGAATGACTAATGATGTTGAACATTTTTTCATGTATTTATTTGCTGCTGCATTTCTTCAACTGAGAAGTGTGTATTCATCTTAGACGGGCATTTATCTTTTTTTTTTTTGTTTTGTTATTGTTGTTGAGGTACCAGGGATTGAACTCACGACCTCATGCTTGCCAGGCAGGCACTTAGGGGGCATTTAATCTTAAAGAGAACAGACTTCATGAATTTAGAAAAGTCTGTTAATTACAAATAATTATTGTGGAGTCATAATCTCTATTTAGTGAAGGTTAAGAGGAAAGAAGAAAGGAATAAAAGTTTTTTTTTTTTAAATGAAACAGTTTAAGTCTATTTTGTCCCATGTAATCTATTTCTCATGTTCCAGGAATGTTTGAGGTATACAAACTTCCTGGAGAAGATTTCTTTTAAATTCAAGGCAAGCATACAAATAATGAATAGTGCAGGCATCTTTGCAATCAATTTGTTTTTTTTATAAATGTAAATTTACATCCATAATAAAATCTGTGTAATCCGTGTCATATTACATGACAAATGGGAAAGGGAACAACAGTATGAGATGGAACAAAACCAGAGAGTTATAGCAGGTTCATTTTAGTGCCAGCTAGCATTTATCCTCTTCTAAACACTTGGGTCTAACTTTAAGGATTGCTTTTAGCTTTTTCATTATGGTTTCTCTCCTTTCTGAAAACCTTCCAAGGTATGCAATTTCATCCGATCTCCAGGAAAGCAGAGAGCCCAGGTGTCTCAGTTCCTGGGGAGTGGGAGGACAGTAAGCACAAGTGATATGTGATCACTGGTGCTCCCAGCACAGGTGCTATTTATGTTGTATCCCGCCCTGTAGGGCTGTGTGTTTACACAAGGGACTGCACCACGCAAATTGCATGTTTAAAACTATGTCCTCTCCTCTAAGTGAATCCCAGGGATCTTATTTCTATAGACTATTAAGAATAGGTAGCAAGGGCCAAGGATTTAGCTCAGTGGCTCAAGTATTTGCCTGATAAACACTCATGATAAAGGTCATGAGTTCGATCCCTGGTACCACAAAAGAAAAAAAAAAAAAGGTAGGCAGGTAGGTAGATGGATAGAGATAGAAACGCAGGTAATCCAGCCTTAGCATTGTCCTTTTAATTATCTTTACCATCCCCAAATGCCCAGGTTGTTTCCAAGAATTATACTTGTCTTATGCCATACTTAAGAAAATGATACTGAACAGATTACTATTTTGGCAATCCTGACTTTCTAGGTTCATTTCTGGAAAGCTTGGGAGGTGTGGCCTGGTCCAAGTAAGTATCAGACCCAATACCAACATGCTGAAGTCTTTATCCAAATTCACATATTTCTAAACATGGGAGAAAAATAGCACTAAGGATGAAGACAGAGTGGCAGAGTTGTAAGCACAGGGCTTTGAGAAAACAAAAAATAAAGACTTCCCAAATTTTCACATAAAGAACTACTGCAGTAATTTCTGTGCACTCAGTTGTTGAGTAAACCAAGAGGCCAAGGAAGTGAACATGGTGGCTCATGTCTGTATTTGTTCCCAGCCATTTCAGAAGCTGAGGTAGGATGATTGAAAGATTGAGGTCTACCTTGGCAACTTAGCAAGACCCTGTATCAAAATAAAAAAGCAAAAACGGCTGAAGATATAGCCCAGTGGCAGAGTAGCCCTGTACAATTCCCAACACAGAAAAACAAAATCCCAAAATTTGAGCCTGAGGTTGCAAAAGCATCTAGAGATTACTATATTTTAGGACTAGACTCAGAAATACATATCTAACAGTATCAGTGTTCAGATTATTCCTGGATATTTCCTCTCATGGAAATTGCTACTCAGTCAACCATTACATGCTGTTTTACTATTTAATGTGCTGAATTAAGAACAGAGATTTTTTTCCCCTTTATCCTTATAATTTAAGTATTGATTTAATGAAATATATTCTCTTTTCTTTCTTTTTACAAATCCCTTTGCTTCTAGAGTAGCAATACAGAAAATACTTTATAAATATAATGCATATTTTGAAAAGTAAAATATTTTCCAAAAATAAAGTGATTATTTTGAATGGCATAAAAAGCCGCAGTTAAAAAATAAAAAAAGGTGACTTCATTAGAGTTGCGTTCAAAGCTCTCGCTTTATTGTACACATGTGGTAAGTTGCTAGGAAATGACTCATTCTTTAATTTGCAAAGTCATTATGCTCATGTAACATTTGAAAAGTAACGGCCAACTATACTTTTAAGCTGTCTTTTACTAATAAGAAGACATTACCAAATTAGGAAGACTAATTTTAACTAAGTATATTATAATATATAGGTTCATATGAGTTTTTTCTACTGAAAGAGAAGGTACTATTTTAATAGTCAACACACTTTCTAAAATTTCCTTTTGGAATTTGTTTCCAAAGCCAATTTTATGAGTTACATAAGAAAAATAAGTCATAAGACCTTTAAAAACTTTCATAGTTTTTGATCAAATAAACAAGATTTATTGACTCTGTTTCATAAAATGAACCTAAAAGACCCCTGGACTGGCTGTACCAAACCTTGCAGAAGTTGCTGCATTGTCATTTGCTCATGTCTAAGTATATGTTATAGACTCTGATGTCATTAACATTCTGATTTGAAATAGTTTTGAGTAATGTCAGAATAAGCATTAATAGCTTCCTAATTGGTTATTGAGGAGACAGTGTTGTATACATGGGTAGTTTTGGCCAGTAGTTTTAAGTATTTGTTTGGTCTGCCATAAATATAGTAAGAGCTAGACCACTTGTAGGTAGCTTTCTCATCTATGAGATCTCATATGTGTTTTTTAAAATTAAAGACCAAAAGGGAAATTACAATTTTCTGGTATTGCAAAATAGGTTTTCCCTTTAGAAATCTTGTTTGATGGATATGTGTGTCTTCTCAACCAGATGTTTTTTTTTTCAATTTAATTTCCTGAATTCTTCAGTCAACAACTATATGAATGGCAAACATTCCAACCACCAGAGGAAAACTTCTAAAGTGTTTTCTAGATATTTTCCAATAGATATAATACTACTATTTTCCAATAGATATAATTAGTCATTCAGAGATGTGTTTATGGGGTTTGTTGCTTCTTTAATTTCCTACAGAAATAGGGTTTCCCTAATTTATTTTTAATAAATGAGAGGATTCACTTCCAGAACTTGACAGCCAGTAAATGCCATTGTTCAAAGCTAGGTGTTGAACAAAAGGAGGCAATGGAAAGTTTTCTGTCAGTGGTTTTTAAACTTCAGGATGGCGTCTTTAATTTGCCTACAGGAAATTCATATGGAGAACCTCTGTTCCTCTCCCATATGCAGGGCTCTGCTCACTTCTCTACCAGGGCCCTAAAGGAATGCTCTCACCCACAGCACTTACTAGTCACCCCATAAAACCATGCTCACTGACTTAAATCACTTCATGGAAAATTTCTACTGAGAAAGAAGCCTTAGGACTTGTCCTTGGTAAGACTTGGTCAGCTCTAAACCAGGTTAGAACAAGACAGGTCATTGTATAGCACTGTACTTTCCACTTCGGAAGACCAATAATACACAAATATGATTTATTTAGTTTCTAGCATTATTAGATTTCTTTTTTCCAAAGCTAATAACACATAATTTCAGATAAGTTGTAAAATCAACAGCTTTGGGAGGAGATCTGGCTAGATTCGTGGTAAACAACTACACAGGAAATAGTGACACAGTGGTTTTTAAATGTAGAAGTTTAAAAACCACTACATTTTAGGCAGATGTAGTGGTTGAGTAGTTTTGACTTGAAGGAAGTTTAAATACAGAAATAGTTACATTGAAAACTTCAGAGCTATTCCTGAATGAGATGCAGGTAATTCTGCTTGGAATTTGCAAACCTGTGGGAGGTGGAGACCAGATTCAGGGATGGGTGGTGGGACAGACATTTTTTGGGAGATCTGTGCTGATGGTGTGATCTTCTGTCTAGCAGTTTCACCAGGCTTCACTGTCCATGTATTCTGAGGGCACAGACATCAACCAGGTGACAGCAGATCTATCAAAGTCACTTTGGTGCCCTTTCCTCCAGCTGCAAGTTAGCAGCAGTGGGTTCAGCCCAGTGAGCAGAGTGCCAGGACTTCAGAGTCAAAAGGGAGAGGTAGAAAAGGCTTCTGTGATTTTGTTTTGTTATAAAACATTGTACTTCTTGCTTATAAACACTGGAAAGTAGGGGTGCATCCTGTCCAAGAAGAAACAGAATGTTTCTTCTGGAGGCATGAGGGTAAGGGCTTTCCATCTATTGGGAAGGTAGAAAATGACATCAATGTTTGAATTAACAAATTAAACCTTCTTTATTGACATGTTAAGTCAAGTCATACTGCTCAGGACCCCAAGCCAGAGAAGCTAAGATTACATGTTGGTAACTCAAGCTCAGAACAGAAAGCCAGTCTGGGGCTAACCTATGACTGCATGGAGAATGCTGCTGACTGGCCACAGCAAGGAGAGAGGAGACCTTGGGCTCGGAGCTGCAGTCATAATGTACATGATAAATTTAGAAATTTTTTTAATAGCAAGGAGATTTCCTGCTAAATAATCAGAATTATTCCTAGCTCTCTTTCATGGTATAGACAAGAGGTGAACTGTGGTATTTACAAATGACTGTCCACAGGCAGCATCAAACTGTTCAAAACCTTTTTCTTTTCTATTTTTTTTAAAGATGAAAGACTTTTAAGTTAATTATGCTTAAAGGGCTTCTGTAAGACTGACTCTTTTAAAACCCATAAACTAAATACAGCAAGACAAATGTTTTCTGCAGCCACAATGGCAGTGCCAGGTTAACTTAATGACTCTCTCTGTCCTGAGTTCAATCCACCTAAAATCAGGGTACTCTGCCCTGGATACGAGCTGTACTACAAAGTATTTGTTGTTCTTGCCATTACCATCTCCAAGGAGCTAATGCTTTTTGTAAGTTTTAAAAGAAATCCCTAGCTTAAGAGGAAAAAGTCTGCAATTGGCTCCCTAGGTAGAAAAGAATGGGTCAATCTGCCAGCTCACCCCATCTCTCCCTAGAATAGAGCCACGGGATCCACACGTACCTCACCCCAGATTTACAGGGCTGCAAACAGTAGCCAGGCAGAAGGAACAGCTCACCACATTCAAGTGGCAGATTTTTAGCAGAATACCAGCATTTTCAGATTGATATACTTTTCAGAATTTTCTACTAGGGAAAAAAATCCTTTACTTGTTAAAGTAATTATTATTAACCTGTATAATTCTTTGGGTCTTCTGGTAACCTGGAAAGCTCTAATTCAACTTAGAAACTAGATTATAAATGGAAAAGCATGTTGGATAAACTACTCAATGATGTTTGAAAAGAATAAAGCCAAGCATCTTCTAAATTTCAGCTCAAATAGATCAGAATAGTGATCCTGAATGAGGTGATTTTGCCCTGCAACAAGACATTTGACAAAGTCTGGGAAAATAGTGAACTGTCAAGACTGGAGGGAGAGAGAGACTGAGATGCTGCCTAACCTCCAGCAGTACACAAGGGCCCCTTGACTCCACCACTGAATTATCCAGTTCAAAATGCCACTGTGCTGGCTGGGAATTTAGCTCAGTGGCATAAGTGCCTGCCTGGCAAAACGAAGTCATCAGTTTGATTCCCAGTACCAAAACAAACAAACAAACAAACAAACAAACAAACAAAGTCTGGGGATTTAGCTCAGCAGCATAAGCATCTGTCTTGTAAGCGTGCAGTCGTGAGTTCGATCCCTGGTACGAAAAAAAAAAAGCCACAGTGCTGAAATCAAGAAAGGATTTCCAACCAAGTGTGATGGCACAGTCTGTAATCCTAGCACTTTAGGAGGCTGAGGCAGGAAGATAGCAAGTTAGGGCCTAGCCTGGGCAACACAATTACTTAGCAAGGTTCTATCTCAAAAATAAAGTAACGAAAAGGCTGGAGTATGAAGGCCCTGAATTTAATCCCCAGTACCAAAAAAGGACAGCAAAGAAGTCCCAGTATGTGGACATGCCCTAAAGAGCACATAGAGAAGATAGCTGATAGCCACAATTCCCAGAAGGTCTATGAGTAAATAAATTCAGTTGTGATCAATTCTGTGTCTGGCCACAAACCAATGGAGTCAAAGGCATGTACATCTTGTCCAACAGGAAGCTGTCAAACAGTTCTTCAGGGTCAGTGACCAGAGGTCTTCCACATGCATTCTACCAGTGAGGCAGGAGGGCAGATGTGATTTTCACTGGGAAGATACAGGACTAAAGGCTTCATTCATTCATCCACCGTGACTGGCTACTTTCTGTAGGTCTACAACCCTGTATCCAAACACTGGGGGTCATAGGCATGCCACAATTCAGAAGGTTCTGGATTTTAAATGGCAGTATATGACTGCATTTGTAACTTGGGGCCACCAAAAACATGCACTGGGCCAAAATTGTCAGTGTAAAGAGAGGTTTCTGTACTGCAAGGAATGAACATCACACCGGACAGGGTGAGCCAGGACCACATGTAGCCTTTCTCAAAGTCAGTGAAAGCTCTGTTGCTAAGTTATATTGAAACTTGTAGCTGTAGGGATTAAAAAAAATTTTTTTTTGAAATTACAGACAGGATTTTTACATCTCTAATGGAGAGACAAAATACCAAAATGACTTGATTCAATCAAGTAACATTTATTGCTCTCAAGCAAAGAACCTACTACTTGTACGAAGTCCAACTAGTCTGATGTAAGTTTTTCTATTTCAATGAGCCCCACTAGAGGGATATAAAGAATAGGACAGTTTCAATAGAGTTTATGTCTTTCTTAGGAGGTGAGGAAGAGTTGATTTCTTGATGTTACCAATGCTCTCCACTAAGGCAGAATTTCAAAACCCAGATCATTCTGTGTGCCATCCATGACTGTGATGGCTAATCAATTCTGGGTATCACCCAGACTGTACTGAGAGAGGGCTGAAGCACTGGGAAAGCACACTTCCGCATGTGTCTGTGAGGGTGTTTCAGAGGATTAGCATATGAGTCAGCAAATGAGTGGAGAGGGGGACCTGCCCTGATGTGGCTGTCACCATTCAAAAGCCAGGGGGCCCAGATGGAACAAAAATGCAGAAGGGAGAACTTGTGCTGTCTTCATGGTGGGTGCCTTTTTCTGCTGCAGTCTTCCATGCACATCAAACTCCAGGTCTTTTAGCCCTTAAACCACTAACTCTCCATGGGGCTTTTAGGCTCAGATGGGGCTGCATCACTGGTCCCTCCGCCCTCTCTTTTTCTGGATTGAGCTTTTATCTTCTTGGATTGAGCAGCTAATGGTTTTTCTGGCTCTCTAACCTGCAGATGGCTAATGTGGGACTGTTTGGCCTCTGACTGAAAGTGCCAATCTAATAAACTCCTCTTATAATTACATATACTCTTTTAGTTCAGTTTCTCTGGAGAACCTTGAATAATATAATGATGTAGAAAACAAATCTAGCTTAACTCAAAAGGATGCCCAAATGTCCTTGGGTGTAGGCCTATGAGATGTGCTCCATATCAATTCCTTAATTTTGAAATGTGCCATGTTGTCTTGGTTACTTTTCTCACTGCTGTGAGAAAATACTTGATGCCCAAAATGAAGGATGGAAAGGTTTATTTAGCTTACAATTTGTGGAGGTTTCAGTCCATAATCTTTTAGCTCCAAGGCAGGGTCAAATGACACAAGGGCCACACGGCAACTATAGCAGATACCAAAAATGCTAAGAGCAAAAGGGCAAAAGGGAAAAGCACACCTCCTTTCCTCCCTTATATCATATGCTGGCCACTGCCCTAGAGTGCATGCAGCACTCACACTGCCAGTCCCAGCACTAGACAACAAACCAATCACAAACACTAGACTCAGCTGTCTCCATGACTGCATGAGGCTTTGGGGGGACACTCAGACAAAAACCGTAACACATGTCTACTAGACATAGGTCTAAAGACATCTAAATGTCACCAGAATACAGATATCTACAGGACAGAGTAACCAATAAAAAACAAAGACTTACAATAACAGCCATAAAAACAAAACCCTGAAGTGTACGAAAGTAAAGTTGACTAGTTACTGTATCAAAGATTAAACACTTAAATGCCAATCAGCCTTACCTCCTCCCTACTAACAACTTCCAAACCAAATATGGAGTTGGCTCTTGGTTTAATTTAGGGTTTTACAACCTTAGCACTACTGATATTTGGAGGCAGGTGATTCTTAGTAGTGGGGGCTTCCCTGTCCATTTTAAGACGTTGGACAGCATTCTGGTCTCATGTACTAGATGTAATAGCAATTCCCCCTCTCTAACAATGAGATAATCAAAATAAGTCTCCAAATATTGGCAAATGTTATTGGGTGAGTCACTCCTTCTGCACTAGGCTAGCATTCAGAAGGCTGCCCTTTTTTTTAGCCCTGCAAATAATGTGTAGTGACATGGAGAAAGTAAACTGTCAACCACAAGTCCGTTTCTTTAACTATGCAATAACAGAAAGAACTTCCTTCTTTTCCTCCTGCATCCCACAGTTCCCACAAAGGGTGTCAGTTGCTATAGTGAAGGCCTGGTGCCCAACTGAGACATGAGCAGAGACAAACAGAAACTGCAGCAGGCCATGAAAATCACAAGGTTTCCTGGGGAAACATACTGGAAATTTTAAGTCTTCAGTGAACTTGAAAACATTTTGTTAATTTTAACAGAAAAACCACATCTGAGGCTGCTCTGACCCCCAAAGGGACATTTTTTTTTTTTTTTGTAATGGAGCTTGAACCCAGTACCTCCTCACTGAGCTGTATTCACAGTTCCTTTTTTTCCCCTTTTAATTATTTATTTCTAAAATTTTGAGATAGAATCTTACTAAGTCACTAAATTGCCCATGCTGGGTTTGAACTTGTGATCTTCCTGCTTCAGTCACCCAAAGTGTTGAGACTGCAGTGTTGGGAATGGCACAATGCCTGACCCAAAGAGCTTTTTATAACCACATTCTCTTTGAGGAAGGAAATGTTCTCACAACAAACTGTCAAGATCTAACACAGAATATAGACCCTCTCCTCTGATAGAGGAAGTGAGGGAGGGAGGGAGAGAAAGAAGAGGAAATCATCTCAGCATATGCATGCATGCTTTGCAGCAGGAGCATAGACAGCAAACAGGCCCTGGTGAAAAACTTGAGTATCCATGGGCAAGCTCCAAGGTTGGGCAGTGATGGTAGTTTGCACGTGTGGCACCAAAGCTAATGTGCTCATTCCACATGGATGAACAGGCAGTGGCATCCATCAGGGCCAAAGCCCAGGAATGGAAATTCACAAGGGCAATTTGATCTTAAAACCATCCAAACAGAAAATGACAGAACAATAGTCTGGAAATGCTAGGGTTAGATTCATCATTTCAAAATTACCCAGATCAGATAAATGTAAACAGAAATGTACAACCACTGTGTATGAAAATCAAAGTGAAACATATGAAAAAGCCTCTTTCCAGAAAATGATAAATGGTAATGCAGACAAATAGGCAAAAAATATGGACAGCTACTTCACAAAAGAAGAAAATGATTTAGTAAACAGACAAGGGAATCCAGGCAGCTCTCAGAATAAGCAGAGTATAGCCATACACATACTGGGCAGGAATTCAGTGTCCCCAATTCTATGCATAGCTTGGCAGGGAGAAGGATTGGAAGAACTTCCAGAAATCACATCCATTTTAATGGGCATCTTTTAAATTATCCAATTACTATGTCTGAGTGCAGAAGTGATTAAAAAATACTGAACAGCTTTAAATTATTAATACAGATCTCGCAGTGTTATGATAATTGAGAATGAAGAATAACTTAAATGGTCCAGTGTTAGAACAACTGTGGAATCAATGCAAGATCAAATCAATGAAGATACACTAATCTGATGGCACATTATGTAGACACATAAAGCTGCTGGAACCTATGCAGCAAATAGAATGTAGTCATAATTTAGTAGGAGGTAAAAAGAAAACAGTATACAAAAAGGTATAATTTTTATAATACACACATTTCCTTCCAGTCTTTTACACAGATAATACTGGGAAGAATCAGACTAAAATATTGATGGTGATCTTAAAAGAAATCAGAAACTTAAATAGAAAGGTTTTCCTAATAGTTCTTGAAATGTGCTTCAAATTAGATTAGTGCCTTTTTTCCAAATATGACTTTTTCCTAAGTTGCTAGGACCTCAAAAGTAGAGGACAATGTGCCATCTCTGCTGTCTGATCAGACTCTTCCATTTTGAAGCTGAAGCACGAATAGATACTGATTTGGATTTCACATTAATGATGAACAGCTCAAAGTGGCTGTTTTTCCCTCATTCGTCTTAGTGCTTATTCAAACCACCCACACTAGAAAGGATCACATGACTTCTACAGGCAGGACAGCTACAGAGAAGTACTATACTTGAGATAAAAGGTCCTATAAATCAAGGTGGGAAAGTGGATAGCCAAAGACTTTTGTATTCCCTTTTGTCTCCACTAGGAGGCAGGCAGAAGAGAGGCAGAAACTGCAGGGCACTGAGCACGTGGGAGGCACGGCATTTTATGGATCGGAAAAAACAGGAACAACCTGGGGAGCAAACACTGACCTCATAGATAAAGTACACTTTGGCCCCCGTGTATATTCCCATGCGCACCACAGCACGGACAGCAGCATTCATACCTGTGAAGGGAACAGGAACAATTGTTACTGAAGAGCCTGGGGCTAATTCTGATTCTGCCATTAATTAAAGGAGACTGAGCACATTGTATAATTTCTCCTGTGCTTTTGTTTCCTAGTATGAGAAACAAGTACACTAATTAGCATAAGGATTAAGAGAAACAGCTAAGGTAAAGCAGGGTGCTGTGCACGTTAGGGCTCATCTGTCGATGGTTATGGTCGTGGTAAAAGAGCCTAGAGCACTGTCAATTTAGGACATCACTGCCTCCGCTCGGTAGAAACTTTTAGGCAGCTCCACCTGACCCTAGCACTGCAAGGTGCAGGTACGTACTGTTACTCAACTCCAAGGAAACTAAGACTCAAAAGGGCAACTGATCTGTAATTTGAGGTTAAAGCTTGGTTATTTCATCACTAGCTATTAGTGTTAAAGTTTTTTTTGATACACAATTGTTTTGGAAGATGAACTACACCTGCCTACTATAAATAACCAACCACACTTAACTAAGGTAAAGCAAGGGGAAACTTTGCACTTACTTAAAAGAAATTTAGATTATCTCTATGTGATGTATTATTATGCAAGTCAGGTAGATCCACTTTTGCATTCCACTTTTGGAAGCTGAAAACTTCATTGGCAGCACCTGTGGCATGGAACCTGAACAACCCTGTATCCTGGCCTTGGCCCACAGAGGGAGAAGAGGAAAGGAATGAGGACCCGTTCCTGAAAGATGTCTTCAGAATGGAGAAGAGCTGAGCTTTCCCTCAAATTGCTCTCGGACACTCCCAACTGTTTCAAATCTCCCTCCACATATTTAAATTCTGGAACAGATGTCAGAACTGGACATGCTACAAATGTGTGAGGTGCTGTGAGGCTTTTGGTAAATAAATGTACAAATAAGCAACTCTCCACGAGTATGTTATGACTGACAAGGAGACTAAATTTGTATGGTGAACTGGCTCAGAAGATGGGTAAAAATATACTAAATCCATTGCCTCTGAAAGGTGATAACAATGACAATGTCTATTTGCTGAAAAAAACCAAGGCATATATGTCTTAGAAATAAGTACATGTTAATACACTTCTAAAGATCTATGTGTGAGTATACATGCATATATTTAGTGGTCTTATTATTTCATATTCAAATTCAAGCTCACTGATTAACTGGAGCCATGTCTCAAGAATGTCAAACATTTTCAATGGCAATACAATTATTTTATCCTCTTTATTTTCTCCTCTCCTCTGCATGCTCTCCTGGTGAGCAGCATGATTTTTTTTCTCTGCTTTTCAAGCAGGACACTACTAACACCCTCAATATCTCCTGCTCTTACAAATGACAGCTTTTCCTGACACTCCTCCTGAAATCTCAATTTCCAACATTATTTACTAGATATTGGCTTGAGTGATTAAAGCAATTTTTTTTCTCCTGCATTTCTGCAAATGACTTACAAATACACTGTTTATTTAAAATAATTATATAAGAGGTAATGTCCACATAACCCCCACTTCTTAGAAAACATTAAAAGACACTTGCCTTCAAAATACTCCCTTCACTTATTCCATCATTCTCTCCACTTTCTGAAGCAGCTCTGGAAGACCTCTTGTCTTTACAAGGCCTGATAAAATATATGGTGAGTGCTGTTGCCAAGCGCCATGAACACAAAGGCAGGCTCATAAACACATGACCATGTGTCTTCATGGACCTTATTTACCAGATCGGCACTGTGGGACTCCTAGTTCCTCCCTAAAGTCAAAATGATTTTGTGAAATGAAAGGTAAAATGGTTTAAATCAATTCAGCACACCAAGGCAGCCATGACAGCACAACTAAAGCCATTCAGCAAAGGACTGCCAGAACCGTTTCAGAAAGTGGCAAGAATGGTGAGACAAGTGTATTTGAAACCAAGGTGAGTACTCTGAGGAGCATTAAAGGCAATGTATCTACAATATAATATTTTTTTACTTGAACATACACATTTTTCAATCACATTTCATATTTTCCACAATGTATCTACAATATATTTTTTTACTTAAACATACACATTTTCCAATCACATTTCATATTTTCCCATGTGTAGTTTCACACTTGTTGGTTCTTTCTGCACTCAACAGCACTTGAGAAGTTTTCTCCATCAGTAATGGTGCTCTGTTCTTGCCCTTACCCTTGGTTCCTAGGACCTGTGAGAGGAAAATCCCAGCTCCTTACAGGTGGGTGAGGCCATGCCCTGGGGATTCTCCCTCCTGTTCAGAGTCATTGGGAAGTTCCTCTGCTTGACTCTCAGCATCCACCCTGCCCAAGCTTCTCTGCAGAGGCCCTTCCTCATCCTCTAAGCTGTCCCTTCAAAATGATTTCCTGGCTTCCCCTTCTTCTAACTCTCCGTATTCCTCATGGACAGAACCAACTGTCCCCTTTGGGCTCACCCCTGTGGTATATCATTGCACCTGGGTGTGGGTGTGGGCACCTCTCTGGTGATCAGGGTCAAGGATGGCTGGATTCTAACCTGAACTCCATAGATAAAGGAAGTTCTTCCCATTCCTCCTGATACACTGATTCTAGGACTTTATGCTACAGCCACTAAAATGTTGGATTGACCACCAAACACTAAGAATGTTCCAATACCAGGAACCAGGGGACAAAGCAGCAGAATGAATGCCTTTTACCCTTTTTCCCTTTTGCTTTCTCTGCTGAAGACTTCATTTCCACGGGGCCTTTCCTGCCAAATGAACAGCCCTGGGGATTTAGAAAATGTACATGGGAAAGAAATGGCAGAAGAAATGAAATTGTTAAAAAGCTAAATGAAATAGAGAAGCTGATCCCCAGGAGACTCCGGAGCAGGATTACATGTTCCCAACCCCAACCTGTGTTCCTCAAATTCCAAAAGCCTCACAACAGCCTCTGGGCTGGATTAGCCTCCCAAGCCTACTGTAGTCCCCTATAGCATTTGGTCAAACCCAGACTGTTAGGCTGGTCTCAGGGTTTCTCAGGTGGAGCCTGAGGTTTACATTTCTGACAGGTCCCCAGTTGTCCTGGGATCCAGATTTGACTAAGACACATAGTTCTAAGTCTCAGAGGGCTTTTTTCTCACTTGTAAATTGGTGCAACAGTTAAGCCAAAATTTTTTTTATTTTCTCATTTAGCTTAGAAGCTTGTGGCATCTGGGTTGGACTCCTCACACAGGAATAGAGCGTCAAGAGCTTGCTGGGTGGACTCTTACAGGAAGCCTGCTGGGGTCCTGAGGCTCCCTGAAGGCATAAGACAGTTGGGGCTCAGGGGTATAAATTGATCAACCCAATCAATCGATGATGATGGAGTATAATTTAAATGTTATTATTATTTGCAGTACTGGGGCCTGAACTCAGGGCCTTTGGTCTGAGCTCTTTCCCAATTAAATATTTTTATTATGAGACAGGGTCTCACTACGTTGCTAAAATGCCCAGACTGGGCTTAAATTTGCCATCCTCCTGCCTCAGTCTCCCAGACTTCTTGGATTAAAAGACTTTCCAATTTTCTATATATTTTATATATTTGAATCACCAGAGGGAACTTTACTGGAAAAGAAAGCCCACAGGACCAGACTGATGGCTGCTTAGGGACAGGGCCTGCATGGATTTTAGGCCCTCTTTTGAACTGGGGTATAGTCAGATCTGCAAAGTACTGCCTCAGGCTGGGCTCTTTGGGCTGAAGTATGAGGAAGATGAGCTCCATGAGATTCATTCTTCTCTACAGGGTGAGCAGGGAGTGGAACTTGGAGGGCAGGAAACAAGGGGGAAGAAACAAGCCAGTGTGCAGACACAGACCCTTACATTTCAATCTTACAGTCCCGTGCAGGTAAATCATTTTGCTTAGGGCACAGCCACCAGACATTTGGGACAAAAGGCAGTTTCAAGAGTTTTCACTCAACACTGAAGCTACTGTTTTTAGGAACAGTTCAGCCACAGTGGGGTTAAGCCATTTTGTTTTGGTTTTGGTCATAGTAGTCTGACCTGAGAATCGATACAGCCTTCATTAAGTATTTCCGTGGGAAAATGTAATCCTCCTACCAAGAAAGAATCTTAGTATGTGGTTCACAATCTCTTCCTAATTTTCCAAAATCTAATCCCCAATCTTTATGGAAGGTATGATCCTGTTAAGGGAGCCAAAAACAAAGCAAACTTTCAGACAAAAGCAGTGCTTTGAGGGAACAGTTAAATGGGAAATGTATGACAAGTAAAATAGGACAGATTATTGAATTTTGTTCTTGATATTATACATTCTCAAATAGCTTCTTCCTGAAATGCAGTGTAAGTCAGATAGTGACAAGATAACTTCTTTGTTAAGGTCAGAGGGGCTTTCCTGTGACAACAGAGGCTTGTAGGCAGGTGTTAGGTAAATCCTTACTTTCCAGCTACTTGGAGGTGGCCTTCCTCATTTCCAAGTGCTTCTTGAGATTTTGTTCTGATACAATTTAAATTGTGAATAATTAGCAGTGATACTACACAAGGAGAGGGAATGACCTATTATCCCGATTTGATCATTGCACACTACGCATACATTGAATTACAACACTGTGCTTTATAAATTAGTACACATATATGTCAGCTAAAAATACAGTTAAAAAATAAGGAATAGACTGACTGTGACAAAACAATTTGGGTTCAACCTTGTATCTTTGTTACCCAAACAATAATCTCCTCACTTCATCCCCTTCACAGCACTCAGCCACTTTCCCTGTGCATCTCACATTACTTACCATCATTCGCCTATGAATTTCAATACTGAAATTTGAAAACTAAGGTCAGCTTGGTCACTTTTACTGGTTTGTTGGGGAAAAAAAAATCAAATTTATAACATGCCCACCCTACTCTTGCTACTCAAGTAATAAAATAAATTATACAGTATCTGCTGGTAAACAGACATAAAGGTAAGGAGAAAGAGCAGCAGAGCAGGGTCAGGGAGCTGAGAGCCTGCGTGGTGCTTCCAGGAGGCGCTGCAATGGCCACCTGAGGGCCTGGAGCTGTCCTGAAAGTGAAGCCTGAGGAAAGAACTGGAGCTGGTAAGGGACGCCAGGCACAGGGACATCTGGAGAGTAGCATTCCAGGCCGGCACAGGGCCCGAAGGCTAGTGTGCTGCATTCCAGTGTCCAGCTGAAATTGTGAGCACCGTCAGCTGTGCTCCATACATTCTCCAAGTTTTCACAAGAGCATTCACGTAGAGATCTTCTGAATATAGATGGCAACAAGCTGTCCATAGCTCTCTGACACTGTCTGTCAGGGCAGCCTATGGCCAGGATGTCTTGTGCAAATGGAGATGTGTTGTCGGTAGCGGTACCCACTGGATTTTAGACTTGGTGTGGGAAGAAAAAGTATTCAAAAAATCTTACTGCTGTAATAATTGATTATGTTGTCAAGTGGTGTTTAAAATATACTTTTAAAATTATTTCACATATTTCTTTTACTTACACTAATATGGCCTTTAGGTTGCTTAAAATTATGCATAAAATATAAGCTACCAGTGCAGGCTTCATTTCTATTTGCCACATCAATCAACACAAAGTTCCACATTAAATGCTGATGAAATGAATAGCTTATGCATAGTTTCTTCCTGGTCCTCCCTTGCTTCTTTTGGCATTATAAACACTGTTGTGAAGAACACCCTCTCCCCATCTATGCATATCTACCTCTCACACATTCTTTCTTCCTGCTACTGTAGATGAGCTCCTATTCATCCCATTCCCTGGCACTCTCAGGCCATTTTGTGCCCATGGCCCATGGGCATCCAGCCACATGCCCCTGCATCATCTTTTTGACTCCATGTGTGACCTGCTGTTGGTCCTCATGAGTCCCTAAACTCACACTCTTTTTCCTCCTTTCCATTCCACAAAGCCACCTTTATCACAGGCAGCCAGTTACCTCCATGTGACTTCCCAGTTCACAGAAGGTAAATCCAAAGTCCTTACTTGGCCCTCCTCTGGCTAGGACTTTGCCCTAGGCCACTTCTTCCATCCCCTTCAGGGCTACCACTCTGCTCTTCCCGGCTGCTTCTTGCTGGCTCCTCACTCACATTAGGCTTTTTGGGTCCTCTCTATGAAAGTTTTTCCCAGGTCTAGTTTCCTTTCCTTTTCTCAGCATTCAATGAGACACAGGGCACCTGCGCCCACTGTGATTGTGACAGACCAGCAGGCTCCATGGTTCTGCCTAAAGTGTTCCCTGACACAACACATGCTTGGCTCGTTCACATGTACACTGCTAATTAAAACAGAAACAGAACCTGAGTAATAGTATACCTGAGCTGAAAAAATGAGCAGGACTGAGGTTACAGTCAGTAAAAAGTATGTATCACTTTTAAAAATCATTTTTCCAATCAGAGAACTTCTGCTCAGGTCACTTATATTCCCATTTTTAGATAAGCGTTCCTATGATCATGAATCTTCACACTCAAAATGCTGGTCAGGGTCAGAAGACAATCACGCGGAACTACTGGGATGGCTTTGGAGAAACCTCAGAGACGCCTGGGTTTGCAAACACACAGACCCTGGCTCAGTGTGGTCACAGCCCATGTAGGGGAACAGCAGCACCAGAGAGTGCCTCCTCCTAGGCTTCACCTGGACCTGCATACTCAGCATCTGCTTTTGTATAGGATTCAAGTGGCTACAAGCACCTT
>PVLA01001045.1:371017-413974 GCA_004027455.1 Hydrochoerus hydrochaeris
AGGGGGGAGAGGGAGAGAGAGAGAGAGAGAGAGAGAGAGATGAAAAACGCACAAAAAACAAAACAAACAAATGAGACCCTACTGTGCCAGACCCCAAAAACCAGGACTTTCAAATGAGACTCTAGAATCACAGCACCCTGATCTGCCAGGTGTGCTGCTTTATGTTCATCCAGACAAGCACAATCACTGTAATTCCAAGAGAGGTCCAGGGTGGTGAAGATGTGCAGAATAGAGGTGGGTGAGGAAGAACTGGAACCTCCCAGCAGACACTTTGTAAGAAGTAAAAACACACCAGACAAAGCGTGTTGAAAAAAGTAACTCAAAAAGTGACTCATCTATTTCCTTTACACAGAGCCATCTGTTATTTATCCCCATATATATTTTTAACTATCACTAGAGTAGTAGATGTACAGTTTTATATCCTGATACTTGTGCTCTGAACATGTTGCTGCCTTATCTTCAAATTTCTAACTTCAGTGGCTTCTGATTGCCCCAAATGGATAGAGCTTATCTAAATAGCTTCCAGTCTCCATGATAAAGTTTGAGCTCTCAATCACAAGCTTTCAGTTTTCTGTACCCAAACAGGAAAACATGCTTTTATTTGGAAAGATGATCAAACATCTAGCTTCTAAGGATCATCTGAATATGCCACATGTAAATATATTTGCACTCAAAAGAAAATGCGGTTACAATGAATCTCCCACTTTACGACAGGATAATGCTAAAATTCTCATACACTGATTCTCAGAATCAAAAATTTCTTTGTATAAATTTATTGTATCTTAAACCTTAAAAATCTCATTAAAGAACACTTATGCACAATTTCAGGATGGTAAGAGCCCTGAGAGCTGAGTGAGGTAAAGTATCTGTTTTCCTCATTTCTCTCTGCATTTTACATGGCTCTTAGGCAAGCACAGCTCTGCATATAGAAAGACCCCAAGCAGAACCCTTTGTTGTTTGCTTTTATTTGCAGCATTGGAAATTTAACCCAAGGCTTTCATTTGCACTGAGATTTATCCTCAGACTTTTTTTATTTTGAGACAAGGTCTTGCTAAATTGGCCAGGTGGGACTTCAATTTGAATCCTCCTGATTCATCTTCCCAAAGTGCTAGAATTACAGTCTATGCCACCACTCTCAGCTGCCAAATAGAAATCTTAATAATACACAGTTGTCCCTTGGAATCCCTAGGAGACTGGTTCTAGGATTGCTTTCAGATACCACAATTCTTGGATAGTCAAGTTCCTTCTAAAATGACCATGTATATGATTTTTACATTTTCTATACACATTGCCTCATATGTTTGAAAATAAATCTTTAGGTTACCTAAAATACCTAACATAACATAAATGGTATATAACAGGCTGTGATACTGCCTTGTTTAAGAAATAATGAGAAAGGAAAAAAAAGTCCATATATATGTAGTATAAGATGTTACTTAAAACATATTTTCAATCTGAGGTTGGTTGAACCCACAATTATGGAGGGTAGATTGTATGTATTCAAAAGAAGAGCCAACTGTAGCAAGAATGCAGGGCCTCACACTTCTGAGTACAGTTTTAAAGTTTCCATCTTGAAGCATTAGTACATCACACACACTGTCCTGAGGATAAGAGTAGCAGTGATTAGTCAGAGCTTAATTCACTTAAATGCCTTCATGAAAATGGAAGATAGATGGGACTCCTAGTTATCTGTCTCTTCCTCAGTGTTGATTTCAGGTGAGGGACAGTCCACAAACCCTTGAGTGTCTGCCACCTACCTTGGACATGCTGGGTGTTGCAAATATACTGGTAAATAGACTCATATGTTTGAGTCTGACTGAAAAATAGGGTGAATATTAAAACTTAAAAAATTCTTAGGGTAAAAGATACATTGTCATTCATTCTCCTCAAAATATTTCCCCTGGCTTTGAATATTATCCTATTGTTCTTAACATTTCCTGAAATAGTTTTGAAAGTTATTTTGCATGAGAGTCTTTAGTTGCATTGTTGTGGCTGCCTTGATGTCCTAAAATGATTCAAAACATTTTCCTTCCACTGATAACAATTGACTTTGGGGAAGAGTCATAAGTCTTACCATGTTGGATCAGGTGAATAAGGTGGAAAGGACACACTGTAATGCTTTTACAAGCCTGCTTTTCCATTGAAAGACATTCAGCTGAGGCATTCACTGTATTTTTTTTTTTAATCACACCTAAAGATCCTTATGAAAGAGAACTTACAGAGCTGCTTCAGAAAGTGGCAAAAATGATAGGATAAGTAAGTTTATTGCAAGGGGAAGCATTTTACAAAGGATAAATTGCAATGTATCTTTTACTCTAATTTTAAAAACTTAAACATACACTGTGTTTTTTGATCATTCCGTATACTCGGCCTGCCACACAGTTCTTGCAATGATGTGGCCTGTCCCTAATACTTAGCTCTGTGAAGGCAGGGAAGCCAGTTCATCTCAGGCTTTCTGTACTCACATGTAAAATGGGGATGTTAGCACCTGGGAGAACTTTACAACATCCAGCCACTAAATGCTGGTGAGTCTCACTATGATTGGAAAGACTTCTATATAATCTTATATGAATTTTCTATAAATACAGTATAATGCTTACTTTGTCATAGACAAAAAGGATGCATTTTGACTGGTAAGCATTCTCAACTCCACTATGTACCAGGCCCTGCCAAAGCCACAGCCTGTGTCTAAGAATCATCCTCATAGAGTAGGAGATTAGTTGTGTCCATGAATCATCCTTGGTTGTGACACAATATTGTTTGAGGGTGGGTATTTAGTCATAGTAAGCCTGTCTGTTCAGTAATGTGGAACTTATTTTAGGTTAAAGAGAAATTGGTCTAATCTTGCAGAGATAATTTGTAAAAATCCAAAGATGAGAATAAAAAATTGCCTTAGAATATTCTTCTTAAGGTGGGGCCTGAGACAGTCAGGAATACAGATGAGGGATTTTTGTTTTCACTTTATAATTATGTAATATAAATTTCATTGGTGAAAAAGAGGGACTCCATTGTTTTATTGAGTGTGACATTACATGGTTTTAGCCACCTTGCTTGTTATTACTTTCAAAAGGCACTTACTGTTCCACTAACAAAACTGCCAAGAGATCCTCTGTATAATTTTAAGCAAGTTGTGGTCTCACTTTGAGCACTGGACAGATTGCATGTCCTTCTTGAGACAGATCTCTTAAGAGCTGCTGTGGTGGAGAGTATTTGGGGGTAAATTCTCATACGGTGTTGTTTAAATCCTACCACCACCTTGTAGGAGCTTCATGGTTTTGCCTGTTACTTTTCTCTTTATGGGTTTTCCTCTTTACCTTCAAAATGAAGAAATATCTATCTTGAGGCATGTTAATTAGGCCTGGAAGAAGACTATAAAGCTCCTAGTTTATAAAAAGTGAGAATAAACAGTTGCTGTAGTCATCAGTAAGGCATTTTACTATATAATTTCACATCTGAGTAGAAAATTCCTAAAATTGAGGCTCTATAATGTATTCTTTTTGGTCTCCAGCTATGAGAAAAATTCTTTTCTCTCAGGGAAAACCAATTAATGACGAAGTCAATATAAAATAGTAAAAGACTGGTACAATAGACACCACTTCAAGACCTACTCTAAGTGCCTGGAAATCTGTTTCTGCTAAGTCCAGGTTTTCAGAGCATATTTCCTAATAGACTTTTGCAGAAAGGAAAAATAGCAACAACTGTTTATAGAAATCTAATGAAAACTGAGTCAAGAGTCTTGAGGGAAAATGCCCAGACAAGTGGCAATGATTGGCTTCCTCAGGGAGAGCCCATAGGTGACATTTGAAAGCATGAGGTCCTATTTGATGGAGCCATTTCCCATTAACCAGACACTACATTAACCAAGCAACCTTCTCACATAGTTTTAGTTTCCAGGATACCCTTTTCCACTGACGAGGTATGGTCTTATAAACAACTTCTCACAAGTGTTAGACCTTGTGTAAATGACAGAGAAAACGATGACTACCATGTTTTTGTCCACAAACTATCAAGCATTTTAGCAAACATTTGGATAGGGATTTTGAAAGAATGATCTGTAACTGCCCCCCTCCTCAAGATACAGCATCTTGATTGTAAAATAACCTTGACCTCACAGCCCTGGGGTAAAGGAGGGGCGCAGGGACCAGTTCCTCTTCCTGTGCTGTTTCTTCTCTGGCAGTTGAGGATAAGTGCTTTCTAATTTGAACTAGCACGAAGTCTCTGGAGCATGCATATCCTTCTTAAGTCCCTGGACTGGAAGCTACAGGGCAGGGGTGGACGTGGGGGTCCTGACCACAGATGGCCTCACATCAGCACATCTCCAGGTTCCTAATTAAGTAACTCCAGATGTTAGATGTTATCTCCTATTTTACCCTATTTTAACAATCCAGCCTGTGCATTTTCATTCTCTGAGAAGCCTGCCCTTCACAAGGAATGTTTATATTGAGGATTACTTTACTAAAATACGAATACTACAGACATCCCTTCTGCAGCGAGGAAGGCGAGCCAGTGGGGTGCCGGCGATAACTGGCCACGACTACTTTTTCTGACATATGAGCGACGAGGGTCTCACTGTAGACCCTCACTCACCCTGCAGCGCCGGCCGCCACACGCACGCACCTAACACTGTTCCACGCATGCTGCGTCGCGCGCGCCGGGCGTCGCGCGTGTCGGGGACTAAGCGTGCTCCGGGCGCGACTGGCCAGGCATCACGTAGGCGCCCGCGGGGGGCGGGGCGGCACCCACAGCTCCTCAACCTGCCGCACCCGCGGCGGCCCCGCCCGGCTCAAGGGCGAAGGGAAGGTCACTCGCAGAGTGGGCAGAAGGCGAGGGCTCTGGGCTCAACCCCTGAGCATGCCACTGCGGTGCTCACGAGGAAATAAGGTACGGGGGCCTCCGGACCTACAGGGGCCGAGGGAAGAAAGGGTGATAAAAGCCAAAACCCAGCTCCGGGAACTACTCTCCAGCCTGCTTGGTCTTGAAGGCTGCCAGGGCGTCTTCGCCTGAGAAGCGCGGCTCTGTCTGCCCTCACCGGAGATTAGCAGGCTTCTGGAAACCCCAGCGAACTCCGGCGCCCCCTCGAGCGCCCAGAGCGAGAAGCTGGGGACCGTGGACTAGTCATCCCTCTCCCCTCGTCTTTAAATTTGAGATTCTCTTAGTGAATACATGCCGAAGGGCCCAGGTTTGGGTTCCTTCCGCTTTGTAATGAGCCTCCAAGTTGGGGCGAAAAGGAAGCCTGAAGCCCGCGCCCGGGTGGTAGGTGACGTCCCGGAATCCCCGCTTCCTGGTCTTTCCCGTCTAGTGGAGGCTGGCGGGGAGGGCCTAGTGACCCATTTTAGTTTTCAGTTTTGTCACCCGCCGGAAGCCGACTAACGATATGAGCCGGGAAGGAAAACCTTTTTTTAAATCTCCCAGCGGAAACAGGCGCTGCAGCACCGCCAAGGCGAGACCCCCGCGCACTCCCAGCACATCCCGCAATGCAGCAGCGGGGACTCAGCGCCCCTCGTGGGGCGCCAGACGGCAGGCTGTTTGCCCACCTTTCCTGGGCTGGGCTGGGGTGGGGCTGGTTGACCCAGCTCCAGGCGGGTGCCGCGGCATCGGCGTGATCGCGCGGTACCTTAGCTTTGGAAGGGTCCCCAGGTACCAAAATACTACGACTCAGATGCAGCGTCACCTCCTGGGGTTGGGGGTGGTCCTCAGATACCCCATTGCCAATCTCAATGAATGAAACGAACGTGGAAGGTGTAAAATTAATTTATCTTCCTAAGGGTCCTACCGCTGTCTCGCTAGTCTTCCCTGTCCAGCCTACCGCAATGGGGCCCGGTCGCCTGCTTCCGCCAATCCTCAAGTGCCCTGATGTTTCAGGGCGTAGGGGCTTCTTCCTGGTTCTCCCCTGTCGCTTTACGCGGCACCCCCACCTCTTCTCCCTGATTCCCTGGCGACCCCCTTCCCCCAGCATCTCTCTCCCCTCTCGCCCAGGCCCCAGAGGCCAGCGGGCTGCGCGCACCTTGGGCATCTCCGCCGCTGGTGAGCACACCGATGGCCTTGCCGGCCCCGGAGAGATTTTCCAGCAACTTCGGGAAGGAGCCCCTGGGGGTCGAGGAAGAGTCGTCGGTCATGGTGAACAGCCGGAGGGACGCAGGATGGCCGGTGCGCAGCAGGCAGTAAGGACCTTGCCCACGCGCGCCAGCCAGCGAACCGCCGCCCCACCCGCGCCCTCAGGGCCCGCCCCTACCCCTCCCCGAGCGCCAATGGGCCGCGGCGGGCGGGGATCTGCAGGGCTGGGCGGGGGCCGGCAGGGCGGGGCGGCGGCGGTCTAGGAGGAGTCCAGCGGGGGCGGGGTGGAGGGGGAGCGTGACGAGCCAAGCTGGGGGGCATCGCACGAAGGGCGAGGAGCTGGATTGTGCCACAGGTGGGAGCCGGCTGGAGCTTCGCCCGCGGGGAGCCCTCTGGTGGGCGGGAGCGCAGCAGCGCAGCGCGAGTTCTGCAGGTGGGCGCCGCCGGCGGAGACCCAGCGTGCGGCGGCTCGAGCGCGTCCCTGGAGCTCCGGCTGCTGGGGAGAGGGGATGTGTCAGCCGCAGCACACGCCTGCCTCCCGCTTCATGCAGAATTCTTCCTGGGGCGGCGCTCGGAGCAGTGGAGTACCCCAGATTTTATCCTCCAGCCTGAGCTCAGGGTCAAATAGCCAAGTCTTCAAGTTTTTGGGAAAACGTGGGCGTCAGTAGCTAGACAACTGCAAAACTGGCATTTTCCGGGTTGTAAGCACCAGCGCATCTGGGCCCTCCAGCCCACGCTGGGAGGAGCAAAGGAAGTGGGCATAGGGGGACATAGGGTACGACCCTTAGAGGAACCCGCGTGTCTACCCTGGGTACTGGAGAATCTAAGTGCGGCAGGCAAGGCTTAGGGAGGGTAACAAGAAAGCCGTCCCTACCTATGGAGACCTGGTTTTGTGTTGTCAGGTCGCTGATGACCCCACTGGAAACTACAATGCTGAAGTATCTATATTCCAGTGTCTTGTGTGATAGTCAAAAGATTAATTTTGATGGAGCTTCACTGAGCGCTACTGTGCTGTGACAGGTGACCCCCGTAGGAAAACAGAGTCAGCTGACACAGTTCCTTCGGTGGTGACTCCCAGAAAAAGAGCTTCGTGAGTGGTCCCGCTAGACAGTTGACAATAGGAGTAGCAGCGCCTGAGTCTCCTCCCTAAACAATAAATGTTTCAGGACGGGAAGGAAGGAAGGAAAAAAGAAAGCAAAGGTTTTGAAAGCAACGTCAACTAGCTTTTTACTTGAGAGCGATCATGGGCAAAAGATAGAAAAATACAATTTTCTGTGGGATGTTTACCTCATCCTCCAGCTCATCTTTCTGAACATCAGAAATCAATTGTGTCTGGAGTATAGCTCAGCGGCAGGCACGGCGCCTGCCTGGCAAGCGCGAGGTCCTGAGTTTGATTTCCGGTTGAACAAAAAACAAACAAAACAAACAAGGGTCCGGGATATAGCTCAGCGGCACAGCGCCTGCCTGGCAAGTGCAAATTAATTCATTGTAGAGGAGAGAAAAACTGCTGTGGATAATGTGCCTCTTCCAAGTCCAATTTCTGGGGATGCAGCCAGGGAATATGTGGAACATGTATTTTTAACAAGCTTTCTGGGTTATTCTGCTGAGTGCAGAGTTTGAGAACTGCTAATGGATTGAGACTGAGCATTATTCTTCTAAAAATGGAAAAGAAAATCCCTGGTGTTTCGAAGATGGCAAGGAGTTGGTGCACTTTACTTCCCTACGGCAGGAAGGTGTTCCAGGCGCTGAGCCCCTCTCCACAGAAGTTTCTGGAAGCTAAGGCCCCGGATTTGTGAAGTAGAATAGGAGAGCTAATCATTCATGGCTTTCTAGACTGATACTACTTTAAAAAGATAGTGCACACTGACGTTTATCTTAGGCAAATGCCCTTTGTCTATCTTAGGCAAATGCCCTTTGTCTTCTGATAAAATTAATAGATTTATAGCTTAGAGGATTGGTTGTTTGTCATCAAATTGTCTGCAATGTAGAAAATGATGGATACACTCTAATATTCAAACCTGACGATGGGTTCAATAAATTATGGCAAAAATGCACTGGAGTAACACTCAGTGCTATTACAGTTAAGAAGATAAATAAGGCTGATGTGGAAATATGTCCAGGAAAGTTAGTGAAAAGGCAGACTTAGAAACAATGTGAATATACATACATATGTACTGTAAATGAATCTAGGCATTTTAATTTCCTTTCTTTTGCTTGTTATGGAGAGAGTCTTTATTCTTCTGATGAACAAGTATTGGTTTTGGAATAAAAACAGAAGAATGGTGAATTTAAAGCAAATATAGAGTAGTCAATCCCAAAAATTTAAGGATATTTTTCAAAAACTTGAGTGTGTCATTCAGGTAGGTAATTAACCATTCCCCTACAACTATTCTGATGACCTCTAACCCTCCACTCAGTTGATCAGAATAATGTATGACAATAGCTATGATGGAAAAACCATCATTGCTTTTTTTTTTTTGGTATCAGGGATCAAACTCATGACTGCATGCTTGCAAGGCAGGCGCTTATGCCACTGAGCTAAATCTCCAGCCCCTGCTTGCTTGCTTTCTTTCTTTCGCACTGCAACTGGAGCTTTAACAATTGTTTTTTAAACTTTGGCTTTACAAAAGAATTATTGGATTCAAGAGGGAGAAGAAATTGTATTTTGTGTTTAGCAGAGTGGGACATGTCTGTTTGTTCTTTATTACTGCTTACATTCTCACAAGCTTTCATAGCTCATACCAGAAGACACTTATGGCACAGGAATATGTCACAGGAATTTTGTAAGCCAGGAATTCAGGCAAGCTTCGCTTGGTCTTTTGTTTTCAGGCCTTTGGATACTGCAGCAGATACTCAGGTATGAGGTGTCACTTGCAAGATCAAAGGAAGGAACCACTTCCAATCTCACCCCTGTTGATAGGATTCAGTCCCTTATAGGCTGGGCTGAAGGTCAGTTATATACTGGAAATGACCCTTGTTAGGTGGCTGCTTCACCAGCAAATGTGTGACAAGATCTAGGGAAGATCCATAGAATTTACAGACTTTGTAATCTAGTCTGGTAGAAACATACCACCTCCTTTACCCAATTCTATTCATTAAAATCAAGCCCTGAGTCTAGCTATCACTTGGAGCATGAACACCAGGGAGCAGGGATCATGGGGAGTCATTCTTTGGGGTGCTTGGGACAAAGTGAAGTAGAATGCAGAAGATGAGTGAATGCCTTCCCCTCTGTAGAGACCATGGGGGCCACCATTTGTGTCCAGAGGTCTGAAATCCTGAAAAGGAGAGCAGTTCACTGTGGGGCAGATTAGACACCGCTAGAAGGGAACCATGCTTCAAGGTGCCCAGGGATTTTGAGTCACCCATGCCTGCTGACTGGATTTCACCAAGTTGGAGCTTCCCCTTCCCATAGTGTCTCCATGTATATGGGGAATTGGCATCTCACACCTGTGGGGCCCATCTGGGCTCAGACTTCTGTCTTCTAGTGCATACCCTTCCCCCTGACTTGCTCACCCTTATTTCTAGTCACTCTGCCTGGCAGCTGCTTAGGCTAAAATCAACCACTGACGTCTACATCCATCAGGAGATCCTGCTGGTGTGCCCCTCTGGGATTCTGATCTACTGTGGTACCATCTGAGTCTGGAGCATAATTCCTGAGCTTGGACCAAGGGACAGTTTCCTTTCTGGTCCCCTGTTCTGACTATGTCTCTGCTTGCTGTGTGTGTCCTCAACAAGGAAGCCCAAGTAGGTCTAATCAGATGGAATTAAGATCTCCAGCTTTCTTCCTGTGACCCCCATTCATGCAGTGTAAATGTCCTTTGCCTGCTACTTCACCTCACCTCCCTCCTTCTCCCATGCCTTTCTCTAATCCTACCTGCCCCTGCCCATCTCTGAAATCTATCCAGGCACATGGTAGCCTTGATGGCCTCAGGCTACTGCACCTAATCTTTCCTCAGTTCCGAGAATTCCTCTTCCACACTCATCCTGCACACTTGCTTCAGATCCTCAATCAAGGTCACCTTCAGGGTGAGACCTTCCCAGATCATCTTTTGCTAGGGCTGGATGGTCCCCTAAAGCGTCATGCTGTCCTAGGTGGGAAGTTGAAGGTGGCCAGATTAGTATATGTGAATGTGGATTCAGAGTGTGATTCTGGGATTGAAAGGGTAGATAATGGAAGGCCAACCCTGAGTGTGGGTGGTACCAATCAGGTTTACAGCCTGGATGGGATATAAGGGACACAGAAGCCAGGCCTGCTGCTACTTGCAGCTTTGCTGTCTCTTGCCTGCTTGCCATAGACCATTTCTCCTATAGTATGCTCCTCTGCCATGCCACGCTGCCATGGATCCAGCTGACTGCAGACTGAAACCTCTACTAACTGTAAGCTGAAATAAATCTTTCCTCCATTAAATTTAGCTGTTGAGTGTTTTGTCTCATCCATGAGAAAAGTAACTAAGACATTGTTTGAGAACCTGCAGCTTCAAAATACTCTCCTCTCTCATCCCTGCTTCCCTACAAAGGACTGGTAGCTAGTGTCTCTCACACACTTTATTATTATTATTATTATTGCCTGTTTGCTTTGTTTCTTGGCAGATTTCTTCTGATGGCCTCTTAAGTGTTGTGAATACAAAGATCTTTGTTTATTCACTTGTGCAGCTCCAGGTCCTCTGACAGGGCTTGACACCAAAGTGGGAGTATTTGCTGAATGAATGAATGCATGCATGCATGAATGAATAAATGAATAGGGAGTTGATCTCATTGGAGGGAGTAAGAAGGAAAACTCTGCTATAGTTGGCCATTCTTGAGGAAAGAGCCATCACTATAGACAAGATCGATAGATCCTCTCTGAATTTGGTCATATGCATATTGCCACATACCCTAAAATAATCACGTTTCACCTGGAGTGGTCCTTAAGAACTTTCATTCCATTATTAGAAACAATGGCATTTCCTCTTAATATTTAATATATTCAGGGAAATTTCTCTTCTTAAATCCCCAACATTTTTGAATCTTTTAATCCTATACCCCTGCTTCCATGCTTCCATGCTCTCCTATTTGGATATTCTTTTAGTTTAAGAAGAATTACTTCAGGATTATAAGAAGGCAAGAACATTAGATGGATTCTGAAGCCCTTGCCCACCTCTTCATTCCCACATCATTCTTCCTCTTTCCAGTTTGGATTACCCTGGACAACTAGTTTGAGTGTCTCAAGATACTGACATCAAATTAAATAAGACTGTAAGCAGTTTAAAATGCCAGGCATGCTCAGGAAACCCCTTGGTTTCTATCGTTGTCCTCATCACTCATGGCTGTGGACTTCTCAGGATCCTGGCTCTGACTCTAACTGCTGTTGAACAGTTTCCTTCTGTTCAACCACTGGGATGCCTTTGGATTAATCTCTCACCACAAGTGCACAGCCATCCTCTTTTTCCTCTTGCCTTTTCTACCCTCATGTTTCTCCTTTGTGAGATCATGGAAAATGCAGGAGGAAGTGAAAGCACTTGTTAGACTAGGAAGTTCCTCCTCCATCAGCCCAAGTTCTCCTCCAGTTTCCTTTTAGACTTCTTACCCTTGGAAATAATTTTGCTTTGTATCAAGCAGTAAAACTTTAAATTATATGTAAAAGATTGGATGCTTCCAAGAGGTGGAAGCAGAATCATTTTGTCCTGAACCAAGTAATATCTAGAAACTGGAAAAAATTGAAATAAACTGTTTCATTCCATTACAAATTTTAATTTCTTCAGGCCATTTAATGGAATAAAGTCTCTTTATGTTCAATAAAGCCTCCTTCCCAGAATAACTTTATTTCTTTTAGTATCTTGGTGTAAATTGTTAAACAAGGATTTACTAATCTTCCATCACTTAGTGAAACAGGAAAATAGGAATAATTATGCTGTTAAACTAGAAAATAATAAGTTGTTCTTTCAGGAACGTCTACTGGCATTTCCATAATTACTAGTGGTTTAGATTTAGTATGTTCCCCAAAACTCTCATGTGCTCAGAAGTGGGACTTTTAGAAGGTGATTCAGTCATGGGTTGCTACACCCATTAATGTACTAATCCAATGAACAGCAGCTGAGTATGCCATTAGGTGGTAGGCTCTGGTGAGGTGGATTGTCCTGGAAGGGTATATGTTATGGCTGGTGTCTAGATGTCCCCCCAAACCCTCATGCAGTCATAGGTGGGGCTTTTCAAAGGTGGCTGGATCTAGTATGTGATGCAGGTGTTAGGTTCATGATGCTAGGATTAAGAATGTGTGATTACTAAGTCCACTGATTGGTTTGGTATAGTTCTGGATGTGGATAATGGGAAGGCCCCTTGATGCCTGGTGATAAGGAGAGGGACTAAGACAGTTAATGTTACTTCAGAACATACACACACACACACACGTGCCCACACACTCATATGCACATACAGATTGATTTCTAATGAGACATAAATTACATATAAATTTCCTGGTTAGAAAAAGAAATCAACATTTTAGCAGTATTATAGTCAGATTAAGTATTTCCTACCCATCAGTTGTGAAAAGTTGAATCTGAATATTAATTTGCATATAACCTACAGACATGTGACTCTATTGGTGCTTGCAAGTTTGAATTTAAAATGACTGGTTTGGAAAACGTCCTTGTAGAGGGAACCTTTGTACAGTGTTGTGGGAATGTAAATTAATACAGCAGTTATGGAAAGCAGTATGGATGCTCCTCAAATGCTTAAAGTATAACTACCATTTTATTATGGTTTATCACTAGATGTCTCCCAAAGCCTCTTAGGCTCATAGGTAGGGCTTTTTAGGGGTGATTGGATCATGGGGACATGATTCTATCTGTAGATTAGTCCACTGATGAGTTTATGACTAAATGCAATTTGGGAGTGAAGCCTGGTTAGAGGCAGTGGGTCACTGGGGTGTGTGGCATGGAGAGTATATCTCCCTCCTTTTTTCCCTGATCTCCCTCTCTTCTTCTTGCCTGCTAAGACATGAGCAATTCTCTTCTGTGCTGCCCTCTGCTGTGCTGCCCTGCTTTGGAGACAGCTGACTATAGATTGAAACCTCTATAAACTGTGAGCCAAAATAAACCTTTCCTCTTTAAATTGTGGATGACAGGTACTGGGTCTCAGTGATGAGAAAGTAACTATGACCCACATAGTTCAGTAATCCCACTATTGGATATCTACCCAAAGGAGAAGAAATCAGTATTTTGAAAAGATATCTGAACTCCCATCTTAATTGAACTTTTAATCATAATAGCCAAGGTGTGGAGTTAGCTTGAGTGTCCATAGATAGATCAACACATAAAGAAAAAATTATATACATACATACATGTATACATACATACATGTATACATACATATATACACACATACATATACACATACATGCATGTATATGTTTGGCCTTCAAAAAAGCAGAAAATACTGTTATTTGAGGGCCACATGGATTAACCTGGGGGACATTATGCTAAGATATGTAAATGAGGCATGAAAAGATGCATATTATTATTTTATGATCTCATATATAGATGGAAACTACAGAAGCCAAATTAATAGAAATAGAATAAAAACAGACTGAAAGGGAATGGGGAGGTCACAAGAATTTACTTAAAAAACGAGATTGAATTCTGGAGAGCTACTGTATGGCATGTATAATACAGTTAATGGTAAAGTATTATATACTTGAAAATTTTCAAGAAAAGTGGATTTGTTGCCACAGAAAAGTAAGTATGGGAGACGATGGATATGTAATTAACTTGGTCAGTTATTTCACATTCTACATGTATATTAAAACATTATATTGCACACCGTATCTTAATTTTTCAGTTAAAATAAAAAATTATTCTCAATGTGTAAAAAATTCAAATAAAGACAGTTCTCTTATTTCCATCTCAGAACTGAAATGGTTCATGGTTGAGGAATTCAAGGGCAGATTAGAAGAAATATCTGAGACCAAAGATATAAAAATATTACCTTTTTTATTTGCTTACTCAGAGCCATATTCTTGTTAGTGACACATTCCAGTATCTGGCTGGAGTTGTTCCTTTGTTCAGGTGTTCCGATATAAGCCACAGACCCCAATTCCTCCACCCCAATACCCATTGCATGCTACATGATGGTGTTAAAGGACTTAGAAGCTGATGGTTGATTTCCCTTGTAGGAGGAAGAGAAAGACTGGTCAGGGCAAAGCCCAAGCCAAGGCCAAGGGTGGGGACAGATCTATGATCATGTGTCAAGGGGCTAGCCATCCCTGAATTTTTGTGAGTGGCCAAGATACCCCTTTTAGAAGTTCCAAGCTCAGCGTCTGGGGCCCATGATCTGGAACAATAATCTAGAGCTGGTGGTTTTGGAGTCCAGGTCAAAATGACTTTTTGGCTCAGGAAATAAGTGTCCCATACACTAGGGCAAGAAATTGGGGCTTGGACATGTGCATGTGGGTAAACACTGCTATTGACTTTGAACCATTTTCCTGCCTTCCTTGCAAGAAGCAGACACGTTAGCAGTCCTTGAGGGGAGACTATTCTTTTCTAAAAAGCTTTCTATAATAACAGACCATTGCTCTTAGGCTGTGTGTTCTCAATACTGAATTGGTGCTATGGTGGAGCAAACAGATCATTTTTGTTACAACATATTCCTGACATCTTCTTGCATCTTCCCCATGACTCTCTCCTTTCTGTGAATGACTCCTCTTCACTCCCTGTGGCTGGAGGGAACAGTCTGGCCAACCTGGTTACTAAGGGAGATGACCTCTCCCCACAGTCCCAGGTCCCTATGGATACAGGATGGAAGCTGGTTTACCAGGTAAATCCCTGCTGATCTCAGCAAGAGCTAAAGGAAGGACAACTTCTGTGGCCATTTACTTTTCAGATGGAGATACTTCATATCCTGATACCAAAGGTAGATTTAAGAGCCAAGGTAGGTGGCACATACCTGTAATTCCAAGTACTCAGGAGGCTGATGCAGGAGGATCATAAGTTCAAAGCTAGCTTGAGTAAATTAATGAGACTTTCAAAATAAAAAATAAACCAGGTGTGGTGTTGCATGCCAGTAATTCCAGCACTTGGGACACTGACCAGGTGGATCACCTTCAATTCAATACCAGCCTGGGCTACATAGTGAGTTTAAGGCTAGTCTGAACTACATAGTGAGACTCTCTCAAAATAACAATCTAACTAACTAACTACCTAACAAGAGGTAGGGGTGTAGCTCAGTGATAGAGCACCCCTGGGTTTTGCTCCTAATACTGGGAGGTGGGAGAACAGTTATATGATGGAGAGGGAGACAGAGAAAGTCAAAGAACAGCAGAACCAGAGTGAAACAAAGGGAAGAGCAGGGCAGAGAAGAGGGGAAGGTAAGGGAGGGGAGGGGAGAGACAGAGAGACAGAGTAGGGACATATACAGCATTCCTTGAATTTCCTCTTCTCCAAGTTACCCTCTATTTTTGTGCATCCCAAATATTTTAGTCATAGATTCTTTTTCCTCCCTTACCTTCTCCATATAGTCTTATTTAAGCCTCCTAAAATCTGCTTTGGCTACAACTTCTCTAAAATGTATTCCTAAATGTTACCAATTGGCTTCCTAGACAAAAAATGAGAAAGCTTTTTAAAACCATTACTTTTCTTTTTTCTCAGTTTTTCTGAACTAAATGGTGCTGCTTCTTAATATTTCTGTCTAAAAACATGCTCTTTGGTTGCATTTTTGGGAAATGTATTTTTTATGAATTAACAAAATTAGGGTATGAAACATTGTAGTCTGTATAAAATAATATCAAAGATCTTTAATGTATATCATATGATTAGTGATAAATACCATATAACTCAATTTTGAAGCTTGTATATTACTCATTAGAAATATTTTAGGATTCTCTTCCCTCAGGGTTTCAGTGGGGAGCTTATCATTTAGTCTGGTGATATCAGATAAAATGCCAAATGATAGGTACACATTTAAAGGTTTCTCCTTCATTTAAATATTTGCTTTGATTTTTATTTTTATCACTCTGGGTCATTGTTTCCTGTGCCCTGTGCTCCAGAGATTTCTGGTAGAAAACCCACTTGGAAACCTTTAGGGATGGTTTGACACTGTTTCTCTTATCTCTGTCCTGCAGGCATTGGTGAGAAAGTTCTTCCCCTATCAGGTTGCTGAAGACACAGCCCAGCTTTCAGGTAATTCCTGGAAAAGCTTGCAAAATGTAGATGTTCACCGAGTACCACAACCTTTCAGCTGCGCTGTGGACAGGAAACAGCAGGTTCAAGAGTGTGAGACCTCTCACCTCCACCTGCTGAGCTGCTGTGCTCTGCATGCAGCAAACCTGCTCTGCCTTCTGCTTGGCTCTAGGCTTCCCTTCCCAACCTTAACTCATTCATTCTGTGTGAGACCCCCCCAAGGAAACAACTTCTCATCCTTCCATAGAGTTGACATATAAATCCTTCAAATGCAGGGGTAAAAAGACGAAGGAGATAGATCACAGGCACTGGAGTTTCTAATGAGAAGGCTTTGCAAGGGGAAGGACCATCTCTTAATATCCTGCAGACTCACTGCAGGGGTGTCTGTCTTTGACCTCTCCTCCTATTCTTAGCTGTCCATGGGTATCACTGTCACAATTCAGGGCTCAGCCAAGATACCATCCAGGCATGAAAAATTCAAAATCCTTTTTTCCTTCACTTACTAATCAAATACATTTTTGCAGATGGATATGGCCATGTTGTTCTATTCTGGCCCATGAAATGAAAGTAGTATTGTTGAGTAGGACTTCCAGAAGGACTCCTTAAACAGCATGAGCATGATAGGGATTTTTTTCCCTACTGATTGCAATGCAGATGAGATTGAAGGAACAGAGTCACCATTTTAGAGCATGATGTGATTAAGAAGATACGACACTGTCAATAAGGATGGGCAGCAGAGGCAATGATAAAGGAAACCTGGCACTCTGATAAATTTGTGCATCTGCTCTACAGGAGAGGACTGCCCACTTCAGAACCTTTTCATGTGGGAGGATTGATCTTCATATGTCAAGCCAGTATGGGCTGGAGTCTTCTGTCATATGCAGCAGATATGACACACACCACCTGCCTTTATTTTTTTGATATTCTCTACTATCTTAAGTAGTTGTGTTCTATAAATTTACAGTAATCTGGAAAGGATCCTCACAAACATATAATCCACTCTTCACTTGATGAAAGGTGACCAAGTCCAGAGAGGGTGTGTGCTGGCTGAGGCTGATACAATTAGGGGCCCTTGGGGTGGAACGGAATGTAAGCCCCCACATGCAATAAACCATTACCCTTCTTATCACAGAGTGTTTCAACAAACCTGTCATGAGACTCTGATAAAACCCCAGAAACAGAACGTTTACATGAAATGAGAAAGTGTTTCCAAGAAAAATCCTAAATTAGCCCTCTAGCATCACATGATTTTAGTTAAAGTCACTAATCTTGGAGGTCATACAGCTGGGCAGTACATTCTGGGTTCCCCACCAGCTTTCTTGTAGGTAACACCTCTGATGTGTAGTTTTAATAACAGCTGCCTGGGTTATTTCCCTGGGCTCTGAGGCTACTTTTGTTGAGAACATTAAGCCCTTCTCTTGAGCCTACAGAGATCTGATAGGTGACTAAATGGGATAAAAGGCTCAGCTTCTGTACCTTTGTATTGGGTCTGTTCTCTTCTCTTCTTAAGGCTTGGGTCACATTCTACCCAGCTTTGCATATGGTCATGTTGATCATTTACAAATTCTTAGTCTAAGACCATAATGCTATGTTCATTTAGAGCATTGCCCATTTGAGCTGGAGTATGTTTTCTTTTCTTTCTCTTTTTTGCTCCTACCCTTGTACTTCTCTGGAAGCCACAAAATCCCAAGCACTTCAAGTTCTCTGGCTCTATCACAGGGCCCAGACCTACAAGGCTCAGATGTTTTACAGAGGACAGTGGCATTGGAAAAATTCAACTTCTAGGACAACTTCGTTATGACTACCTGGTGTTCCAAGTCCATCACAGAAAGAAACATCTTTTGGAATTGCACCCTTGGCCAGTAGGAATTACCAGACTTTATCCCATCCTAAAAAATCAAATACCTACTACTGTTTTAATTATTAAACTAATTTGGTCACTCTCTGGACAAATTGGTGACTCTTTCCTGCTGAGGCCCCAGTGCAGCTGAGATTCCTCCTACCTAGGCCCCACCTCAAAGCTTTTCCTGTGCAAAAGTGCTTATGTTTGAAATATTTGATCCTTTTTTTCTTTTTTTATTTTAAAGGTAGTAGAAATACAACAAAACAAGACAGAACAAAGCCAATTGAGGCAGTGCAGTGAATTTAGTACAGAACTTCACAGCAGGTTACTGGGATAACAATAATAGGTGCCATAGTATATCTCATTATCTTCACAATGGTTGTCTAGTCAATTAGGAATAGACAAATCAAACCAAAGACAGAACATTATAAAATCAATCAAAAGAGAATATTGAATAGAGTAAAGCAATTAATCATAAAGGAACAAAACTGAAAACAACACTTGCTTTCAAAGAGAAGATAGAGGAGACCCCCCCATATTTGCTATACTGTATACAGTCATTCTGCCAAGAGATGCTCAGACCTCTGTCCCCAGTTGCTAACGGCGGGTGTTGGGGGGAGGAGTGTGGGATGTTTGATTCCCAGCCGCACACCGCACACCGCACACCGGTAGGCTCACAGGAGACACTACTGGATCTCTTCCTGGCTCATGCTGGAGGAAGGCGCACCAAGAGGGCAGCGGGTGAATTGCTTCTTTGGGCTGCCTCCTGGGTTCCACCATGGCCGTGGCCAGATCTCGGGGGCTTTCTGGTTCTCCTCTTGTCTGACGCCGGAGGAAGGCACTTACCAAGAGGGCAGTGGGCGAATTGCTTCCTATTTGATCCATTTTGTTTCTACCATCTCTGGGTCAAGAGATCCTATCGTCTAGCATGAAGACTGTTCTATGATTGCACCTGATCCTTGTACTAGAGAGAGGTGCTTTTTTACACATGTGAGAAAATTGTCTGAACCTAAAATTTTATTGTTCCATCTACCTGCGTCTCTTATCCCTTATCACCATTTGGAATTGCTTGAGGAAGGTTGAAATTGGAATCTACCATTGTTCATTTCTAAGTGTCATGAATACAGCCTGGAAAAAGGAGAAGAAATATACTCCCCCGTAGATGTAGGTCAATCCTTGGGACACACAGAAACTACCTTGACCTGGACCTGGAGGCCGCTATCCTGAAATGAGATTCTTCCCTACTAAATCTCAGATTGAGTCCATTTTCTAAGCTTCTTGACATCTTGTAGCTTATGTATTTCATGCTCAGCACACTCTGACTCAGGCAGCAATTACAGGTTCATCTGAGCTGAAGTGGAACTGTTCCCCAGTGCCCAGTGTCCTGCTAGATTCTGACTTGTTCAGGATATCTAAAGAACTGCTGACACAGAGTGAGGAACTAATGCAAAGTTCTTTCACCAGTGAGTGCAACAAACACCCCCCCCCCCAATAAGTCACTTGGAAGAGAATTACACAAAGTGCCCTATGTTACCATTATTAGGTAGAATCATTTTCTTTCTTGTCCCAATTTTTGTCATTAAATTGGTCTTGACAGGTCCATTTTCTCATTGTAAATAAGATTCCAGACAGATATTTTTCTTTTAAAAAAGTCTAATTTTCATTATTTTAATGTTTATTGCTTTGATTCTTTATTTTTTTATAATCTTTTTTATGTTAACAGAACCTCAGAGAGAAGGAGAGGGTCCCTGCTGGTCTGTAGCTCTGGAGAGGGGACATTTCTTTTCTCCAGAAATGCATTTACAGAAGCTGCCCTGATCCTATATGACACATGGGCGTCTTGGTAGAAGGACCCATGTATAGTCCTGTGAGATATGGACATGTGTGGATGCTCATGAGTGTCATTAATTGGTTCTTTTTCAGGTCAAACTACACTTGGAAATGTAATTTGGACAAACCTCTGCCTCTAGGTCCTGGCAATATTCTGTTCAAATGGCCAGTTCCTCCTCTGCTGGGAAACATTTTTCTTGTCCACAGAGGAACCTTTCCTCCAAATATCTGTCTCCTCCTCTGCCAAAGAGCTTTTGAGTGTCTCCCTGTGGATGGCTGCTGCTGCCCTCTGTCTGAGCCATGACATTTTCCCACTGGCTTCAGCCATCTCTGTTTTTCTGTGCTTCACCACAACTCAGAACCCTCATCTCTTCTTGGCACTGTTAAGAAGCCAGCTCTGCAGAACCAGGATGTGAAGCTGCCTCCTCTCTTGGCTTCCTGTGTGTGGTGGGTGGAGACATGATGCAGACACCAGGCCCAGGAAGGACAGAAGCCCAGTGCCATCTCCTTACCACACAATACCCATGTGCTTGTCCATTTTTCCCCATGCACATCTGTTCATGTTTATTTTTGGTCTGGAAAACTGTCAGAAATAAAAACATGAATTATTCTTTTATATCTTTAGTTGCATGGGTCATGGGTCACAGGACAGGCCTAGGATTTTGATAGTAAGTCTTAAGTTTGAGTCTGGCTCTTTTATGGGCTGCATGACTAGGGTAAGGAGCCAGCTAGATTTAACAGCCTCTCCTATTCTTAATTTATATGAGATTTATTACTGTTTTTAGCTCTAGAAAGTACAATTGTTATAATAAGCTCAGGCTCCCATAACAAAGCACCACAGGCTGAATGGCTTAAGTGATAACTTTTTATGTTTCACGGCCCTGGAGGCTGAAGGGAGGATGCTGGTGGATTCTGCATGTGGTGAGAGCTCTCTGCTGGCTTGCACATGATCACTTTCTCACTGTGTTAGATAAAGAGAGTAAGGGAAGGAGGGAGGGAGTGAGGGAACAAAAGAAAGGGGGAGGGAAGGAGAAGGAGAGATCTTATAAAGGCACTAAACCTGTTGGATTAGGACCCCACTCTTGTAACCTTATTTATCCTTAATTACTTCCTCAAAACCTTGGCTCCAAAGCAGTCACACTGGGTGGGGGGGGGTAGGGCTTCAAGATGAATGTGAGGGAGGACACAAAATTCACTGAACAGCAAGGGTTAAATGTGCTGTATGATTTATCACGTGGTCTCACTAGAGCCAATGGGGAGGAAGGATAATTCTCAGGGACACATGGTCCTAAACTCCACCTCCTAGTGAGTGGCTCTAATCTGAACTCCTCAGAAAGTCTTTGAAGTCTGCATCCTTCAGTGCTCTGGCAGTGATAAGGTAACAGCTGAACACAGAACTACAAGAAGGACTTGCTGAATCCAGACATGGTTGTACACACCAGCTACCTGGGAGGCTGAGGCAGGAGGATTGTAAATTTAAGGTCAGCTGGGCAACTTAGTGAAAGCCTAATTCAAAATAAAAAATAAAGTAGGCTGGGAATGGAGTTTGTCCAGCCCCGCATGTGTGAGGTCCTAGGTTCAGTGCCAGTGCTGTGAGAAATAACTGGCCTGAGTGGCTTGTGGCAGAAGGCTGGGGAGACCAGATTTCAGCAAAGCATGCCCTGTGCATTATTTTCTGTTGCTAATAATACAATATCACAGCTACAAAGAAAATAAGCTAATTCTGGGTCATGATTCTGGAGGTCCAAAGTCAAGGGGCCACCTTCTGTGTAGCCTTCTTGTTAGCAAAATCCAGAATTGGTGTAGGATAGAAGCATGTGTGTGTCTATTTGTTTTTTCTATTCTCTGTCCCTCTTCATACACGGCTTTTAGGGTTCAATCATGGAGGCTCCCCTTTAATGACCTTTCAAATCCCAGTCATCTCCCAAAGGCCACCAGGATAGGGTTAAGTTTCTGCCCACTCAGTACCTCACAAGGGGGACCACATTTCAATGCAGAACCTTGGTGGGGGGCACACTCAACCCGCCCCCCTGTGTGAGCTGGGGTTCTCCTGACCACAACTGTAGCTTTTTGTGTCAAAGTTTTCTTGGAATATTTAGTTTGATATGCTTCTGGGAAAAATGCACAAGCACACGAATGTATCACAGTTTTGGGGGCCACATTATGTTCGCTTGTGAACTTCCGCCGATATCCTGGAGGAAAAGGCTTACAGAGAGAAGCCATGGTCATGGAGCTTGGGGCGAGGGCAGTGAGCTTAACTCTCTCTCGGTACATAAAAAGAAGTGTTCTTCAAAGGGAGGGCAGTGCATATTTTTTTAAATCTCAAATTCTAATTTCTGTCTTCATGTATTCTTTTTTTTTTTTTGGTACCGGGGATCAAACTCATGACTGTGTACTTGCAAGGCAAGTGCTTATGCCACTGAGCTAAATCCCCATCCCTTGTCTTCATGTATTCTTTGTGATATTCGAAAGACATTGGCATTCTTGTATATGTGAATTTTTTTTTTTTTTAAACCGGGGATCGAACTCACAACCTTGCACTTGTCAGGCAGGCGCTTACACCGCTGAGCTAAATCTTCAGCACTTACATGTGAATTTTTTACCAAACAAATATGCACATACTTATGATTGCTCATTCTTTCCCTGATGGAGATGCCTGTGGAGATGCCTGTCTAAGTAACAGGGGCAACCCTTGGACACTGGTTGAGGATTTTCTCTTCCTTTTTCCTCCTCCTCTCAATGTTGGTCCTCTGATGGGACTGGAGCCCTTTCTAAACCTCCCATCAGTCCACCAGAGTGTGCACTACTTCTGGGGTGCAAAGCTTTCTATCTTGAGTCATTTAAGGACACTCATCAATGTTAGAGTTATATGTCCTTTAATTTCGCAAGCCTGATTCCATGATGCCTCAAGACCTTTGGGAATTATTAAGAGAGACGATATCTTTCTGCTGCGCAATTGACTCTACCTAATGAAACATTATGTATATCTGGATAATTCACTCTAGTCAGAGAATTCTGTCCTTTCCTGTTTTTTTTCCTGGTGTTCAAGTTAGGAGGAAGAAACAGCAAGGCAAACCTTTAAAGATTCCTGAATATAATCTTATGGCTTGAAGGTCATTATTAATCAGGGGAGTAACTGAATCTAGCACAGTGCCTGAAATGACCCCCACACTTCTCCCTGTAATCTAAACAGCCACCCCCAGACCCCAGACAAAGTCAGTAGCTAAGCAAAGTAGTCCCATTATCCAGGGTTGGGCCCCTCACCATGTTGATGTGCAGCATGCACATGTGTATTATTTGTTTGCTTTAATATAAAGATGAGCATGATCACTACCAGCCACTCTCACAAGCAACATTAACAGAGATACATGCCCACCTAGTATGAGAAGAGCCAGAGACAGACAAAGAAATATGGCTTGTAGCATGGAAGATGAAATGATTTTGGGGATAGTTTGATAAATTAGGAATATTGAGATAATTTGAAGAATGGTTAGAAAGAATGAAACTCAATTAAGTGTCAGTATTCAAAATAATGAACAACTCTCATTTGCCAGCAATAAGCGGACTAAATAAGGAAAGGGGTTCAGCACAATGGTCCTGGTCTTTGCAGAGAAGGGGAGGATGCATGGGCTGTGTTCTGCTTGTACCCGGTGGTCACATTCTCCTGCCACGAGCTTTTGCTCCTTTTCTGTGGCCTCAAACTCAGAGGCTGGGCAGGGAACCAGCCCGACTTCGTGTCACTTCCTCCCTTGGCCTCTGTCTGCAGCTCAAGTGCATTTGCCTTCCAGTGCTTTGGTCAGGCTGCAGCACAGAAAGCCCTTGTTCTCTCCCAGTTGCAGGTTGATTCTGTGCAAAGGGAGAATGATTGATTCTGGGCTTCTTGACCATGCATGATTTGGTTCCAAAATTTTAATCCTAGTGGGGGATTTAGAAACTTTCTATTTAAACTTTATCCTTAGTTTTTTTTTAAAGTCTAGAAACCAATAACTAAGAAACTAAATAAAGGGCATGAATAAAGCAGGGTGGATGAAATGCTAGAAGTTGAAACAAATATAGATACTACTCCCAGTTAGGACTGCACTTATGCTTGGAGATCATGTTTGTCTTTAAACTTCCTGGGATTGTGGTCTAAAAGTAGAGAAAAAGGGAGAATAAGAAAAGGAAATATTATTTTTGTAAGGTTCCAGTTTTTAATGAATGGCTTTTATAGATTTTTCTTTTTAATTTCTAAGGATTTGAAATTTATAGGAATAATACAATAGCATCTTTACCAGTAGTGTGGCTTTTAAAAATTTTTTATTTAAAGAGAAAAAAAAGCAAAACAGAAAAAAGGGTAGAAACAATACAAAATTTCAAAAAAAAAAACCAGTAAGAAATCACTAGTTGATAAATTACATATTGTCTTATATAGTTGTGCAAGTTACAAAATTAAAACATACAAAGTGGATAACTGTAATATGTACAATAGTATATCTTGTTTTCTTCACAATAGTTGTTCTTTCAATCAGGTACAGCAAAATCGAAGGAAATACCGAACTTATAAAAACAGAATATAGAATAGAGCAATACCATTGATCAGAACAGAGCAAAACAGTGCTAAAAATATTTGCCCTCAAAGAGATGGCAGAAGGAGATCCCCTTATTTGCTATATTGCATATAATCAAACTCTCAAGAGATGCTCAGATCTCTGGCTCCCACTTGCTAATGGGGGGTGGAGTGGGGTGGGGTGGGTGGAGGGGATGGGGGGGCAGCGGTGGATATGGATGTTGGATTCTTAGCCCGTGCTCCCCTCACAGGCACTTAACAGAGTGGCGTGCTGGCTGCCTGTTTTCCTAGCGCCCCAAGTTCCAACATGGCATAGAGCTCAGGAAACGCTCTTGGTTCTCGCCCTGGAGCGGCCGCAGCTTGTCAGGCCACAGCCACTTACCAGAGCAGTGAGCGTGCTCTAGTATGGCTTTTTAAGTGGACAGGAAACCTCTAAAGCAGTGCCCAGATCAGAGAGTAGGTTGGGACATGTGAAAGAAGTGCAGAGGATGTTGTGTAATCTTAATGGGGTTTTCTACCAATGTGTCAAGGGTAGAGATGGAGAAGGGGGAAAAAAGAGTTGGAGAGGGGAGAGAGAGAGAGAGAAAGAGAGAGAGAGAGAGAGAGAGAGAGAGAGAGAGAGAGAGAGAGAGAGAGAGAGAATACTCTTCCCTAGAATGTTCTGGAGAGAGGATAATTGTAGCCTTGGCACTGCTGTTCTTCTTCTATAATATAACTGTTCTATAATATAACTGCCTTCCAGCCATTCTATTCTTTACTCTCCACTTTGAAAAGTAATTCCTAGTTTGGAGCTTGTTTTCATATGTTCTTAGCTCTATCCTGGTGACATTCCAAGAAAGGCTTCAATTTGCTTAGCAGTGGATCCTCACATTTCCTTGAATACAAGTTACTTTTTGGAACTCTTCCCTAGAGATGGCTAATTCTAGACAGTGTTTATTGATTCCTGAGATTCTTACTTGAAATTAATAGTTTTCCCCCTTGCTTTTTGGTTGTTCCTTCAGAACTACTCTCTGTAGGTCTTGGGAATGACTTTCTGAACCTATGGCCTTGCCTAGATGCATACTTGTTTATATGTGGCTAGGTGTTGTGTATATATGGATGCGTGTAAGTTAGTGTGTGTATATTATTCACACCCCACAATTAAAGGCTTAAATCAGCATCATTTGTATTCCTTGCTTTAGAGTTGGAGGTGAGACACAAAGGTGAAGTCACTTCTGGTGTCCCCTCAGAGACTTCAGTCTCCCAGCTACTCATCTGCCTGTTCTCCGGGACCAAAGACTTTTTTTAGGCTTTTAACTTATTTCCCAGGCCATGGACCCCACATCATGAATTTATCTCTTGTGTGTTTGATATACCATTTCTCTGCCCAAGGGTCACTCCAATCTGCCCAAGGGCAGCAGTGGTCAGCCTTAGTCACTTTCTTGTTGCTAAGACAATACCTAACACTCACAACTTTTAGGAGGAAAGGTTTATTTTGGCTCACAGTTTGTGGAGGTTTCAGTCATTCCACAGATGGCTGACTCCAAGGGAAGGTGGCATGGCTGAGGAGAAAGAACTCATAGTACGGCAGTGGGAAACAGAGAAAGGGATCAAGGGAGGAGGGAAAGAGATAGACACTTTCAGTCCCATCCCCAGTGACTCATCTTCTCCAATCAGACTTCACCTCCCAAATCACATTTAGCTATAACTCCTCAGTGAGCTAATCCATTGATGATTATCAAGCCCCAACATCTAATCACTTCCCTAAAGTCTCATTTATAAGGGCATGAGGCTTTTGGGGGACATTTGTATATAAATTATAACATTATTTGAAAATCATTGGGATTAAGGGAGATGATAAATAGACAACTGGAAAAAAGATGTGCAGTAGTTGTGACCAGGTAATAGGGAAGCAAGTTTAAGGGGTTCAGCTGAATCATAGGGGATTAAAGTTACAGTCTCATCAATGGTGACCTGAAGGACAGGTAGACCATGAACAGAAGGCAAGATGTGGGCAAGGAAAGCACAGAGTTACGGTGGGCGTTGGGAAAGTGTTTGCAGTGCTACACTCAGGAAGGGTATGGAGGGTCTGGGTGGGGAGGGGTCTATTAGGGCAGAGAGAGAGAGAGAGGAGAGAGAGAGAGAGAGAGGAAGAGAAAGAGCAGGAGGTGAGAAAGAAAGGAGGTGGGGAGGGAGCAGGTGGGAGGGAGCAGGTGGGAGGGAGCAGGTAGAGGGAGCAGGTGAGGGGACAGGTGAAGGGAGCTGATAAGGAAGCAGGTGGGAGGAGCAGATAGTAGGGGAGGGAACAGGCTGACAGCTATGCAGTTGTACCACCTTAAGGATCTTGAAAATTTACAGTTAGGACAACTGGGAGCCCCAGAGGATGAAGTTAGAGATGGAAAGTGTCTGGGGCTGGGAAAAAGGGCTTCTCCCTAAGCTACACTGCAGGATTCACTGGGAAAGTCTGGCCAGATTCCTGTCATCCTCCCACCACCCAGGACTGACCTGTGATGTCACAGGCAGGACTGAAGGTTTTGATACTGTTATCAATATATGTCCACTTCTGCTAATCCTCAGGGAGCAGAGCCACTAAGTGCTCATTAGTGGAGACCAGTGGCTTCGAGCTGAAGGGCACTATCAAAGCAATCACCACGGGAAGCTTGGCCCCAGAGGCCAACTTCTGCCTCCTGAATCCTCCCTCCCTCTTGGTCAATGGCTTAGTCATACTGGTGGGGCCCTGGACTTCCTTGTATGGCCAGAGAAGAGGCGCTAGAAAGTAGACAACCTGAGCCCTGGGACTCTTCCAGTATCTCTTCCAGTATCTGGGCTGCTTTGGGTAGATTCCAAAAAGCAGGCGGGCCTGGGAGGGAGACAGGGAGCACTAAAATAGCTTCCGGCTTGCTTTCCTTGGGCTACAGAAGCAGAGGCTCTGCAGCAAGCTGGGTGGTGCAAGGACTAGTTAGTGTGGAATGCAAGTACCCCACACCCCAGAAGTAGGTGCAAAACCAAGGTGCCCGGTGACCACAAATACTTTTTTGCTTAATGCAGTGAAGTAGAAAATACCTAGCAATTGTGCTGTGAAACTTATTTTAGCTATATTGAAGCTTATTTTTGGTGTTTTTGAAGCAGGGTTTCACTACTGGTTCAGGCTGGACTTGAACTCACTTTGTAGCCCAGGCTGGCCTCCGACTTATAGCAATCCTCCTGCCTCAGCCTCCCTAGTGGTATATTGAATCTTAAGTAAAATTCATTTCTTTATGTTATTCGTTTTTTTTAAAAATTAGTTTGATTGAATTATAATTTAATAAAAGTGTTAAACAAGAGCTGGAAGTGTAGCTCAGTGGTAGAGTCCAGTACTTGCCTAGTATGGCCAAAGCTCTTTATTCAATGCCCAGTACTACAAAAATAAAAGTATAAAAATGATGTTAGGAAATGGTACATCTAGTTTTTCTAGTCTCTCCTCCCCCACCATTGGCTCTTCTGCTAGGATGCCCCTTTATTATAGCTCCAAGACTTGGACCAGGTTCCAGAGGACAAACAACAGGATATATACAGAGCATGGTGCCCATGAGGGAAAATACCAGATTCCTCTATCAGGCATTTCAAGTGCATTTGATCTCGTCACCACAATCCATCTCAGGAGGCAGGCAGGGCTTTTTCTTTACAGAGTGTTCCATGAGGGCCCCAGCCATGATTATGGAATATTTTTCAGCAATGCTGACTGACCCGTGTGCACATTTCCATGTTTTAGAAATGGTGCTTAGACTCAAACCCAGGGTCCTGAGGATGCGAAGCCTGTGCTCTAACGCCCTGTCATATGCCAGACCACTCCATTTTTCTTATATGGGAACTAACTAACTTTTTTTTTACATTCCCTAGCAAGCTAGATAAATTTGGAATTTGGAAAATATGTGCATATTCAGAAAACAGTTTCAAACAAATGAGTTTTATTTAAGGTTCATGTAAGCTTTATATGAGTTTGTCTGAACCTTCAGAATCTCTGCCCCTGCCACATGGGATGCCTCCAGCCCTTCTCAGAAAAACTAAGCGTGAGGCAAATGTGATGACCTCTGCACTATGGAAACACAACTGCCAGCTGGACTGTAGACTGGTCCAGCTGCTGTGGAAATTAGTTTGGAGATCCAGTATCTTCTCAGAAGAATTAGAGACATCATACCAAAAGCAAGACATGCACATTCATGTTTATAGCAGCACAGTTTGTAATAGCTAAATCTTTGAAACAACCCAAATGCCCATCAGCTCAGGGGTGGATAAAAAAGGTGTTTTTTAAAAATACAATGGAATACTACTCAGCCATCAAGAAGGATAAACTTGAGACATATCAAGGTAAATGGATGCACCGTGAGGCCATACTCTTAAGTGAAATAAATCAGACACAAGTGTGTAAATATTGCAGGATTTCTCTGCAATATTTCTCTGGTGTGAAATATCAAAATTATACACAAAGACAAAAGTATATAAAAGATATTGTGAAATAGGAAGAAATTGTCCAAAAGAAAGGGGAGCTAGGGAGGGAGAGAGGGAAAAGAATGAAGGGAAAACAAAAAGGCAGTAAAAGTGAGGAGGGTTCGTAAACAATATAGGGATCCAAGCAGCCAAACTGATAAATTTGAAATTTAGCTGAGCTCAGGACCACTCATTACGGACCTCCCTGTTTCAGAGTCTTACCGTGTGGTCCTGAACTGGAAAGTTACAGAGCTTTTAAAACAACCACAAAAAGACATCCTGTTGGAAACAATTTAGCCAGAATCTTACATTAATTTTTGGTTGACCCCTGTATCCTGCTTCTTTGTTGAGCAGGTTAATTTTTCTCTTGTGGGTACAGCTCATTCTGCTTTTCTCATGGATTGTACTCTGAGTAATTTTCCATTCTCCTGAGTGATTTTCCATTCTCCTGAGTGAAATACAGGGCACTAGTTATATGCAGGGCTCAAGATGGCATCAGTTATGCCAAGCTATAACAAAAAGTATGGCCAAAGCTCTTTATTCAGTGCCCAGTACTACAAAAATAAGAGTTTAAAAATGATGGAACAAATGGAGGGGACAAGGAGTTAAACAAAGAGGAGGGACTGGGGAAAAAAATGATTCAGGATTTATCATGTATAGGTACAAATTCCCCACGATGAATATGATCATTGTGTATATATGATTGTACCAATAAACTCAATAGAAAAAAAACCCTTAAAATTGGAAATTCTATTTGATCCAGTTTTTTCAAGAAATAAAATCTAAATATACATTGCATTCAGATAAAAGGACATGTTCTTGGGAAAAAAAAAAAAAGCCATCAGGTCACCAGGATAGATCTGTGAGGTCCCAAGGCTGAGGTGAGGAACCTACCACACCTTTTGTAGAATGTTTGCTGACTCCCATTGCAGAAAAAGAATCTTCAGGGCGTGTTAGTAAGAGGCACGAGAATGGTGAACTAGAGGTAGACACAGGATGCATTCAAGAGTGAAGTGTGAGCACTCAGAGAAAAAAAATGAGACACCTTCTGAGCTGGTAAAATTTAAGGGGGTTTGAAATTGCCTTCAAAATGAGTGATCTGACTGGGTGTGGTGGCTCACACCTATAATCCCAACCTTGGGAGGCCAGCCTGGAGTATGCAGTGAGTTCAAGTACAGCTTGAACTACATAGCAAGGCTCTGTCAAAGAAAAAAAAAAGATGGATGATCTGGGGTGTGTTTTCCTACTGTCTGTCAGGTTACCCACCTGGCAGGTGATGGAAGAATGGAAGTTATCTGCATGTGTTTGAGTTGAGATCTGCTGCCCACTAATATTGCTGCTTCCTCAAGGGTGGAAGAAGCACAATTTACCAGCTCAGAGCCCATTTTATTGGCTTATTGTGTCTTTAAGACATTTAGGAATTTTTCTGAGTGAGTTTTTGGTAAGGAAAAATGTTTGAGTAACTTTCGTGTTTGGATGCTGCAGTTAAGCATAATTTTAAAATCTCAATTTCCAGACTGGGGGTTTAGCTCAGTGGCTTAAGCACCTGCCTGGCAAACACAAGGTGGTGAGTTTGATTCCTGGTACAAACAAACAAACAACAACAAAAAACCCCAACTCCCCCCTCAATTTCCTTGTGATTTTTCTTGTGTTTTTAATCTCTTCTATCCTACCTCACTCATACTATAGTGATAGTTTCATGCTAATGTTTATAGAAACACAATTCACAATAGCCAAGTTATGGAAACAGCCTAAACGTCCATCATCAGATTAATGGATAAAGAAAATACAGTATACATACATAGTAGAGCATTTTTCAGCCATAAAGAAAGATTGATTTATTTGTAGAAAAGCATATGGATATTGAGACATTAATGTCAAGTGAAATAAATCAGATACAGAAGTTTAAATATCACAGGTGTTATGGTTTGTGTGTAGATGTCTTCCAAAGCCTTCTCATTCTGTGCAAGAGGAGAGAAGATTTTGTGAGTGCTACATTTGCCCTGGAGGAGGGGTGGCCTGTTTACAATAAAACAGAGGAAAAGAGACTTTCTCTTCCCCTTTTTTTGCTCTTGTTGCTTTTCTGTCTTCTGCTGCCTTGAAGTATTGCCTTCGTGCCATGCCACCCTGCCTTAGAACCAGTTGATTCTGGACTGAAACATCCATGAACCGTGAGCTAAATAAACCTTTCCATCCTTAATTTGGGGTGTTGGGTATTTTGTCTCAGCAAGAGAAAAGTAACCAAGACAGAGGAAAATGCAAAATGATCAAGATACTATATATATATATAGATATATATATAGTATGCACCAGTTCCCTAAAACAGATATAGTTGTAATCTATTGAAAAATACATCAAATGAAAACAGCAATAACAAAAACTAGGTGTGTGTATGTGCATAACAGAATATTAAATTAATCATTAGATTTAGCTCAAGATATTAAAATTCCAAAAGTTTGCTTCCAGCTCTTGTTACTACTGTCTTGTAAGCTCTTGCTACAAAGGATGTGGTTTGTAATCTGCATTTGGCACCTGACAGATGTTGAGACATGCGGAATCTAAACCCTGCTCCCAGCTCAGTTCACACACTGCATTTAAATACGATTCTCTGGGGGATTTTTACTCATAGTAAATTTGAGAAGAACCGGAATCACATCTGTATCACTGATTACAAATTGATCAGAGTTTTTTATTTTTATTGGTACCAGGGATCGAACTCATGACTGCGCGCTTGCAAGGCAGGCGCTTATGCCGCTGAGCTAAATCCCCAGCCCGATCAAAAGTTTTTAAAAGAGAGCCGAACTTTTAGTTAATAATTGTAGCTATCTACAGCCATTACCTTGTATTTTCTCCATTCTATTTGATACAGGCATCTGACATTTGTGTTTTTTCTTGTCACCACACGATGGCGCCAGAACCCTACTAAATATGTAATGGGCCTGGAAGTGTTCCGGAGCTCTCAATGGTTACCCTGGTTCCCTGATTAAGATATTAGAAGAGAATAAATAATTCCCTTAAAGAATGAGATTGTTTTCCCAGGAATTACTTTTTTTCACACTGCTTACACGTCTCCATGAGGTAATGTGTCCTTTTATCTGAATGCAATGTTCATTCTCATTATGTAGTGTGTACTTCAAATAAATTGTAGTTAATTTACAAGAATTTATTCTCTTTAGAATTTTAAGAACTACAGAGCCACCTCTAGAATCAGTATTTTAGAGCATCTATGTTAAAATTCAAAAGTCTTACTGTATATATTTGATGATGTAGATAACTGATTTTTTTCTTTTATTTATATTTGTAAGTATTCTTTTTTCCTTTGCTGGCTTACAGTTTCAATGGGGTATAACTGACCCACAATAAGCCTCACATATTTACAACTTAGAGTCAAGGAATGGTAGAGTTATACTGAATGTGTGTGTTTAACTTCAGAAGAATAGCTAGACTGATTTCCAAAATGGTTGTAATTGAGGGTCTCAGTTATGGGTGTGTGCCTCAGTACTCAGATCACACTGGTGAAAAGCCTGTTCAAATCTTTTGCATATTTTTAAATTGAGTTATCTTTTTCTTATTATTGAATTATAAGAATAGATGTAAAACTTCAGACAAATCCTTTGTATGTCGTATCTAAGAAAATTTTGCCTAGCCATGTAATATATATATTACATGTTTATATGTCATATAGGAGAAAATTTTACATAGCCAGTTTCATTAACATTTCTGTATATATGTGAGGTAGGGATTGTTTCATTTTTAAAAAATATGTGATACATATGCTGCATTGTTCTGAAACATTTGTTGAAAATATTCTGTCCTTTTTGCTTGATTGGCCTTATGTCCTTACTGTAAAGCCACTGAGTATTCCTATCACTGATCCAGGTTCCTATCCTTTCCTCAATACAGCATCCTCTTGGGTACTTTAGCATTTACAGTAGGCCTGGAAATAAAGCGTTGTGAGTTCTACTACATCATCTCTTTAACTGGGTCATGCCCTATTTTGAACTTATTACAATGATAACTTTCCAAGGAAGTTTGGTGATAGTTTAAATAAATTTTACATGCTCTTCTCACTTATAGATTAAAACAAGTAAAACTTTTTCACTGAATTTTAAATTCTACCTACCCTGATGCGTCACAATTTTTGTACCAATTAGAAAGAAGAGCTGGGCACGGTGGAGAAAGCCTGTAATCCCAGGAATTGGGAGGCTGAGGCAGGAGGATTGCTTTGAGTTTGAGGCCAGCCTGGGCTACAAAGTGAGTTCAAAGCCAGCCTGAACTGCACAGTGAAACCCTTTCTCAAAAAACCAAGGTGGGGGAAGAGATAAAGAAAGCCTCTGATTGTGCTATTCATCTTAGTTGAAGATATTAAAATGTTAAAAGTGTATTTCAGGTTTCAAGTGGCAATTGCCAGAAAATTATGAAGGTGAAAGGCAATGTGTGATGGCTGCATTGTCTTCAGAAAACTTTTTTGCAGAAAACTTCTTTGACTCCATGAATGTCCTTCAGCTAAAACTCTTCTTCTCTATGAGAACTAGCAAATGTATGTTTTTGTTCAGGAACACACAGACACACACACACACACACACACACACACACACACACACACACACTACCTGGTGTTATCTTTACTGTTCAGTTTGTTTGGTTTTTGTTCTTAGAAGTATCTTGATTGACTTCGCTGTGTATAAAACGCCTGCCCCATTGGCGGCATATTTTAAGTGGTCTCTTCTTTTCGGGTTCCAGTTCTGGTAGCACCTTTGCATTTGACTTTGGGCTGGTTCATTAACCTCTACAGGGTTACTTCATTAAGTCAATCTGCTTATCGTATGAAAGTTTCATCAACTTCCTAGTTAGGATGTAGATAATCTTGTAAAGATTTTAGGATAATGGTAGTCTTATAAATAGAGTGGAAGCTGGTTGAGCACAGCCTATACGTCAAGCATCAGTCCACACAGTTCATGTGTATTTTCTTATTTAATCCTCATTTCATTCTTGTAAGGTAGGACTTTCAGTCCCTGATTTTATTGCTGAAACCCAAAGATGTTAGTAACTTTCTTTTCTTTTCTTTTTTTGATGTTAGTAACTTTCAAATGGTCACAGTAGTAACGGAGAAGCCAAGAGCCAGTTGAATATCCCAGAGCCTACAAGATTCTAAACTGTCACATTATAGGGACGACTTTCATTACCCTGAATTACTATTTTTTTCTTTCCCCTCACCTATATCTCCCTATCTATGGCCATATGTATCAATCATTTGTATTTTCCATTCACAAAAAGACTATATTCTTTTTCCTTGTAGGTCAGGCTAGCCTTGAACTCACAGTGATCCTTTTGTCTCAGTCTCCCAAGTGCTGGATTACAGCTATGCATCACCGCACTTGGCCCATGTACTCTTCCTTATTGTATTAAAGATTGTTTTTTATTACAGTTCTTGCACATCTTGAGATTCATGATGACTGGAGGGACCACCCCTCCCAGGGCTAGTTAATATCTGGAGATAGCAAAGAACTCATTGCTGGAGCATCCTTTTCTTACATACACACACCAGTCAATCCAGAGCACTTCCTTTGTGAGGCTCTGACACTCCTGGAGCCTCTGTCTACCTACCCTACACACCCAGCTAGGTACCAGACAACCAGGGACAGCCCCTATGCCCTAGAGCCCACACAGATTATTCATAATAGGTTAATCGTAAGCCCATCACCCTTGACTCACAGATCGCCTCCTAGGACACATGATAAATGCCACTGGGCAGGTTCTTTCCTCTCTCTTCTGCCTTTTGGCCTGGAGCTTCTCTGGTCGCCTTTTCAGTGGCAGTTGTCTCCTGATCTATAGTTCTTGCCACACCTGAATAATAGTAAATTGTATACATTATGCTACTTTGCCAACATGTATTCTTGTGTTTACAAGGGAAGTATGTGTGAACTAAACTAGAACAATATACATCATTCATTTTATCTGTCAAAAAGTGGATAACCTACACTTTATTAAATTTAAACACAAATGGTTAGAAACTGTGTAACTCTGTAGCTTATGCTTCAAGATATTTGTTTTGAGGACAAAATGGCTACAAGATTCCTATAATGTTTTGGTCAATGATGGACCACAGATATGGTAATGGTCCTGCAATGTTACAGTGGAGCTAAACAATTTCTGCTACCTAGTGATGTTGAGGTCATGATAACATCATGGTATGACACTCTGCTCATGTGTTTGCGGGGCTGTGGGTATAAAGAAACCATAGCTGTATGCAAGTGCAGCACATACAACAATGTATAATATATAATACTTGATAGAGATATTAAGTGGCTGTGTTGTTGGCTTATGTATGTACTGTACAAGGTATTGTTGTTATTTTAGAGGTTTGAAAGGTACTCCTACTTATAAAAAACAAACCTTACTGTGCTGTGTTATGTCAGCAGCTTCATAAGTTCAGGTTTACTGAGTTTCTTGATTGCATGATTTTCTCTTGTGTTTGATTTAGTCTTATTTTGTTATCATGGCCTTAGTAGCAAAAGGCCATGTTATATATCATAATCTGTCTATCTGTCTGTCTATCTGTCTATCTATCTATCTATCTATCTATCCCTTATATACTAGGTGTGTAGTAGGCTATGTTTTCTAGATTTGTGTAAGTAAATGTTACATTTGTATAAGTTAATGTTATGATTATCATGAAATGATGAAATTAACAATGCATTTCTCAGCAGTTACCCTTTGGGCTGGGATATAGCTCCATGGTAGAGTGATTTCCTAGCATGCACAAGGCTTTAGGCTTTATCTCTAGCATCAGAAATAAAAGGTACTCTTGTCATTAAGTGACACAAGGTCTTACTATGCAGTTCAGGCTGGCCTCAAACTCACAGTGATCCTCTTGTCTTAGCCTCCCAAGTGCTGGGGTTGCAGATCGTTGCCACTAGACCTGGTACAAAAAAAATTTTAAGCAGGAAATAATTTCTATAGTCACAACTTTATTATATTAAATTCATAGTGTTGGTTCATTTATTCAACATATTTCATATTTCATATGTTGAATATTTCATATTTCAACATATTCAACAATATTTTTCTTCAGAATCTTAAAATTCAAATTTGTGGTTCTGAAGTGAACTATTTCCTAGCACAGATGGTGTTGAACAATTAAAACAAGAGTGGTTATTGATTACGGTGTAGCTTGAGACTCTCTTTTATAATACTGGCAATAATGTTACTGAATGGTTCCCATTATGCATCTGGTCAGCCGAGATATAAAGATAATCATAAAGTCTTTGATGTTTTATAATCATATTTAACCCACATGACATTGAGCTTGGAATGATTAGACAGTAATATTCTTGAATAGTGCTGGCATCAACGTATGTGTGTGTGTGTGTGTGTGTGTGTGTAATGTGTGAAGAGAACGAGGGAGTGAAAGAGACTAATGTTATCATATTTGACATGTCATGGTGCTCCTTAAATGAACAATTCATTTGAGGTTCCTCTTCTAGAAAACAAGTGTTTTCCTAGTAAAAGTGAGCCTTAAATCCCACTCTCCCTGCCACTGTAGAGAGATGAAAACAAATCTTTTTATGGGAACCTGAGGAAAGAAGACCAGGTTAAAGAAGCTTAATTCCTCAAAGTTTTGCCTAAAATGAACACAAAATGAGAAGCACAGCTCAGCATAAATTACTAAACTTATGGACTATACTTTGACACATTTATAAACAAAGGCTAAACCTTTGATCAAAAACCAGGAAAGAAACAGGCACCTCAGTGTGGATAAGAATTAGGCAGGACCCAGAAAAAATAGTTCCCTTCTGCGGAGAATGCTCTTGGGGTCACACTGGACCAAAGCTGTCACAGAACCTATACTGAGAAGTCAGGGAGTGGAATCAGTCTATTTAATATTTTTACAGCTCCTATTTTACCCAGTGGCATAAAAATTTGTTATTTGTTTTCATGAATCTGCACATAAATGAACTGCTTTATAAATGAACTGTTTTATACCTAGTGAGTTGACATTACCTCGTAGTGAAGAATCTACTGTCACAGACTATTGAATCAGGTCAAAAGACCCCTTAAGAACCTATCTTTCAGAAGATAATGTCTGGTTCCGGATGTTGTGGTGTATAAGGATACTACAGTATTTTTCATAACCATAATTACTCCATCCTAAGTGTTTTCCTGATCTAATGAAGACAATGTTTGCTTTGGAGAGACATGAATTAATTAGTACTTTCAGCCCTTTGAACAAACTCTTTAAGATGATGTTAAATTATGATGAGTATCTTTTGGTGCTGCAAGCTCCCACTGGATACAAAGTCTCTGTATTTATAGACAAATTTGGCCTGCTAATTATTAATGTAGAAGGAAAAGAAAAGACACTCAGAGATTCATAAGAGAGTGACTTGATTCAAACTTTCAAAAAGAAGTCCAAAGTAAGTGTTAGGAATAATCAACACAATTGCTTCAGGAGTGAAATTGCTTCAGTGTTATCACTGAGAACACTAGGAGTTCTGCTATTTATTAGTTTTAATTTATTTTACTTTTTTAGAAAAGGAAGTTGAGAATGTCAGCACTTAAAGCTATGTTGTCAGCTTTAGCTATTTTAATCACAGTGAGGAAATGGAATTCAATGGTGAACCAAAACGATTACAGAGTAATCACCTTCACTATTTTTCTTGAAAGATGGGTTTCCTAATCCTCAGAGTAACAAGGTCCTTTGGATTCATTTGACTCCCTCAGATTCCTGAAATTCTCTTATTACAACAAATCTATCTAAAAATTATATACTAACAAGGAGAAATTTCCAACTATAGCTTTTAGCTGTACCTTAGCTCTGTTTTGTTGAGCATAAATACCTTGATTATTTGACCTTGATATAATTGAGACTCTTTTCTAAAATCTGTCATGCTTACTTGATCCAGAAAATAATTTATACCTTTGAAGTCCTTTTTCACAAGAGACCCATGGATGCATTGAGAAACATGGGGCCCTATGTACTACTGAAGGTAAAATCAAATTAATCAACAACTTTTTCCTCTCCCATTTTAGTTATGCTTACAAATTGCATTTAACAAATAGAAATGCAGATTCCATACCACATGTTTCAGAATAACATTGGTCAGTTTGGGGATCTTATATTAAGGAAGCTTATAACTGACAGGTGCTAGATTTCAGGGATATGATCTCAACTTCAGTATAATCTTTTGTATTTTCTATTCAACTTTATTGAATATTTTCCTATAAGTATTATATAATGTGCCAAGCACTATGCTAAACTCTTCAAGCATTTCTAATCCATATAATCTTCCTGATAACTTCATAAAGAAAGTGCTACTGATGTCTCATTTACTAGACAAGAGTGATGAGACTACTCATCTGATAACTGACTTGTGCATGGTCACACAACCAGGGAGTGGCAGGGCCATCAAAGTCTGTTCCCATGGGTTGTGCATTTAGTCATTATATGCTCTGCTGCCATTCTTGTGAACCTCCTGATATGAAATACCTTTTAAAAATCTTTTTATTTTTATTTTATTTTATTTTTTGGTACTGGGGATTGAACTCAAGATCTTGTGCTTACCAGGCAGGTGCACGTGCCTGAGCTACATCCCTGGCCCTAACTTTTTTGTTTTTAAATGTAATGGAAAATAACTTGTACGTCAAGATTTTGGGCTATTGAGCCACATTTTACTTTGAATCCAGCTCACCTGCCTGCTAGCTGAGTGAACTCCAGAAACATATTTCCTTTCCTTTGTCTCCTTGATGTCTTATCTAGGACAGAAAAATTAGTCAAGCAATAGGGACACTGAGATAAGTAGAAAAAATAAATATCATATGTGATACCTGAGCTTTAGTAGTAAGGCAAAGAAAGAGGAGGAGGAGGAGAAGAAGAGGAAGAAAAGATCAAGGAGGAAGAGGAAGAAAAAGTGTGGATAAAAACAAAGAATTTTGGAGAGCTCCTCCCCATGCACAAATAATTATTTCTTTGTTTTCTAACCCTACTAGCCTTGGTTGAATAGAGATGGCAATATCTGCTTATGTCAGATGTAACACAGGATGAATGCATCACATTGCTTACTTTTCCTCCTCCAAATATATAATCATGCTTGTGTTTGCAATCATTGACCATGTTCAAAATGCTTTCCAGGGTATTTGTAGATAACAAAACATTGATGGCAGAAATGTATTTTCACTCTTCAATATGGTTGAAGAAAAGGGCACTGCATCCTGAGTCCCTCTGAGCTCTGCTTTCTCACCGTGAATTCCTGTCTCTGTCTCTGTCTTTATCTCCGTCTCTGTCTCTCTCCCTCTCTTGAGCTAGGAGTTGAACCTTGAGTTTTGTGTACGCTAAACCTGCCCTCTACCACTGAGTTATATCATCAGCTCCCAAAATCTACCTCCTATTTCTACCCACTGCTGGGGTTTGAGCCTAAGCCCTTGAGTATGCTAAACTTGTGCTCTACCCCTAAGGTACACTCCCAGAACATCTTTCCTAATTTTTGTGGATGGACATTTAAACTGTTTCTACTCTACTTTTATAAACAATGCCACATTAAATAACATTCTACCTATTTCTTTTCATATCCACATAAATTTTTTTCTGACATGCATGTTGGGATGAGAATTGCACACAGATATTCAATACATTATAGTACACATTCATTTTTAGTAGATTACTCTGCTGTTAAAGAAGTGATTCTATTCAAATTTCTCTTTCTATTTTTTATAGTGGTGCTTGAAATTGAACCCAGAGCCTTTTGCATGCTAAGCATACACTCTAACACTGGGCTACATCCCTAGCCCCTCTCCCTGTCTTAATTTTCACTTAAGTCTCGGTTTATGACTTTGCTTGCAAGGCATCTCAAATGTGTATTTACAGAGAATGCTCATCTAGATGAAGCATTGCATTTATGGGTGTGAAAAATGTTCTATTCTGAGAAGAGGAAAGTGTTGATTATAAGACAAACTGGTCTGGGCAAAATGTGAGTAAGAAAGCTGCAAATTGTCATTAGGAAAATGAAGCATTATAGCTAGGAAGGAAGAGTAAAATCAGGGAAAAGAAGCTATTCAGCTCTCACAGAGCCAGGGGAGTTGGAAATGAAATCTGGGAACAGAAGGAACAAAAGAGAAATTGCACTGTGGCTGGTTACAATGTGCAGAAGCATAATGGTCCACAGAGGGCACAGTAATGGGAATGAAGGATGAGAAGCTGGCAAATTCAATTTCACTTTATTTTAATGTGCTCTGCACCTACAAGTGAATGTTCTGTTTGTAAGGTGAAGACTCACGTGACCTTTGAGAAGGTACCTAAGCCTTTTGGTCTCCCAGTTTCTCCACTTGACGCATTTGGGAAATTGCCTCGACCTCCTCCATGTCTTGTGGGTGAGATGCCCTCTATTTCTGTGAGTTTCTAGCAGGTATGTATGCTTCTCCAGCGGACGCCTGTGCTCTTGGCACAATAAATGTAGTGTCTGCAACTGGAATCACATTTGGCAGTGAGTTCGTTTGATTTTACTGCTATATATAATTATTGCTGTGCCTGGTGGTTGGACATAAAGGGTAGTAAGCAGTTCACAACTGTGACTTAAACTGGGGTACCCTTGCCGTCACAACCACACATTAGTTTGCCACTTTTCAGTGTTTTAGTCTTCTACAAACTTTCATGGGTAGTATGTACCATTGAAGTAGCTTCTGACATTGCCGCAGACAGTTTGGTGCCATTTTATGAAGATAAATGTCCCATATCTAAGCCCTAACAATTGCAGTATCTTCCCTTTACCCTGCTTTTGTGATCTGAGGCAGGGGTAGGGGACTGAAGTTCATCTTCCATGACTATGATGACGCTTATGGTGTCGGGGTTGGGGCAGGGGTTTGTAGAAGCACCAGGAAAGAGATAGCAGCATTATTTAAGGATTAAAAAGAATAAGAATTTATGTACTCTGAGAATTGGTATGGTGGAACTAGGGATTAAGGAACAAAAAGAAGAGATTTTGTCAGAAACGTAGGAGTTGGCCTTTCTGTGGTAGGTAGCGCTCTTGCAAGTTGCAGCTTCAAGAACCCAGTAATGTCAAGGAATGGTGTCTGCTCTTGACTGGTCCAAGGAAATAAACACTTAATTTGTGTATCCAGAGTTAGTCCCCTGGGAGAATGTGACAGTGCCAAGGTGAAAGGGACAAAAAAATTGAATATGCTGATTCCCAGTAAAAACTGAAAACTGCCAAGTTTAAGAGCCGGGGCAGCTGTGGTCCCAATTTTAGGGGAAGAGAGTGTGTTCCAGCTAGGTTGCACAGATCACATGGACCTTATTGTCACTACACAGCTGTGAAAAGAGACCTTGGCCTGAAAATGCCAAGGTGTGGATGGGTTGCATGTGTTTTTTTTTTTTTCCGAGGGGGGGTGTACAATGAATCTGAGAATTATACACAGATTATCAAGACTGCCATAGTTTCTAAAAATATCACTTTATTGTAAAATAAAACAGAGGCACAGAAGAACACATGAAATGCATGTGCAGACTCATGAATTATCCTAGGGCACCTATGTCAAGACAGGAATGTGGCTATTGCTCCTGAGAAGCCGCATGCACTTTCAGTCCCTGCTCTTCCAGTACAATTCTTCCCTTCTCTAAGTAGCTATTGTTGGGAGTACAATAATCACTCTATGGTTTTGAAATATAGTTATTGTGTCCAAATGTGCATCTTGAGACACTGTTATTTTGACTTGCTTCTTTCTCATTTTTTTAAAAGAATTGTTTCTCTGGCTTACTTTTCACTCTTTTCTTTTCCTTACAAATTAATTCCTGAGGAAGAGGACTTAAAAAGTCCCTCATGGGACCACTGGAATCAGGGCTAGGTCTGTTCACGTGCAGGGGAGACGACCTCACCCAGTTCTGCTTCTAGTGAATGTGGGGATCAGCTGTGTTGCCCAGATGGAAAACACTTTTTAATGTGTGGAATATAGAAGGTTTTCAAAAATACTTGTGGCTCTGCTGCTGGTCTTTGTGCCTGTGGGTCCAGAAATTTTCTTTGGATATTTTTTTGTATATGGAAATTTTTTAATAGAAGTGAATGAATAAGAGACACAGTTCTGAACTAGTGAGTTTGTATTTGAAAGAAGACAGACAAATTAAAAAGGTCACACAGAAGGAACTGCTGCCCTGCCATGCCACTCTGCCTTGGAGCCAACTGAGTAGGGACTGAAACCACCACCATGGGTGGGCCCTGCCACTGGGAACTTAGCGGAAGCCTGCATCAGGGGTAAGATGCCTGGAACCTCCACCAAGGGCCCGCCCTGCCACCGGGAACATTGAGGAGGCCCGCCCAAGACTGAAAACTGCCCTGGACTGCTTCAGCTGGGCCCGCCCCCCCACCTGGAACATCAGAAGATCTCAGTGGGCTCCAGTTAGTGTGAAAAAATTTGGAACTTTGCTCCCAGATGGCGAACCTTGGACTACAGTGGATTAACTGTATCAGTGTGGTGAGTATGCCCCTAAAATAGAGGTGTACAGGGGATAAATAGGACCAGTAGTAAAACCCTCTACAACTAACTGTAAGACTTTGGTGTGTCTGAAAAGACTGTGTGTGATCCCCTCCTACACATAGAAAACATCAGGCAGAGTGAAAATGACAAAATGAAAAAGGAAAATGCAGTCTCAAACATATAGTTCACCAGAAGTGAGTATAGGAGACATTGAAATAGAGGACCCCAAAAGTAATACACCGGGAATCTCTGAAAAGATAGCGAGTGAAATAAAAAAAACTGCATCAGGCTATAGAGGAAATCAAATTAGAAGTAGTCTCCCATGTAAAGATAGAAATAACAACTTTAGTAAAGGAGTTGTTGAATGCAGCTAAAGAAGAACTAGAGAAAAAAGTACATGAGCATAGGAAACTGATTGAAACTTTGAACAATATAGAAAACAAGCAGAATTCATGAAACAAACTCAAAGAGACATCCAAGAAACAAAAAATTCTATTGAAAGCATGCAAAACTGCCTAAAGGAAGCTGAGGATAGGATTTTGGACCTTGAGGACAGGATCACAGTTAGTGATCAGGAAAGGATAGAACTTTTAAAAATAACAAAGCAGCATGAAATGACAATC
>PVLA01001046.1:0-220466 GCA_004027455.1 Hydrochoerus hydrochaeris
TGAGGCCTTTCTGCCACTGTTCCTAAAATCCTGGTATTTTTTTTTCTCCCTCTAGAATGTCCTTCAGTATTCTCTGTAGGGTTGGATTGGTGGTCACAAACTCCCCCAGTTCCTCTTTGTCATGGAAGCATCTTGTTTCTCCATTAATTTCTAGTGACAGTTTTGCAGGGTACATCAATCTGGGCTGGAGGTTATTTTCGTTCAGGGCTTGGAAGACTTCACTCCAAGCTCTTCTTGATCTGATGGTCTATGTTGAGAAGTCAGCCGTGATCCTGATGGGCTTACCTTTATAGGTAATCTGTTTCTTTTCTCTGATGGCTTTTAATATTCTGTTTTCATATTGAATTTCTGGTATCTTGATTATTATATGTCTGAGTGTAGCTCTGTTTTGGTTGTAGGTGGCTGGAGTTCTGTATGCCTCACACAACCAAATGTCATTTTCTTTTCCCATGCTTGGGAAGTTTTCCTTAATTACTTCCATGAATAGCCTTTGTAATTCACCTGTATGTATTCCTGCTTCTTCATTCATGTTTCTTATTCTTAAATTGTAGATTCTCTTGTCATCTTCTAGCCTTTCTATTGTTACTGCCTGTTTCGTTATTTTTAAGAGATCTTTCCTTTCATCATCACTCACTGCAAACTTGTCTTCAAGTTTTGATAGTCTATCCTTAGTTTCTTTTAAGGAGTTTTGCCAGCTTTCAATGGAGTTTTTAATTTCCTGGTAGTCTCTTTGAATCTGCTTCATGTATTCTATATTTTCTTTATATTCTTTATTGAATGTTTCTCTCTTTTTTTTTGTGTTCCTCCCTTCTTCCATCTGTATCTTCCTGAGAGATGCTCCTGAGAGCATTTCTTTTATTACTCTACTTATATCCTGCTTTACCTGATTTAATATTTCAGTTTTGAGCTTGTCTACAAGGTCCCAAAGATATCTCTTAATGTCCATTGAAGCCATGTCTGATGTTGCGTGTTTGCCACCCTCAGTCTCCCTTGTTTTTCCATCTCCTGGATCAGTGCTCTCAGGGTTCTGGGCTGGGAGCCTACTCTTGCCTCTGTCTCCTGTCATGGTCTCAGCTTCCTTCACATAGGTATACAGTGCAGGTCCTAGCCCCCTCCCTGTTGGCCACATTTCCTCCAAAGCATGCTGGTGAGGGACCTCCACCCTCTCCTGCCTTCCCCTCCCCACCAGGCCAGCCAAACTTCAAGGGCCTTCACCCAGTTAGTGCGTGCTAGTCGTAGGGAATCAATTTGGGACGGCTCATTGGGTCCTGGCCAGGGGCGCGGCCCAGTCCAAGCAAATCCCACAAATCTGCTCTGGGGAGGGACCAACCAACTGAAGTCACTGTCGCTCCCAGTTCAGGCTCCTCCTGCCGATTCCAATATATTGCCCATTTGGTCGCGCCCTTCCCATGTGTGGGGGGGTCTTGTTCCCAGCACTGACCGTGGATTAATGAAGATCCCTTCACTGGCTCCGCTCTCCATTGGGCTCACCAACCCCCGACTTCATCAGTGCTGTGGTTCCTGTGAGTGGCGGCAGGAACAAGTTTGGGCAGCTCTGCCGGCCGGTGCGGATTCAAGCTGGTGCAAATTCAGGCTGGCACAAACTTGGTGGATCACAGCAAAAATGCTGTGTCCTGTAATTTTTAGCTGTTCCAGTTGTAGTCCCGACATGTTTGACAAGCTTTTTTATGTTTTATTTTCTTCCTGTGTCAAGAGGATCCACCTCCCTCTGTCTGGGTCTCTCCAGAATGTTTTATTCTGGCATATGGTTGTTTCTTCCCGGAGGCTTTGTATTTTGTTGCTCACTGATCAGCCATCTTGACTTCTTCCTGCCTTTTTTTCGTAAATAAAGTTATACTGAAACATGGCCACTCTGTAATTGTGTCTGTTTGCTTTTGCATTACAAATGCAGAATCTCTCTATGAGATCCTATAGCCCACAAGGACTAAAACCTTTCCTATCCAGTTCCTTAAGAAAAAATTTGCCTCATGCCATACACAAAATTGACTCAAAATTTATCATAGGCCTAAATGCAAATTCTAAAACTGTAAGACTTTTAGAACAGAACAAAGGGAAATCTTTGGGGCCTTGCATTAGACAAAGATTTCTTTGATAGGACATGAAAAAGGATAATTTACTACTATTCAGAAAATGTTTGGTAAGTTAGACTTCATTAAAATTAAGAGCTGATCCTTAAAAGACACTGTTAAATGAATGAAAACACAAGTGGAAGACTGAGAAATTATCAACAGTTTGCATATCTGGTAAAGGTTTATTAATATATCATCTGTAATGAAACCTCTAACTCAGTAATGAGAAAACAACCCAGTAAAAATTCAAAAAGATTTGAACATTTCAACAACAATGAATGAAGGTATGTGCATAATATAAGGACATGAAAAATGCTCTATATTGTTTTTTTGTTATGGAAAAGCAAATTAAAGTCACAATGAGGTAGCACTACACAAATGGCTAAAATTAGAGTGACCATAGCAATCGCTGGACAGGACATGGAGCCACTGGAACTGATATAGCTGTACAACCACTTTGGAAAAGATTGCCAGTTTCTTAAGGATACACACATGATATAATGTTAATCTCATTTCCAAGTATTTAGTCAAGAAAAATAAAAGCACATAAGCATATATCCACAGAAATGCCTCTATGTTAAAATTTGTAATGCAGTTTCCCCAAAATAAGACCTAACTGGAAAATAAGCCCTAGCATGATTTTTCAAGATGCTTGGAATATGGGCTCTGTCCTCAAAATAAGCCTGAATTAAGACTGCCAGCCAGATGGTTGCATTTACTGCAACTGTTACAACACAGGGCAGATATACTGAATTATAAAGTAATACTTATATAAAATTAAGTATATTAACAATATTATTGACATTAATAATTAAAATACATGATAATATCATTTATAATAAAGTATCTGTAAATACCCAAGTGGGCACCTTTGGACAAGAGGCAGATGAATTGAAGACTTAGGCTGAGTGACGAGAATTCAGACACAACACACAACCACACGTGCACTTGATGACCTGTGGCTGATATGAATCTTCATAATTCAGCACATCTTGTGCTCTAACAGATGTACTTAATGCATTCATGTGTAATAAAGAAACGTTTTCTGAAGTTTGGTGCTTGCAATTTTTTTTGTCACTTTTGAGTGGACCATCGTCCTTAACTGCCATCATTTTTGTTGTCACTCCTGTCTCCTAAGTCTTCATTTAACACCTGAGTTAATAGAAACTGTGAAGCCCAGCCTGCAAGGGGTGGTGACTGGGGTAGAACTCACGGGCTAAAGTCACTGATGCTGCGTTGCCAGTGCACTGTGAACAGCTGCGTGGACGAGATGTGCTCATTTAATTAAGATGAGCTTTATTGCTGGACATGAGAGAGTGAGGCCAATGGAGTCACCAGACATGCAGGCTGGAATTTGGGGTTTGGAGAGTTATGACGTTGTTTCAGAAGACAACATGATTGAATTTGAACATAGATATTTGTATATGAATAAAAGTAGATTGTTGTATTTGAAAAAAAATGACATCACCTGAAAATAAGCCCTGTGGTATCTTTTGGTTCAAAAATTAATGTAAATTTTTTTTTCAAAAGTTAATCTAACACCTGGTCTTACTTTTGGAGAAAGATGGCAGTAGTTTTATTCAGAACTGAAAAAACAACTCAACCATTGATCTGCAAGTGAGTAGAGAAACAAATTGTGATATATTCATCCAATGGCTTGTCATCAATAAAAAAGGAATGAAATATTAATAAATTTAACATTAATAGATTTCAAAATAATAACTCTCCTGAGTGAAAAGCCAGATATCCTCTCCAAAAAAAGATTATATACAGTATGATTCCATTCATAAAAAGCTCTAGACAATGCAAACTAATTTGTGGTGATACAAAGCAGATCAGTGGCTGTCTGGGAATGGTGAAAGGCAAGAAAGAACAGGACAGATTGATTGCAAAGGGGTGCAAGGACATTTTGGAGGGTAAAACATTTGCACTATCTTGACTATGGTGGTGGTTTCATAGGGTGTGTGTCATGTCCACAGAGTCAACCAACAAAAGGTCAAAATGATTTTTTACTAAGTTATATCTGTGCCAAATATATACAGCATTTTCTTATTACTTCCTAAATGATACAGTATAACAATTTACACAGCACTTACATCTCATTAGGTGCATTAGGTATTGTAAATAATGTAGAGGTGATTTAAGATATTTGGGAGGATGCAGATAGGTTATATGCAAACAGTTAGGCTCCTCCTTTTTTTTCTGGTATTAAGGATTAAACCTAGGACCTTTGCACTGAGCTACATCCCCAGCTCATTTTTTATTTTTTTTATTTTGAGACAGGGTCTTACAAAATCACTAAGTTGCTCAAACTGGGCTCAAAATTTTGATCCTCCTGCTACATTCTCCCATATTGCTAGGGTCACATGTATGTGCAACCACACTCAGTTAATAGTAGATTTTTTATGTAAGGACTTGTGCATCCATGACTTTTGATATTCTCAGAGAATCCTGGAACCAAAGCCACGCGTAATTGAGGCACAACTGTATAAAACATCTCAAAACCTATTAAAAGGCGTGCTTGCAGGATGTACATTTTATGTATGTCAGTTCTACCTTAATAAAGCTATTTTTTAAAAAGGAAGAAAACTTCTGAGCTTGTAGTTTCTTCCTTCAGACACTCTGTGCAGTTGGAAGCAGCCTGCTCAATCTTAGTCTTCTATTCCTCATCTCTAAACAACAGCCCATGGCAGCAACATTCTGCTTTCTAAAGCCCCAAGTTCACTGTAACTGACCCAGGGTGACCATCGGATTGTCATTGTGTGATGGGGCCCACGAATGTGATCTCCATGTGTGAATGGAAGCAGTGCTGCCCTCCCATCCTACTGGCCAGACATCCAATCTTGGCTCCTTGTTTCTTGGCATGCTTGCTCACCAACTCTTTGTATCACTCACAAAAAAATAGAACCAGTGCTCACCAGTGAGAGAAATGGAATGTATTAAAAGATGCTGGAGATAAGTTGAAGGAGAAAGGTCTTGGCCACTGTGTTGGTTACTTTTCTCTCACTGGGTACTTGATACCCAAAATTAGGGAAGGAAAAGTTTATTTTGGAGGTGTCAGTGCACACACAACTAGCACCAAGGCAGTGCTACATGGCTGAGGGGCAGCTGTCCTGGTGGCCAAAAGAGGTAAGAGTGAAAAGGTCAAAAAAGGAAGAACACACCTCTTTCCCTCCCTTATATTGTATACCGGCTACCCGCCCCTGGATGAGGTGCAATAATCACACCGCCAATCCCAGAGCTAGAAAACGAACTGATCACAAATGCTAGAGTCAGCCGACTTCCAAAGGCCAACCCTACATGACCTCATGAGGCTTTGGGGGGACATCCAGACACAAACTCTAGCAAGCACTTTTACAAAGGGAATTACTTCAATGTGCAGGAGATAATATAAATGTACAATAATGAAATCATCCACTATAGACGTATCTATTAAGTAGCCCTAATGCATCATAATTTCTCAAATCCTCTCTCAGTCAAACAGGTACTAAAACTGAACTTAGAAGCAGGGACCTCTTGATGAATTATTTATTCCAGACCTAAGGTAAAGGAAGGAGAGAGTGAACCTGGGATGCCTTGTTGAGATACAAAGCACAATGTCCTCTTAAGATAGATCAGTACATGTCAGATGAGCACAGGACAACACTCGTCCACTAGAATGTGTAAAACAGAACATCGATAGAGTCCCAAGAAATGGCTCCAGACCTACTGCAAGACAGCTCAAAGAACCAGCTGTCCAGTGTGAGGTAAGATACTACCCCTCTCTCTTAAGATCTGATTATGGATCAAAGTCCTGGACTCTGGGAAATCTTTGGAAAGCGTCCTGGTAGAAATCAGAGCCCTGAGTCCTAGGCCAGCATTGCTGCTGACCTGCTCCTGCCTCCCCAAGGCAAGTCCTTTCCTCTTCTGAGCCTCAGTGCTGCAGCATGTACAGTAAGAGGGGATAGATGGGCAGAGCCTAAGTGTTTCCAAGCCAGGTCCCCTGGAAGGCTGGATTCCTTACAATTGCCTTGGATGATGCAGGAGCCCAGGGGAGCTGGACTGGAGGCAAGTTCCAGACTGAGCAGTCTTGCTCTGTTTCATGTTTCAGTTGATGAACTCAGGAAATGCAGAAAATGACAATTTTTTAGTTTGCCAAAGTTCTAAGTTAAATTCAGACTCTGAGGACAATTCCTAGGAGCTGAATAAAATCTACCCCTCTAATATTCTTGGGGTTTTCTCTTCAGGTGGAGCCTTAGTCCTTGGGACAAGGATGCTCACTGTTAAGCTGTCTCTGTCCAGTGGCTCCTGTGACCCTAGCTGTCCCTGCTCGTTCTGTGCCATTCCTGGGACACAGGTGATTTTGGGACTCTGACCGATGTCCTCTTTGTCTTTCTCATTCCACAGACCCTTCTACCCAGCTCACCTCCCACTTGGGAAAACACTTCCAAGCCCAGAATTTTTTCCCTTTGTGTTTCTTCAAGGCATTTGTCCAGGCTATGCCAGGATGCTTGATATGGGCTGAATTGTGCCCTACTGAAATCCTAACCCCCACTGCCTCAGAACGTGACCCTCTTTGAAGATAGGGTCTTTATAGAGAGTTAAAATGAAGTCATTAAAAGCAGTCCTCATCCAATCTGACCGGTGTCCTCATGCAAAAAGGAACTTTGGACACGGGTAAGCACAGACAAAAGTTGCTGTAAAGAGACAGAACAAAGATAGCCACCTGGCAGCCTAAGAGGGAGGCCTGGAACACACCCTTCAGTCCCAGCTCTTGCTCACTGACAGCATAGCCTTGGACGTCTCACCTCCAGAGCTGTCAGACAGTGAGTTGTCTCAGCTGCCTAGTCTTTGGCACTTTTATTTGTAGCCCTAGAAGACTACAGAGATTCCTTCCTCTCTTCCCTCCCAGTTCTCCTAGGGATCATAGTGGTTCCCCCAACTGCATCTGGACAGGAGAAAGAAAAGAAAGTTAATGTTTCATAATCTCATTCAGTTACGTATACGTAAGGTTGTCTTTGAACAGAGGGTCAGAGGCTAAAACTGTTTTAAAAACATCACTTTGATCTCAAGAGACAATTGTTGTCAGTGGGTGATGAGGCTTTGGAGGTTCATGGTGCCACTCTCTACTTTTGGGTATATTTGAAATTTTCCATTGTAAGTCATCGTGAACACAGAAAGAAATACCACCTTATGCCGCTCTTGTCTTTACTGCTCTGTCACTGTGTCTTTAGACACCCTCGAGTCCCTACCAGCCAGGCTTTGATGAGAAGAACCACCCCCACCTCTCACCGCTACCCCTGGCACCAGAGCCCCATCAGCCTGGAGCCTGAATCCTTTATTCCCCAGCCAGGATTCAGCACTAAGCTCCTGTGGCCCTGAAGGAGCCACAGCAAGCAGAACAGGGGTGGCAGCCACCCGCCTAGACCTCAAACACTGAGCAAACCCTATCAGGCAGGCCTCGTGGCACCTTGGCTGCTTTTGGGTCCCATTGGGTGATGCCTTCCCCTATCTTCACCCTGAGTTATTTTGCCTGAATCCTGTATTTCCATTTAAAATAACAAAATGGGATTGGGGGTATAGCTTGGTGGTTGGGTGCTTAGCTAACCTACACAAGACCATAGGTCCCATCCACAGCAATGCAAAAAAAAAAAAAAAGAAAAGAAAAAACTATTGAGATGTCACTGTCAAGTAGTCACATGACACTTGTCCACCCTCCTCTTCATCAGGAGCTCTTGTTAACACTTTACTCTGGATCATGGCAAAAGAGCCCCTAGAAACAGTGTTATATGTGACATTTTAAACAGTCTTGGGATACCATGGTATCAGAGTTGTGATCCTTCTGATGCTATGGCTAAGTGGTCAGTAAATGGCAGCCCTATCTTTATAACTTCCCCTTGTCCTGCTTCAGGGGCTTTTATTTATTTCTTCTTTTCTGATTCCCCTTCTGAACTTATTTCTTCCTTTAGACCCAACAATGAAATTTCCATTGGAAAAATAAGAAAAGGAAAATGCACCTTTCACCAGACTGATTTAATAAAATTAAGAAACTGTCCTTTTATTGGACGATGTTATTCCACTTTTTGGTCTTAACAGATCTTGTCTTTCATTAAGTAGTGGGATGAGTGTATCACAATGTGTCAGTCAGCATTAAACTGCAGGTACAGAAATGACTCTATTTTAAGCAGAACAGAATTTAATACAAAGCTTTGGAACTTCCCAAAAATCACTGGAAGGGCTGGGGGTACAGACTTAGTCTGGGCTTCCCAGAATGTCTTCTGTATTCATCAAATTTCCATCACTTTAACAAAATATTTGAGATAATTAATTGATAAAAGGAAAAAGAGTTCTTTTGGTTCACAGTTGTAGGGGCTCTGGTCCCCAACCAGGTAGATGCATTACTTTACACCTTCAGTGGGGATTCCAGATGGTGCTATAGTTTAAATAAGAGGGTCCCAAAGGTCCCCAGCATGGTGCTGTTGGGAGGTGATAGAACTTTCAAGAGGTGAGCCAGTGAGAGGTCGTCTGGTCACTAGGTACATGCCCTTGAATGGACTATTGGGGCCATAATCCCTTGCTCTTCCTTTTTTTCCCAGCTGCCACAAGGTGAGCAGCTTTGCTGTATCACACATTCTTCTCCTCAGCCCTAAAAGCAATGCAGCCCATCGATTATGGGCTGAAACCATGAGCCAAAATAAAATTTTCCTCTTTGTAAATTATCTCAGGTATTTTGTATGATGACAAAAGCTGACACATACAGGTGGCAGTAGTAGGAGCACATGACACAGTAAACTGCTCACCTCGTGTCCAGGAAGCAACAGAGAAAGAGGAAGTGCCCAGAGTCCCACAGTCTCCTTCTGGATCAAACTCTCAGTGACCTACGGACCTCCCACCTCTCTTCCTAAAGGTTCCACCAGCTCCCAGCAGTGCACACTGGTGACTGAGCCTCTAGCACATGGACCTTCAGAAACACTGAACATCTAGACTCTTGGATGGACTGCTGGAAGGGCTGCCATCGCTGCCGTGCTGAGGAACATGCAGGGCAGGAGAATCACCTCTGCAGGGATCAATAGCAGCAAAGCGCATGTGACAGGCTCTGCCTCTTGACACTCACAAATCTAGAAACTGCACTTGCTGCTGCTGCTGCTTCAGGAGAATCAGTTGTCTTACCGTAGTGCTTTCTAGGAGCAAAGGCAACAGCAGAGGCAGAAAGGGCTCAAGCTTGGCCACACTCCTCCCTTGCAGATTCATGCTGTGCACATGAGAGGCAGAGCTGGGACAAACACGACCCTGGAGCTGCATGGCCTGTGTCCACGGGGTGTGAAGCTGTGAGAACCAGTCATAGAGCCCACCATTCATAGTTTGTTTTCACTGCAAGCCTGTGATTGATCTACGTGTCTTACCCATTTGTGAATCTCAAACCACTTTTTTTTTTTGGTCTTTTTGAGGCAGGGTCTAACTATGCAATTCAGGCTGGCCTTGAACTCACTTTGTAGCCCAGGCTGGCCTTGAACTTGCAGCAATCCTCCTGCCTCAGCCTCCTGAGTGCTGGGATTACACCTATGTGCCACCATGCCCTGCTTGAAATCTCAAACCTTGGGGGTGAGGGGCAGGAAGGAGTAGAGTCAATCTTCTGGTGCAGCCCCATTCAGAACGGAAAGCAAGTCACCTGAAATCATACCTAGATGTTCAATAAACATAGGAAATGGTGCTCCTGTTTGCCATCTCCAAGGAAACACAAATTAAAATCACAATGAAGTCATGACTAGAATCCATGCTACTAGTCCACTAGAATGACTAAGATGAAAAAAAGTGGCAACACCTAGTCTGTGAAAGGACTTGGAGCAACTAGAGCTAGTGGGTGTGTATGTTAGTACAGAAACTCTGGAAAACCATGTGACAGAATCTAATAAAACTCTAAGTATGGGTAACCTCAGATCTAGTAGTTCCGTCCTGAATCCATCAAAAAAGAATGCGTGGAATATTCTCAGCACAATCTTTGATTTCTTTTATGCCATGGAGATAATGACACTGTCATTTCTTGTTTTTGTTGTTGTTGGACTGTTTTGTTTTGTTTTTGAGACAGGCTCTTTCTGTGTAGTTCAGTCTGGCCTGGACTCATTAAGTAGCCCAGGCTGGCCTCGAACTGGCAGTGGTGCACCTGCCTCGGCCTACCGAGTGCTAGGACTGTAGGCGTGCTCCACGATGCCCAGTGGACACTCATTTCTCGTCAGGATAAGAAGATCTGGCACATATTAAAGGCTTAATAAATGGCATCCACAGTGCTAGGGACAGTCACCCTATGACACATCCTGCCTGAGACACCTCACATTCCCATGCTCTGGGGTCTGGGAGTCAGAAGAAAGGGGGGGCAGAGGAAGGGTATGGAAAAGGGAGCCAAGATTCATGGGAAATCCGAGAAGAGGCCTGGACCTGGGTCCTGGTCCTTGGGAATGTGCTCCTCCAGAGGGGCCTCCCAGCCCAGTGTACTGGCCATAAACAAGACCCTCAATGCTCCAGTTAGGAGATTATGCTAACAATCCCAAAAAGGAAATTGGTTCCATGATCATCCCCAGATCCCTGGGGCAGGGACACTTAATGAGTCCCAGCACAAAGGGCACCACCATTTCTTGTTCCAGTTGAGTCTTTAATGCAATTGCATGGTTTGTGCTCCAAATGAACTCCAAAAGAAATAAATGAGTGAATAACACAAAAAAGATGGGCCTTACTCTGCAGCCCTCTGCAGAAATGCTTGGGAAAATGTGATGACCATCTTTGTTCAGAGATTTGAAGATTTGCAAAACATGTTTGTACAACTTCTTTTGCCAATTTATTGAGTTTTTCTGGCATATCAAAGAACTGAATATAAAGGAGAAAAAAACCACACATAGCCCCAAAATGATCCTGGGACGAACTTACTTATAAAAAGTGAATCATTGTCAGGCATGGTGGTGTTTACCTGTAATGTCAGCCTCTAAGAGGCCAAGACAAGAGGATCGAAAACTGAAGCCCAGTCTAAACTTAGGGGACTTTAGCAAATCAACAGGACCCTGTTTGAAAATAAAAAATAAGGGGTAGAGATATAGTTCAGTGTCAAGGTCCTGGGTTAAATCCCCAGTGTGACAAAAAAGAAAAGAAGAAGGAAGGATAGAAGGAAGAAAGGAAGAAGAAGGAAGGAAGGAAGGAAGAAGAGAGAGAACAGGAAAAAAGAAAAGGTGTTATTGCCTGGCGCTGTGGTACATGTATTCAGTACCGACTACTCTAGAGGCTGAGGCAGAGTGGCCACTCGAGTCCAGTTCAGGACCAGCCTGGGAAGCACATAGTGGAATCCCATCTCAAGCGATCTCACTCAGTCTCAATGGTGCATCCTTAGATCATCTTTGATTTTATTATTTTTATTGAGATCCAACAGTGTTGGCCACAAACTCATGAAGGCCTTGAGTCGGGTTTCTGTCCCTGGTAGGTTAATTCTTTCCTCTGGGCCTTTTCATCTACAGTTTCAGGTTTGGCTGTAATCAGTGATTTTCAAATTCAGTCTCTTGAAGCTCTGGGGGTATCCTAGGAGACTCCCACCTCTCGCATCAACCAGAGCTTCTCTTTCTGTAGGGTTCAGATTCTGATTATTTTGTGAAAAGGGACTTTCTTATTGGAAAAAAATGTTTTTGAAAGCCACTCTCTTAGGTCATGACTAAGCTCTTGTCTAGTTCTGATATTGTTAGAGTCTGTTCACGAGGAGGGAAGAGCAGGCTAAAAACAGCATACAAAATACAGGAATCAGGCTCAAAGAAGAACTTGCCTGACAGTAAAGGGTATAAATCACTGTCACAAGTAACAAGGAAGGGAAGGTGGGGGATCTACTTTGAAGGATTAAAAAGAATAGCAGAAGTGTTTAGAAGAGGGCAGAAACTGTCCACCCAGGGCTGGAGTGGATGAGTTGATTCCATGTGTGGAATTCCTGTGTGGAGCCCTGTGAAATTCCTACATGGGCTGAGCAATTCCTAAAGGGGGAACGGCTTTCGCATTTCTTTCCTTCCAATGTTACTAGTCTTTCCAGCTTTTCAACCTGAGTTGTTTACTGAGCGCCTATTAAGTGCCAAACAGAGCAGCAACCAAAGCAAGAATCCCTCTTGGAGCTTGTGCTGTGGAGGGAGGAAGACAGGCCCGCCAGGGTCACTGTCAGGTGATGGCTCTGTGCTGCTCTGTGGGCGAGATAGACCCACCGGTGGGCAGGCTTGCTGGGCAGTGGCGTTTGACACCGGGAGGGAGGGTGGAGCTCACTGGTTGGAGAGGGAAGGCTCCTGTACCAGGGGGCTCCTGCAGGCTGAGGAAGATGTCGGGTAGGTGGGGCCAGGATCCTGCCATCCAGGACTGTGGTTGCGGGAGAACTGCCTGGGGAGCAGAGCAGTCTTCCATCCTGAGGGGTTGGGAGGCAGAGGGAGGATGTGGGGGACTTTGAGTCATGAGCTAGCACCTCCACCTCTGGGGCTCATGGTGCACAGAGGGTCCCTGTGGGGAAGGCTGAGAGAAGGCAGCTGGGGCTGACCTGAGTATGGCTGTGAGACCCAGCCACCTCCTTTCTCTAAGGAGTTAGGAGTCCCCAGAAACTGTGACCTCCGATCCTGGCTCCTAAAGGAGGCTGTGTGGTGTGATGCCACCTCTGAAGTGAGACAGAACTATGATTTGCCTGCTCTGTGGCAACCTCCGCAGAATTAAGCTCCCTGAGATTCAGCTTTTTCCACCAGTAAGAAAACATCTGGCGTCTCTCCCCACAGGGTGCATATAGGTCCTGATCCACACTAGTTGCTCAAGGAAGATTAGTCCTTTGCTGAACCGTGTCTCTTGGGCCCCAGCTCAGGTGCAGCCCAGGGCTTCCACCCTTCCCTCCCCAGTGAAGCCTCAGGCGAGGTCTGCAGAGCCTTGGCCTAGTGGAGAGGTGGGGACTGCAGACCCCACCAGGACCCCTTCCCTATGGCTGCTGTGGCCAACCTGATTCTGGCCTCAGGCTTCTCAGTGAAGGGCCTCCAGCAGGCAAGTCAGCTGTCTGGACAGTGAGTGGAAGTCTCAGTATTGTCGACCATCTTCTAGTGTGAACAGTATCTGGCTGAAGGAGCCAAAAGGAAGAGATTTGGGGGGATGTTTGGCCCTCAGCAGGAGGAAAGCCTAGCTGAGGTTCAAGGGCAGGGTGTGATTCTGTTCAAGGTCAGACACCGAGGGAAGCCTTGCAGGAGCTTGCTCAGCAGTGGCTGACCAGAACACTTGGCCAGAATGGTCTATATTAGAGACCCCTCCCCTCCCCAGTCTATCACACAGGGGCCATTGGGCATGGAGAGTTCCTCCAGCTCTTGCCATGGGTCGGTCCTGAACACCCAACTCCAGGCCTAATTTCAAAGCAACAGTCAGCAGAGATTGGCAGGACAGGAGCCCTGCAGTACAGAGGTTAAGCACATGTCCTGGCCCAGGTTTCACACCCAGCTCCGCAGCTTCCTGGCTGTGTCTCAGTTAGGTTCCTGCTGACCAGTTACCAGTCCTCTTCACCTGAGGACAAGGTACGGAGAGTGAAGTAGGAGTGACAGGCCAGGTGAGAGTGCTCTCGGTGGAGGGAGGGTACTTGTGCTGTTGTCCTTGAAGGCACCAAGAGATGCAGCGGCCTGGAGAAGGTTCTAGCATGTGGGTGCACAGCAGGGAGAACAGATCAAGAGCACAGAGACTGCCTCCTCCAGTAAGGCTGGCTCTCTTTGCCTTAACCACCTTGATGGGAGATGACAACTGTCACAGTCTGAGCAGAGTGAAGAGGCAGAACTCTCACAGCGATGGTGTTCTCAGGTGTTCTGAGAGTTGGGGGCCCACAAGGGTCCTTTCTGCCTCCTGAAAATGTTGGGGTCCCACTTGTGCTGCAGAGCTCACCTGGATTTTTTCTCTTGGTTCCTACGTCTCCCCAGCTCTTCTCTCCAGGAGTCCATGAGTATTTCCCCGACCCTTATCAATGTAGAGATCAGAGACCAGGAGTCAGAGCATAGGCGGGCACAAGGAAGGTGGAGGTGAAGAATGGGTGGGGTAATGGCCATGCCACTAACATGGCAGGGACAAGCGGGCCCCACTGGAGTGAACTGAGTCTGGTGTGGGCTCCAAGTCATTCCAGCATGTCCCAGTTTAGGAGCCAGCTCAATCCTCCACCTGCCCAGTGCTTTGGCGGGAATGACCTGGTGAGGCACTCAGAAGTGCACGAAGGGCACGCGTGGTCAGAAGGTAGCGGCAGGGCTGCTATGTGCAGGGAGATGCTGCAAATGCTCACAATGGAATGGCTGTTTAGAGCAACAGCCACAAGGGCCACTCTGGTCAGGGACTGGGCTTCCCTAGTGGAGGCTGAGCCAGGGACTCACCTACTTTCTCTGACTGTGAAAGCAGAGGATGGCTGTGGAACTGCCATGCTTTTGTTTTTTGGGGGATGGCAAAGAGTTAAACGTAATCGAATAAAGCTAATAACAGAATTAATCTGACGTGTAATTTTGAGAATTATGCTGCATGGTAATTGATCATGGAGAGCAAGCAATCTACAAAGACAGGCTCAGACACTGCTGTACCTCAGTGTGTCAAGGTCTTCCCGTCATCCTCCTGTCAGCCCCGGGCCCTGCCCTGCTCCCTGGAGCGAGGAGTCCTTGATGGTACATTTGGCTGTATTTCAGGTCTGCCTTGACCTTCCGGTTGTCTCCTCTTTCAATTTATCAGGTAAGATTTGCATCTCCATCCTGTAGCTGGTGCTGGAGAGACAGAGGTGAAGGAGACCAGCTAAATCATAAGAGGGAAACACTGAGATACTTGGGCTCTTCAGGCTGAAATATTTTTGCTGCACAATATCTCTATGTACATAGTATTGCCCATGACCAAATTTTTTATAAAAGAGAGATGAATGAAGAGCCAGTTGTTGACCTAAAGGAGCCAATAGGCTGGCAGAGGAACCCAGCCTTGCTGCATCTTAAGAAAATGCCAGAAGGGCATACTATGTATCCTACCAAGGCCATGAAAGCAGATGTGCAAACAACTGGCTTTACTTGGGCGAGAGCCAAGAGTTTGGGCAGACAGCTCAGAGCAGGCTTCATCAAGCTGCATCTTGAAAGGTGAAAGTGAGCAGGGCACGTGTGCCCCCCCATTTCTGATGTGTCCCCAGGAAATATTGCTAAGTCCTAACCTCTAAAACCTGGGGGTGTGAATTTACAAGGTCTCCCCTTACCAGCCCTTTCACTTTCTCTAGTTTTGGTCATCTGTGGTCAACCATGATCCGAAAATATTAAAAAGAAAATAGAACAAATAAACAATTGAAAGTTTTAAATTGCACACTGTTGAGAGTAGCAAGATAAAATCTTGCACCTTTTTGTTCTATCAGCCCAGAACATGACTTGTCCCTTTGTCCAGAGTATCTGCCATGTACATGCTACCTTCTCATTAATCACTTAGTAGACATTCTGGTTATCAGATTGACTTTTGAGGTTCCACAGTTCATATTTTACCTACCAATGGCTCCAGAGCAATTAGTAACACTGGTACTGTAGTCATGGTTGCAAAGAGAATGATAACATACAGGACACAGAATTTACAATATTATTTTATGATGGTTCCCCAGAGTTAAAAAGTTCAGGAAATCTGTCCACAACGCTAAAGACCTAGAAAATCCAGCTGAGGACCTGGATTCCACAGCAATGTTCTGCATGAGTCCAGCTGGAGCCCAGAGCCTTGACAATGACTCATGCAAGTCTGTTTTACAGATCTGCTCTGGGAAGGCCCAAATGTCAGCAATGGAAGCAAGAAGGTCTGTGTCAGTGGGATGAAGAAGGATCTTTGCCAGTGGGTTGAGGGTTCTACACTGGAGCCAAGAAGCAATGCTCAAAATAAGGACCAGAGCTCCCTTGAAAATTATCACAGCCCTCAGTGACAATGAGGTCCCGAGCTCCTCCAACAATAACAACAGAACACATATCACGAAGCCAGTGTGACAAGCTTCTCCTGGAGATTAAACAGCACACATCTTCCCATCTAGAGCCAGGAAGCAATGCTCAAAGTAAAGACCAAGCTCCTCCAAAGTGAACCGCAGCCATTCTCAGCAACAAGATCTTGAGCTCCTCCAGTGATAATGGCCGAATTCATACCAGGAAATCTAGCCACAGCAAGCTCCTCCAGGAGAATCAACGGCTCCAAACAACACTTAGGAGAACCCAAAACGCTACACTCTTTCTCTCCATGTCTCCTTTTATACTGGGTTCAGGTGTGCCATCTACACTCAGCACCACGCTGATTCAGTTCAGCTGGTGTTAAATTGACTACCAATTTTTAATCTATAATAACTGGCAATTTTATTGCAGGATATTGTTATAGTTGTTCTAGTTTATTATTAGTTACATTTTTAAGCCTCTTACTGTGTCTGATTTATGAATTTTCTTACAGGTATGCAGTTATAGGAAAAAAAATCACAGAAACTGTGGGAACTAACCATGGTTTCAGACACTCACTCTGGCTATTAAAATATGTCCCTCATGGATGACAGGGGACTACTGTATTTGGAAATTAGGTCTGTAAACTTAATTGAGGATTAAGATTTTACTTCGATGTCTTAAAATTGTAAAATGAGACTACAGTCTCATTTCTAGATGAAATTTTGAATTTAGGGTGACCCTAAATCCATTGATTGATATCTAACTTAGGGTGACCCTAAATCCAATGAGTATTCATGCGAGAGAAAGAAAAGAAGGGAGAAGAAGATTTGAGCTCCAGAGACATGGAAAGAAGGCTATGTGAAGACAGGTCAGAAAGGAGAGATGCTGCTATGAGTGGAGAAAGCCTAGAGCCATCAGGAGCTGGCTGGATCTTCCCTGTGGCCTTGGGAGTGGGCCCTGCCCAGCCCATAGCTTGACTTCTGATTCATATAAAAAGAGAGTCACTGGTACCCCAACCCTACAGGGAAGTTCAGTTGCATCAGGGAAGTTCAGGGTCCTCTCCTTCACTGGGGGCCTGTCAGCTGACCCTCGGAAGATGCTTCCAGGCCTGCCTTGACCACCACAGGTAAGAAGACCCTGAGCGGTGATCTTCTCCCTGAAATGTGCACTGTCCCCATGTTGTATGTGCCAGCTACCAGGAACTCCTGACCTTAGAGGGGAGCAGGGACAGTACTCAGTGTGATGGAAGTCCTGAGGTTAGATAAGGGCGGGGGGACTGGATACTTGCTAACGTGGGCTGTCTTAGTCCATTTGCTGTTGCTATCACTGAATACCTGAGACAGATGGATAGAGATTAGAGGATTCTCTGGCAGCTTGGAAGTCTAAGAACATGGTGCTGACATCTGCTTGGCTCCTGGTGAAGACCTTCTGCTACCTCAACTCATGGTGGAGAGAAAAAGGGCAATGGGGAAAGGAAGAAAGGGGCTGAACTCCACAGAGATCCCCAAGAGGAAGGTCTTAATTTGTGGTTGAGAGTTCCACTTCGGGATCCAGCCACTCCTTCTCTATTCCACCTTTTGACACTGCCACTTCCAGAAGCTGTTTCCACCACATACACTTCAATCACAGCAAGGATTCTCATTGCTTCCCTGCTGCCTGCCCTGTCTGGAAGACTCCAGGTCTCCAGGGTCACTGGGCCAGGCAGGTGGACAGGGCTGCTTAGGGGGTAGACAGAGCTTTCTCAGGGGCTGAGGGGATATGAGTTCAGTATCTGCTGTGCTTTTGTATTTTTTCTCCTTTCCCCTGATTCTCAGGGCCTGGCATCTGGCTTGAGTCTCCGACAGCAGGACTTGGTGCTGTGATGGCAGACGGGGATGACAAACAAGGCTGGGGACCCCAAGGATGAGGAAAGCAAGGTTCAGGGAAGCTTGTGGACAGGAAATCAGTGGGGCTTCCCTGGGCTTCAGCTCCCCCACGTCCTGCCACGGGCAGGTGGCATCTGCCCAGCCCAGGGCAGTGCAGGGCTGAGGAGGGCAGGGCTCCTGGAGAGGCAGGTCCAGGCGGGCTTCTCCTTGCACTTTTGTCCACGTCCACTGACCCTACCTGCCACACCTTCCCCACCTAGGGAATTGCTAAAGTTCTTGCAAGAAAACAATGTGAGTTCTGAGCTGGTGTCAGGGTCTGAGAATGTTCTTTTTATGAGTGTGGGGCTAATGAGGCCCAATGGGCACAAGGGCAGAGGACTCAAATTGCAAGTATAGAAGAATGATATCCTTTGACTAAGAGTGAGCAGCACAGCAAAAACAAGAAAGAAAGACATGGGATCATCAGCTTTTTCTTTTCCTTTTCTTTATCTTCAGTACTGGGGACTGAACCCAGGGCCTTCACATTAAGCTATGTCCCCAGTTCTTTGTATTTTTGTTTTGACACAGGGTCTTGTTAAATCACTAGACTGCCCAGGATGACTTGAACTTGCAGTTCTCCTGCGTCGGCTGCAGAGCACTGGAATTAGAGCATGCGCTGCTCCTCACAGCTGGAGACTAATTTCTCTGTGTGGTCTAGAGGTTAGCCCGAAGCCAAGCAGGTCCAGCGTGACGCGTGCACTGCAGGCAATGGCCTGTGGTCAGCACTGTTTGGGCTGTGCCATCAGTGACCAGTGCATGTTGAAATGATTCAAGACAGGAAGATGGGGCTGGACACTCACCTCCGGGTGCCCAGTGACCTGGAGCTGAAGCAAAGGCAATACAGTCAGTGCAGAGAAAAAAGGGTGCAGACTCCGGAGCTCCACTGGTTCAGTTCCTCACTGCTGGGTGATTGGGACCAGTTATTCAACCTCCTTGTGTCTCTGTTTCTTTCTCTGTAAAGGGGGAGCCTCACTGTATTGACTGTAGAATCGTCGGGAGAACGAGCCGAGTTAGCATCTGTGGCATATGGGAACAGTGCTTGGCACAGTAAGGTCTCAGCAGTGTTAGGTGCTCTTACGCTTCACAGGCACAATCTTTGCATAGGAGTTGGCAGCCATGGAGCAGCCATGGAGCAGTCACTCGACTTTTGGAACCCTGGCTCATGGAAGAGGCTCTTTGTGTCTCCTCTGACAGTGTGGTAAGCTCAGTGAGCTGGCCAGGACCCTTCCTGGAAGGCAGAGGTCACACGCTCTCCTTGGATTCTTCTCTTTCCTTCTGCCTGGGACCCTCCCAGCTGTCCAGTTCTATGATTTTAGGACTTCTCAGACCAATGGTAAGGTTCAAGCTCAGGCTTAGGGTGGGAGATGAGAGGGGCCCTTAGACCTGGATCCCTGTCCAAGTCCAGCGCAGCTTGCTGGGTCCTGCTGGTGACACTCTTTTGCCTCCTATTGCCCAGGGTCATCTGTGTGGACTCTTCCAGCACCTTCAGGGGGAGGGAGGCTTGGGCCTAGGGAGGTTTCCATTTTCTTAGGTCCTCAGGAAATACTGTCATCATAACATCAGGAATATCCTACCCTGATAATGTTGCCAGAGAGCAGATGACGGCCTGGGTAGAGTTTGAGCGACACAGCATGAACCAAATCACTTCTGTTCCAGCACCTTCTCTCGCGTCCAAAGGCTTGGCGCAGATTTCTGGTTTCCCACCTTTCATTCCAGACGGTTTGCTCTTACTCCTGCCTGTGTGGCTTGACAGCCCCTGAACATTCTTAAAGCTATACCTGCACCTCTCAGAATCCAGTTCCTCCTCTCCTCCCCATTGAATTACAAGGTGTCAGGGCCAATGGGATTGCCCAAGAAGTCTGCTGTCATTGTTCCAAGGAGGAAATGGGGCCTGAGGGAGGAGCAGGAAGCAGGGAATAAAGGCGGTGCTGTAACATGGTCTCAGTGCTGTTTCACGGCTGGTACAGCCTGGTCGAGAAGAGGAAGCTGCCATCTATCACTTCCGGTCCTGGGGCCAGGGCAACTAGATCTCTCCTGTTGATATCCTTCCTGCACCCCAAGGCTGGATGGGAAGATCTGGGGCGTGTGTGCCTCAGGCTGTGAGAAATGAAGGAAGGAGGGGGAAACACGGCCAGACAGAGGCCTTTCACCATAGCTGGGCCTCCTGGTGTCCCTGATGAGAGTATAGCAGCCCCACGAACCTTGTCAATAGAGTTTTGCCTTTAAGGGTTTGAGGCACTGCTACCTTCGGGGCCCTGAGGGACTGCCATATATGTGCATGCACACACACACACACACACACACACGCACACGCACACGCACACACACATGCATGCACCCATGTACAGCATTTCCTGGTACCTGGAGTGTCAAAGAGTAGAGCTTCCTAAGGGACAGGGTGGAAGGCAAGAGTCTCTGCTCTGTTGTTCTCCTAAGCAAATGTGCAGGTTTGACCACTGAGGAGCTGGGTAGCAGCTCACAATCGTGTTGCAGCCCCACACATGGCAGTAGTATCTTGTCTCTGTTTTATAGTTCAAGGGGCCTAGGAATGAGGGGAAGGCAGAAAGCAGACTGAGAGTCAAACTCAGGCCTGACTCCAAAACATTAGGCTGATCTGTCTCCGAGGCACTGGGCAGGCACTGTACAGGGTTTGGGGAGGTTGATGCTGGGCAAAAATAGAAGCTCACATGCAATAATATAGGACATAGGGTTGTGAGGGGAAGAGGAAGGAAGACAGACACAGAGACTGGCCCACAGAAGGAGAACCTGAGAGGGAAAGAAGAAATCAGGCCGCTACCCTGGTGTCCCTCCACTCTGGGCTGTGTACCTGCTTCAAAGCTGTAGCAGTAATAGGCCCAACCATGTGGGGCTGTCACTCCAAGCAGGGAACATGAAGAAAGCCTGGTGGGGGACCTGGGGACCCTCCTGTCACAGGGAGGCAGCCTCCACCCAGTACCTGCCAAGGCATGAAGGTTTGGGGCCCAGGGTTGCCAGAGCGATGTATCTTATTTATTTATTTATTTATTTATTTTCAAGAGAAGCAGGAAATTAATTTTTTAAAATGTGGACTCTCTTAATTTCAAAATGCTGGTAACCAAAACAATTTAAAAATCATCCTAGGGAAAATAAAAATAAAAAAGCTGCAAGCCGCCAGCAAGTACCCTGTTTTATTGCCCTTGGGTACGTGAGGGTATGTGTGTGTGCGCACGTGCATGCCTGCACGTGCACATGTGTGTCAGGGTGGGGGGTTGGGACTGAGGGAGCTGACAGGAAAGAATCTAGATTTTCAGGGGGAAAAAAACAGGCCAGGACCAATGCACTGTTGCCCCCAAACCCAAAATGCCAAAATGAGGGGTGTTTTGCCACTGGTCACCAACACCTCCTACCCGCTGTCTGCCCCCTCAGCCAGCCAGGATCCGCAGCTACAGAGGAGCTCGGGAGGAGTGTGAGGGCTTGGGTACCCAGAGGGCTTCAGGAGGCAGGGAGGGAGCCATTCCTGGAGGTGGAGGGGAGCAGCTCAGCCTGCTGCTGAGAAGTGAATCACATTTCCATGTGATCGGTGCAGTTCACACTTCTTAAGGGAGCAGGGAAAGACCAGAATCTGACTTTTCTAAATATACCAGCCAAGCCGAACAGCTGCCCAGTCTAGAACTGAGATTTCTGGCAAGAGGCCGGGCAAGCCCTTGGGTTCCTTTTTCTGTGGGCGATCTGGAGAGGGCTGACACAGACTGGGGTTTCTGTGTGAATCCCTGAAGGAATTCAGGGAACTCTCACAGGCCTGGGGCCTCTGGCAGGGTCTGCTGCTGTCCGTGGCAAGTGTGGTCTTCCTATGGCCCCTGGTCCTCTCAGGTCACTGGAAAAGAGCCCTCTGCTTGTGTTCCCCAGGCTTCCAGGTGTGGGCAGTGTTCACATCCTCCTCCTCAGGGGCTGGGGGTCTCCCAGGTCCTGTTAACTCCAGGAATGAGCACCCCAGAAGCCACAGACAGGGAGCTGGGGCTCTGCTTTCCTTGTCGGAAGCTTAGGCCCCTGAAGGAGTGGGAAAGCTGCTCACTGGAGCCCACAGAGGTGCCCTGCACATTGTCCCACAGGATGTGGGATAGGCGTGAGGAGCGGTCCTTGGTCTCCACTGACCAGCCACATCCTTTTCCCTCCTTGGTGTGGAAGTGTAGGCTGGAAGCGATGACGCCAGCTTTGATAGGTCATGATTCCCTAGTGTGTGTTGGGAGCTGCGGTGCAGAGATGACGGTGACAGCTGTGCATGGAGCCGGCAGAACTGCTCGTCTCTCCTGACTGTGCCTGAGGTAAAGCAGCCAGGCCTCTGTGCTCAGTCTGCTGTGATGCCTAGAGCAGCCATCAGAGAAGAGAATAGGAGATGAGACAAAAAACGCGCTCTTCAGCTGTGCCCCTCTGCCTGGTGTGTGGGCACCTGCCCTTCCACTGGGGCACCCTGCCTAGCCTGGAGAGGCGTCTCTGCACCTGGGCTGCAACAGATGAGCAACCTCCAGGCCTTCCGGAATCTTCTAAGCAGACTCCCACTGTCAGCAGCTTTGCTAAAGAGAAGTGCATGAGGAAAAATTGGAGTCTCAGGAAGGTGCTGAGTATATGGAAAGTGCTCAAACCTAGGTAGCCACACAGCAGCTACAGTCTAGCACCCAGAGGTAGATTCTCCCAGGTCCCTGACCTCCCACTGCATCTGCTGTGCTTCTTGAGGAGCCTGGTTCAAGCAGCTGAGGGCTGACCACAGGTCTCTTAGGAGCCAGCTTCCCTGAGGTTTGTTTGGGTTTGGGGGGGCGTTGTTTGTTTTTGAAAGAGGGTATAACTATTGGCTAGGCTGGTCTTAAATTCCAGGGCTCAGGTGATCTTCCTGCCTTAGCCTTCTGAGTAGCTGGGACTACATCTGGTTTCATTACCTTTAAGAGGCTGCCTTGGTGGGTTACCCACAGGACATTCATCCAGAATGAAGCTTCGACCCCAGCTGCCCACCTGGGCCTCAGGAACAGGGAGATGGCACAGGGAGGGAAAGGCCTCTGGGCTTTGGGGTCTGTAGGATCTTGTTTAAGTCCTGCCTTCATTTCTCCTTGGAGAGGCCTTGCTTGGCCCTGCTTTCTGATGCATTGTACTTCCTAGAACCTAGTACCTGAAACAAGCCAGTTTAGGCATTAGCTGGTAATTATCCAAACCCAGTAGGGTCTGCTGCATGTTGAAACGCACTGGTCATGCACCTACCTGCGAGAGTTCTCCCTCAGTAGCTCAATGTGAGCCTGCAAACAGGCAAGGAAGGCTGGCGATGAGGAGTGTGGAGGTAGAGACTCAGCTGGTCCTCAGAAGATGGAATCGATGGGGTTCAGTGACAGATTGCAATGCGATGAGGGCACAGAAGAGGAAAGATGGCTCCAGGGCTGTTGGACAGAGTGGCCAGTAGACAGTGTCTGGGCAGAGCTGAAGAGGGCAGGAGCTCAGAGGAAGGAGAGGGTTCATGGAGGGGCAGGGAGGGGAGGATGGAGTTTCACTGAGGATGTGCTGGGCATGGGGTGCCTATGGTCTGCGGTGGAGATGGCTGGAGAGCCCTGGCAGATCTGAGCCACACACGGAGGCTAAGGTATCAGCCCAGAGACAGTGCAAGGCTCAGGCTCCAGAGCTCCTCCTTGGGGCCTGGAGTTTCTGGCCTGCTGTGCTGGGCCTCATTATAGCTCCTTCCCGAGCACTCATGGTGTGAGCCCCCTCCCGTGTTGCCACCAAGGTTCGGCAGGTGGGAGCGTGGTCCCAGCTGCCTAACCTTCTGATTTATCTTAGAAGGTTGACATCTCTCAATTGTAAGATATTGGCAAATGATTTAATATAAAAAGAACGACACCCTGATGGCCCAACGGGACATGTCTATAGGTCAGATCTGTTCTGGAGATCTCTGGGCAGAAACCTAGGGCTGGAAGTGAAAAGTCTCAGTGAAGTCTCAGGACCAGGAGCCCTAAAGCCAATCTTTCTTGCTTCTGTCCATTCTCTTTTAAGATTTTGTATCTGAGACAGGGTCTCCCTAAGTCACTAAGTTGCCCAGGGTGGGTTTGGACTTGCAATCCTCCTGCCTCAGCCTCCCAGAGTGGTGGGATTCTGGGCATAGCCCACCAAAGCTGGTAATACATTTACAACTGCTCTCTAAGCTCCCGCATTAGGAGCACCTGTGAGGACTGTGTAGAAACAGAGCCCAAAGCTCTGTCTCCATCATTTCCTACTCTGTAGGTCTCTGATTATTAACAAGCACTGTGGATGATCTTGCTGCACATGCGAACTGGGGAACCTCTAGTTAGGAGATAGGAAGGGGACACTGAGAAAGCTGTTGGGAGAGGAGGTGGGAGAAAAGTGAAAGAGCGGACAACAGAGAAAATGACATCAAGGAAGATGGTGGCTGATGGGAAGGAAAGACATTGGCTTCCTGGGAAGTATTCTAAGGTCCCTCTTCACTTCCCCACCTGTCTCTGCTCTTCAGTCTTGAGATTCTAATGGAGCTGAGCTTGCTAATGGGAGTGGGCAGAGTGGAGGAGTGGCATTAAAGGCCGGGGTATGTGGTATGGCCTCTCTCCCATCTTTCCTGGCCCTGGGTGGTAAGAGCAGTTGGGGCTGCTTTCTCTCCTTGAATCCTCTCCTGTGCTTCCTAGTCCAGGGCTCCACCAGCTGAGGCCAGCCTGGTGCCAAGGGTGCGTCCATCTGTGTTCCTCCCCTGAGGTGGGTGGTGTGTTTGATCAGCTTTCCTCCCATCATGGTGGCTCAGACCCAGGCGCTGGCACGGAGGAAAAGCACGGGGCAGTGTGGGGAGTGAGATGAGTTGAGCAGGCCTCAGAGCTGCCTTTAGATTAAGCTCCTACCTCGCACTGCTTTAGGAAACAGGAACGTTCTAGAGTTCTTCCTAGCCTACCACAACTCCACCTGGGCACTAAAAGCAGCCAACCGTCGCATTTTTACTTGCTTTCCATTGCTTCTTTGTGCATACTTTCACTAGGGATGCATGGGAGAGAGATGAGAGTTCCAGGCCAGGAATGGGAATTTCTGAGTCCCCAGTCCACACACTTTCATTTCTTTTCTTTCTTTCGTCCTTTCTCTCTTCTTTCATCTTCTTTCTTTTTTGAGACAGGCTCTCACTATGTAGTCTAGGCTGGCCTTAAACTCCCAGTGATTCTCCTGCCTCAGCCTCCCAAGTGCTAGGATTATAGATGTGTATTCCATTAATTTCTAATTCCAGAAAGACTGTACCTGTATTTTTAACCATGAAAAGGACCAAAATATGTACTGCATTTCCTAACAAGGTCACTAGTGATCTTCAGTAGAGCTGGGGTGTGTGTGTGTGTGTGTGTGTGAGAGAGAGAGAGAGAGATGAGGCAGGAAGAGCCAGACTAGGGAGGGAGGCAGAGGCAGGTGAAAAAGAGGGAAGAGCTTGTAGTCAGCTCTTCCCAAGGACAGGAGGGGAGGGAGGAGCAGAGGCATGGGGCCAGGGCCAAGGCCAGAGGAGCTGGCAAAGAGGAAGTCCTGAGAGAGAAGTGGACGACAGAGAGAGGCGCTGAGGAAGACAGGGTGGAAACCCCTAGCGCTCAAGGCAGGGATTAGATCTGCATCAACAGTCACCTCTTCCATTCTCATAGAGGGAAAAGGTGAGCCCAGGACTAGCAAATTTAGTCTGATGGCTGCTGTCTCTGTGAGAATGTGGATACTGTCCTGAGGTAAGAATAAGTTGGAGATTTTAGGGGAATGAATTTAAACGGACTCTCAGACAGTACACCAGATAGGCTGCCACAAGGGTGAGGCCCCGGGGGCCTAGGCTTGGAGCATTTGTGGTCCAGTCCTAGCCTAGTCTGTGTGGGTAGATGGACAGTTCACATCCAGAGCTGGACACCTTCTACATCAGGAAAGCAGCAAGAGCTAGGCTGGGTCAAGGGCTATTGGCATCTGGGTTCCTACCACTGTATCTTCCATTTACTTATTTGATGATGGTGGTTTATATTTTTAAAAAACCCCACAAGACCCTTAGAAACCACAAATCAGAAATGAGGAGCACCCTTCCTAGGTCCCAGGTCCGGCCCCTCATTTCGTTTTAACCCTGAATGGGGCAGGCTGCCAACAGTTAAAGCTTGTCAAGGTTTGGTCGGAGAGCCTTAGCCTGGGAGATGTTTCAAAGACAAACATGAATGACAGGTTTGGAAAATCGCACACAGCACCCCTTCTCTTGGAGATTTAAACTGCATTTGGTTACAAAAGAGTGAACGGAGCTGGGAGTGGTAGGCACGCATATCCCAGCACTCTGGAAACCCATGGCAGGAAGACTGTAAATTCCAATCCAGCCTGGGCAATGCAGTGACTTAGCAAGATTCTGTCTTTAAAAAACGAAACAAAGCAAAAACAAAATAAAGCAAAAACAAAACAAAACAAAAAAAGGGACTAGGGATGTAGCTAAGTTGAAAAAAAAAAAAGATGAAATGTTTAGGAGAAAAACTAATTTTGTTTCTGTGTTTAAAACCACAGCCCCAGACTGGGCATACAGCATCAGTGGGACAAGTGTCTCTGCCTGGCTAGCTTAAGGTCCTGAGTTCGATTCCTGGTTCCAAAAGATAAATTAAATTAAAAAACAAATAAAACCACAGCTCCTTCTTTTAACCATATCCATACCCCCATCTCTGTGAGCCACTGTGGTTGATGGGCACAATCTGGTTAGCCAGCAGTATGTTCAATACAGTCTCCATTCAGACAGCTGTCCCTCAAGGAAGACCTCTGTTAGAGTGAGAACAACCCGTGGTATGAATAGAAGCAGTTTGGGTCTGTGAGAAAACCCACAGTCCAAGAGCCAAGTGAACTCAAGTCCAGAGTGTACGGAACATGCTGCAGACAGGCATTCTTGGGGCCAGACACGGCCTTATAAGGTGGCCTGACATTTTCTCATGGCCCAGGCCACCCTCCAAAAATATCCAGAGACAGAGTAAGAGTGGGAACTGACCTCCCCGGACATTTCAAATAACAAGCAGGCTGTGCACTAAACAGGAGGGCTAACACCTGCTTCGTGAGCCAGCTCCAAAGCTGCTGGCTTTCCAAACTTTAGCTGGCCCTGGGGACCAGGATGGGGAGAGCACTGCGGACAGAAAAGACAGCCTAAGAGCACACACCGGAGCTGGGTTCTGTGCGCTAAAAAAAGTGCTATTTCCTGTATTTTCAGAATGTGCTTGAAAACTTGTCTTTGCTTTATATGGACAATGAAGATGCGTGACAAATTTTCATTAGTTAATGCGTCTTTCTGCCCCATGCGTCCTTAAAAGCTGAAGTTGCTAGGCAAACGCCTTTGACTCCTGGAGCCCAGATCTCTTGTGAGGTGCTGCCCCCCAGCGGGAGAGGCCGGCTACAACCATGCGGAGGCCGAAATAGCGCCAGGTTTTACCCAAGGGAGGGCTGGCGGCACACACGGAAGCCAGGTGTGAAGCGCTGCCCTCCTAGGTGTCTGTGCTCTGGAATCACGAACCGAAAAAGTGATTCCCAGCATAAGAGGGCTTCTGAAGTGGGCACTAAGTGCTTAAATACAGTCTCTCACTGTAATTTTTGCTCATCAAATGAGATGATTACTTTGTGATACTGGTGGTTGAACCTTGGGCCTTGCAAATGCTAGCCCCCATGACAGAACTCTGGACCTCATGCATGCTAGACAAGTTACACCCCAACCCACTCGGGAGGCAAAAAGTGATTATAGTCCTTCACATTATTTTAAAAAGTGTTGGTAAAAAAGCTCCCCAGCTTTTTGGGGGGTGGGGTATCAGGGATCAAACTCGTAAGTGCTTGCTAGGCAGGTGCTTATGCTCCTGAGCTAAATCCTTGCTGCTACCCAGCTTTCAAACTCTGCTCTGGGTTGTAGGTAGGGGAACATTAACAGGTAAGGCTATTTTTGGTAATAGTTGCTTAGAAGTTTCTTTCCCACACTGAACAGTATGACAATGGGCCAGGGTATTTGTGAAGCTGGGATTAAAAAAAAAAATAGTATGAGGAATTGCAAAGCTAGTTTTCATTCCTGTTAAAGGGAACAGAACAACATAGTGGTATTCTTGGAATGTTGTGTGTAACAGTAGGTCTCTCAATTATACTAGTGGTAATTCCTCCAGGCTAAGGTTTATGTTAACATGGTGCACATAATTGCTGCAATATAGGACAGTGACAAATCATAAAAGTCTTGGCTTCCCATCAGTACCCTAAGATTGTGAAGGTTGTATTTTCTGGGTAGCCTTGACTATGAACTTCAAAAATCTGTGCCTGTTTCATTTATGATAATCTCTTTTCTCTTTCCATAATGAAGAGCCCACCTTAAGACAGAGTGGATTCCAGAGAAAATGGTGGTCCAACTGCTGTGCTGAGAACACCCTGGAGCCTTTAGGATGGAGATATTCCTCTTTGAGACAATACTGCACACTTGGGCATGGAGACACTGATCTTGGAAAGACACAGTGGACTCAAGTAGGGGCACAGTACTGCTTCATATCCCAGTGAACTGACCAGATAGTGCCCAACCACGCATTCACGTGGTGAAGCAAAAACCCAGTGCTCTAGAGCCAAAGGCTTAGGAGCGACCCTGTCGGGCTATCCTCATTTGGGTCCTTCTACCACTTCTTACTGCAGGTGTGCCAGTGTGAGGTGGATCTGGGAGCATGTTCAGGATGAGGGGCTTCACTTTATCACATCTGGTTTTTATGTGTGACACACACTGCAGGGCCATAGCAGCCTCCATTCGACTTAGATAAAGTACATTAAAAACACCCCAAATCCAAACACCCCTTTAAGACAAGGGCTCAAAATGTTTTGCTGACCAACTTCCTGAATTTTGCCCCCCCCCCCACCCTTTGTCTTTTTGAGACAGGGTCTCGCTATGCAGTTCAGGCTGGCCTTGAGATCACTTTGTAGCCCAGGCTGGTCTCAAACTCACAATGATCCTCCTGCCTCAGCCTCCCCAGTGCTGGGATTACAGGTGTGAGCCACCACGCCCGGCTTCAAGGGCCCCTTTTACACTCTGCAGCCAGTCTGCAGACCAACTTGGTAAACTTGAACAATGACTGGCAGGGAAGAATGATTTTCTGGAAACCTCTTAATAAAATCTACTTTTCCTAAAATAGAAGAGCCATTAAGAGCAGAAATAGATTTAAAAATTGTCAAAAAAAGAACTGGAGAACAAAAACCCTTCCACATTCCTGCAACAGTGCATTCAGGCCAAGTCCAGGCAGAGCACACACCAATTTATTTTGAAATGCAACACAAGTCAGTATTTTATGAATTTAACTTATGACTACATTATCAAGTAGAAACAGCTTCCAAATGCATGCATAGAAAGTTAAGCATAGTCTTTGAACTCCGTATTTCTAAATATACAAAAAATACATTTAAATTATTATAACTTTAGTGAATCAAAGACTTATAAAATTACAATTTTGGTTTTCACAACATAGAAAAAATACAAAAATGACTCTATATATGGTTTTTTCTTTACCCAAATTTCAAAGGAGCAGTGTGCAATGAATTTAATGTTTTATAATGGTTTATTAGAAACTCAGAATTGAAAATAACTTACAGGTTGGCCCACATCAATGCCAGCCTTTATATTAGACATGAATAACCAACACAAGAAGTGAAAAGTGAGGTCATGATCTGCCTCTCCAGCTATCTTCCTCACTGAAGTCAGCTTCTGAGGAAGGCTCTTATCTAGGAAGTTAGTGCTTCATTCCACAACTGCATCTGGGGGGCAGGGAGGCACTCTGATCAGGGAGGGAACATGAGAGGCAGGTAGTCCCAACCTCAGCCAATGGCACAGCAAGAAACAGATTTGCAGCTTGGTCTACAGGAGCTGCTGTGTACCTCAAAGAAGTCTCCAGCAGCAGGGGACCTGGGTGGGGGCTCTGAAACACTAGGAGTGGGAGCTGGGAGAGGGTCTCTCAGTGGCACACAAGGCTACCACTGAGTTTGACAACACCCCACTGAATACCACCTTCCTCATTTACGCCTTATAGTAAGATGTGACTTTTGGTGGGGTTGGATATTCTCAGCTCATAGAAGACCACTGCTTCAAAGGAGAAATGAATTCATGTTAGGACTGAAGGAAAAAAAACAATTATTGAGACGTTTCCTGGAGGACACAGTGATGTATTTATCTGATGTAAAAAGCACACTCAGGGGTCGAGGCCCTTACGGAAAGGGAGCTGTCTGCTGCATTCTCACTGTGTAAGTTCAACTCCATGCAGTACACTGTTCTGCTACAGGACGATTTTCTCAGGAGTAGCGACTAATTATAAGGAAGAAGCCCAAAGAAAACCTGCAGTTCCCCAATCCTGGAAAACCTGCATTTTTCATCCCACTTTCTACAGTTCCAAAAACTACTGAAAAAAAATCTTGATCAAATAAATGAAGGCTCGTATAACTGAAGATGACTGTTTCATAGTAGAAATACATTCTGGAAGAACACAATGGGATAAGAAGATGAATATCCATCACTCCCAGTCTCTCTAGCAAATGTAAAAGATTCTAACCTCCATGCACTCAGCAGTGCTGACTTGAAGAAGCAGAACTTTAATGTTGTTAAAAAATAAATATACAGCTGCTTGGATTAGATTTTTAATTTCCTATGAAAATATGCATTTTAAAGTTCAGTTTTCCATTCTGGCATTCTGCTATTGACAATTACATTTTAAATTACTCACGAAGCCTGACTTTTATAGGAGAGCCGGGGGTTTAGCTCAGCAGCCTAAGCGCCTGCCTCGCAAGTGCAAGGTCATGAGTTTGACCCCTGGTACAAAATAAATAAATAAATAAAATAAAGTCTTATAGGCTGGGGGGAAAAAGGCTCCACAAAGAAGGCACTGTACACATCTGTGCAACTGAGTGCACATCTAAACTTGGGCTTCACACTTTCCTCCAACCCTTTCTTGAGTGGGCTTACATGCCCAATTTTGACGAGCAGTTAAATGGTATGTAGATGAGATGTTAAGCAGACAATGTCCATAGGACCAAATTATTGCACAGCTGCTCCAACACGCCAGGATGACGCTGCTTTTACTCCACTGTCTACCTGGAACACATACCGCCTCTTAATACTTGGTGGGAATGGACATGCGGCCATCATCAGAAGTAAACAGAAGAGTGAATAAACTTGAAAAAAATAAATAAACATATAAAGACATTCTTTTATGTTTTTCCAGACATTTTAAAAGCAACAGCATCCTTCAACTTGAAGTAACAGATTCCCTGCTCCTTTGTGACAAGATGGGCTTGGAGTCCATAAATGAAAACACATTACTCAGAGGTGCTCTGAGACCAGTCCTGTGAAAGGTACTTGTCACTTACCAGCTATTGAGCTTCACCTCTCAGAGTACTGTCACTTGTTAAAACACGATCATCGAAGCCAAGCGCCAGGTTAACGTGGGTTCTTTACACTATGCACGTACTGATTAAATTCAAGCATGTTTTTCAGTGGCAGGCAATAATGACTCAATTGGAAAGAAACAAAAGGGTTCTAGTTTTTTTCTGTTTACAGGCACTACCCCAAAGCTTCATAGGCATATACATTTTATAATTCATTCACTAGATATGAGGGGCTAGATCCCAGTCATAACTTCAGAGCATTGAAGAACAAAGTTTGCCGCTTCAAAAATACAAAGATTCCAGCATGCAGTCAAGCACTGTGAGAAGGGAATGCCAAACACACTGCAGACTGAACTGAGCTCTGCTGTGAGCTGGGCATACACTGGGACAACCTCCTTACTCAGACTGACTAACTCACGAGCAGTCAGTGCAATAGGTTTCTCTCTATTGGATATGTGAAAGACACATGAGGAGATAGATGCCAAATCCCTCTCTAGCGCCAATGTAAATTGAGGACTTCTGGTTGAAAAGAGCATGCTAAAATGGACCGGCCAGGACACTGTATGTTAACAGTTTAAAAAAAAATTTTTTTTCCTATAAAATCCCAGGCCCATGTGACACTGGATTTTGGTTTTTGTTTTTAATATTTTAAAAATAGTTCTTAATTCTTCTCTATGAAACGTATTGGGAACTCAAAAAGTCTGCAGCATTTTTTGATCATTGAAAAGTTTGGTTTGGGGGATGGTGCAGGAAGCAGGAACTATTCAAATTTCTTGTGTTCTTCGGTACGAGAAAGGACCTTTCTTCTCTGGTGCATCATGTGGAAGTATAATTGGGGGAAAACTGAAAGAAAAAAAGGAAGAACTGGTTAAGGGTATCATTTAAATCGGTACATTCTACTCACGGCACATGACCGTGTGGCCTTGTCGACCTTCTTGACTACTTTCTTGTCCAGCAACCAAGGAAGCTAAGGAAGCTAAGGAAGCTAAGGAAGCTAAGGGGTGGGGAAAGGGGCAGGGCAGAAGGCAAGTGGCAACACTGAAAGACTCTGCTTCTCCTGCTTTAGCTGCAGTGACACATAATATGAAGATTTACAACAAATGCTGTTGTCACTACTATTACTAATTAAGATGCCACAGATCCACCAAATTAACTCTTTCTCTCGTTCTGTGGATAGAATCTGGGGCCTCAGGTATTAGGCAAGTGCTCTACCACTGAGCTGTATTTCCAGCCCTGCTGAGTAACATTCATATTCTCTTTGTGTTCATTCTGATCAGTTTCATAACCACCAGATGAAGAATACTTGTGATGGAATAATTGCTATTTCAAGAAGAGAAATTCAAGCCCCAGAGAAAGTAAATGACTTGCTTGGGTCTCACAGCAAGTCACTGATGGAGTAAGGTTCAGGGTCTGGGCTCCTCACCCCCCAGTCTAGCCACCCTTATCACTGGGATAAGGGGCAAGGGTCTCTCAAAGCACTCAAGAAAGGAAGCTCTCTGGATAGTATGTTTGAGGGGTGGGAAGAGCCACAGTGGATCAAAGGTGTGCTGGGACACATAGAAAGCCCTCATTTGCTGGGACACACAGAAAGCCCTCATGGAAAGGAAGTATCTTAGGCACCAAGGCCCTGGAGAGTCTTCTGTTTTCGTTTTTGATGATTTCATAGAACACAAAGCACTGGCTCTCAGATGAGAACCTTCCTAGGGAATGTCTGGAAATAAGCAAAGCAGGCAGCCGGCAGAGGAGGGGTCAGGGGTGCTAAAATACCTTGCAACATGAGCCTTAAAAGCCAACAGTGTCCTTGAGGCCAGTTAGAGCTGCCAGGTTTTCCAAGGTTACTGTAACTGGGGAAACCTTTGGTATATAATACCTCTTTCCTCCCCTGGCCCCCAGTGGCTCTACTATCTCATTTTTAGACATTAACCTATATTTTCTAAGAAACAACTTCTAATGCCAACTCTCCCTGGACATTTTCTTCCTTTTTAAGTAGATTCCAAGCTGGTCACATTTTAAACCATCCTCCCTAAGTGCTCCATGATGTCAGGAGGTGTCGGTAGATCAACTGTAGGGGATGCTAGGCACTGAGTGCCACCACCGAGTTATTTTCAGGCCGGAAGTTATCCATGTAGAAGACCCAGCTTATGCACACACTTCAACAGCCAGAGAATTATTCTGCTGTGAAAGCCAAAAAATTTGACAAGCTCTACAATAAAAGAACTGGAAGTAAAGATATAATTAAACCTAAGGAATGCTAATTGTGATCATTTAAAAATGCGGGGCCAGTCACATTGCTAAGTTTACTTTAGCAAAGGCAATCTTTGTGAGCCAAGCATGCCATGGCTGTATCTTTCACTGGCTGTATGTGTGGGTGACATAAGCACAGTGTGTGGCTCCAACCTCACAGCTTATATAGAGGGCCTGAGCGAGGTTACCCCCCTAGAAGTCAGTTCAAAGCAAGGGCCAGGGCCTATGGCCACCAGTAGAGTCAGATGCCTCAAGTCAGGGCACATGTGTGACCCTCTCATGACCTTACAACCTGTAGATGTTCTTGGTACCAGAAGAGGGTATGTGGAGGCCAGGGATACCTGGATTATTTTCTGTGGCTTCAGTGGTGACTTCTTGATACTGTCCCCATCAGGATGAACCATGTGTTCCAGCTGAACCCAACCACAATGGCTTAAACAATTCCAGGGGGGCATAGCTACAAGCTGACCACATCAGGCTGCACTGTGGAAACACAACAGAGGCCTGTGCCCAAGACACTACTTGACTTTCCCATTTCCTAGGTCAGGACACATTCCAGAAGTGAGGTATTGGGGTAGGGACCATCCCAGTGGCTCCCTTCCCCTCTCAGGAGAGCAATACCTGGAGAATGAGGGCAACTAGGAATACTTTGCCTGAGACTAGTCCTCAGATTCTCAGGAGTCAGGTGTGGTTATGGTTACCGACCACCTGGAGAGTGTTGGCTTCTTGGAGTCCCTGTCCTACACTAGTGTTTCTCAACCTTTCTCTTGTTCCTAGCCCCAAACTGAGTTTTGCCAATCTGCTGGGGGGTGTGGGCGGGGCTGTAAACAGGAACTCAATGCCCACTGGGCCCTGCAAATACTGTACTGTCTCCCTACTATGCACATTGCACAAATGCAAGGAGGAGAGGTACTTGCCAGCAACAAGAAGTCCCCAGCCAGATGACTGCAAGGGCCACAGTTGGAGCAACATGTGTAACAATGGATCAGAACCACAGAGAAAAGCATTACTTTATGCAGTACATGTGCACTGCCAACTTCCCATCAGAAGGTTAAGTTGTAGAAAGAAAACCAAATTTGGTAAAGACTGTATATCAACAGCAATCTCATCCACTTCTACGTTTTCTTTTTACAAAGCATTGGAAAGTTGGAAATGTGCAGTTGGCTGGGATGAACTGTACAATCTGGTCCTGATATTAACAACCTTACTGAAATCACCCAGGGCTGCTGGCAGGCCAGGAGCACAGGGTGCCATCAGACATGAGGGTGGCTGTGGCAGGGAGGTAGACCATGCTGCCTTCCAGCACATGGCTGGGTGGGCAAGGACCTGGAGGGATTCTTTCAGCATTTATTTGAAAGCCAACCATTTTCCTGGTCTACAGGAGCTAAAATGCCTTTTAAATAGTGATTACATTAAATTGTAATAAGCCAAGTTTTCTTATCAAAAGAGGGCTGATTCTGGAAGGAGAAGGGAAGGCCAAGAAGGCTGGGTTCTGTTGGAACACAGTCCCGTCCTACTCTCTAGAAGACAGCTGGCCTTGAGGCCTGTACTATCTCACGGATGTTTTCCTTGAGGGATCTTGTCATTGTGGAGGGCTGTGGTGCGTGACCAGCCCTGTCACTATATCAAGAGGGCCATAGGAAGGCTTGGGACAGGGGCTGGCTACGAGGGCTCAGAGAAGACCAACAGGTACAGACAGGATGCCTGGGGAGCTGCTCCTGGAATAAAGCCTCCTTCTCAGACAGAATAGAAATCTTTTCTCTTTGAAATAGGGTCTTGTTATAGAACCCAGGTTGGCCTTGGAACCAACAGCCTCCTGCGTTAGCCTCCCAAATGCTCGAATACAGGCATGTGCCACCATGCCCCACCAGACTGGAAATCCTGTAGGCATTCTGAGGTCAGGACCTCTGGATTACTGTCAATAAGCCAGTACCTTTCTATGGTCTGTATTCATGATATCTTCCCTGCCACTTCCCAGCTTGGCATGTATGTCCTGTTCACTCAAAAATTGTTGAACAGAAATAAACCCTATAGTAGCCACTGGGATAATACATGCTACTCTGGGATGTTAAAACTCCAACTGCACACTGTGGTTCTAAAGCTGGGAAAATGCAATGCTAAGGAGACAGAGTCAGAAAAGACTATTAATTTTTTCACTACTTAAATGTTTTAGGTTCATCCATATTTGCCTTTGTTTGAAAACCAACTACTTGTTACATTTGAAGAGAGATGGCCTTTTGCCACTAAGTTCTGACACTACTTGGGAAAAGTTCTTTTTGTGTGTGTGTATGTGAGTAGTATACTAAAGCTACATTCTCAGCTATTTTTACTTTTTTCAAATTTTTGGACAGGGTCTCACTGTATCAGTTACCCAGGCTGGGTTCAAACTTGTGATCCTCCTGCTCAGCCTTCTAGAGTGCTGGGATTACAGGCATACACTACCACAGCAAGCTGAAGGGAAGGACTTGATGATGAATAAAGACTGGCAAATGAATAGCTGTGTGTGGTGGTGCATGCCTGTAAGCTCAGCACTTGGGAAGCTGAGGCAGGAGAAATGCTGTGAGCTCAAGAGCAGCTGGGGCTCCAAAGTGAGTTCAAAGCCAGCCTGAATTGCATAGTGAAACCCTGATGTGCCAAAAATACAATACAAAACAAAAACAAAAACAGACTGGAAAATGAATCATGAAAGCAGGACTGTGTCCAAGAATTTCTCCAAGATAAATGTTCACATGGAATCTGGATATAGTTTTTTCCTCATAACGCATGAAATACAATTTTCCACAGAGGGACAAAACACATGTGGCTTATGACCGCTAGGATGATTCATTCAGACAGTGCTGGGGCTGAGGAAAAACTCACTCCTGTCTGAACTTAACTTGGGGTTCAAGGGAGACAATGGCACCTTCAGTGACTAAGGCAAGATTCAGAATTACAGTGGCTGCAGAAATAGCTAAAGGAGAAGAAACATAAACAACACCAACAAGATCCCTGATATGCAGAAACAGATCCCAGGAGTGACACAACCATCAGACACCCACCCCATGGCTGGTGTTCAGGACTCATGTCACACATGGGGAGGGTCACACGTCTTTTCTTCTCTGCCACTCAGAATGCTCAGAGCATATCTGATCTTCCATGCACTTAATATCAGGAACATAACTGGAAACCATCCTGAAGGGAACACTCTGTCCTTGAAGAGGATTTTAGTGTTCAACAAGAAAATGAGACATGTAGAAAAAAAAAAACTCCTTTTATTTGGTTGTTTCTAGTTAACTACTCATCCCTTAAAATGAAGTAAACTGTCTCTTTTGATACAGTAAACAAGGCAAAAAATCATTTTATATTTTTTACAAGCCATAACAAGCCTTTCTTAAGAGACAGGGAAATAAAGTCAAGGTAAGGCCTTTAATGGCTTTTTTGCTTTCTCTTCAGTACTTTCCCCCTAAATAAGATTAATTTACCCTGGTATTCAGTATTTCAAACCCACACACTGAGATGGGCTGCAGGTTGGCAGCTGTACTGAGAAGGGCTCATCTTTATTCAATTACTACTACCAGAGAAAATTCCCTTTGACAGAATTCAATAAAAACCAGTATTCCCAGTAAATCAGATTTATATTTACTTGGACACAGTGCAAAGACAAAGACATTTAACTCTAGTTATTGTGGAACCAAACTTTTAAGACAGAAATAAATACACGCACAACTATTTACCTACCTGGAATGTAGGAGATCATTATCAGAATTAGGAATGCATAGTAGTCAAAGGAGAAATTGTATTTGTTCGGTAAACTGATGGAATACAGGCCAGCCTGTCTGACAAAGGGCAGAGCTGCATATATTGTGAGCAGTTCTCCCGACACGCCCATTGGGTACAGCACGATAAAAAGTGTGTACCTGAAACAAAGCAAAATACCCATGACTGAGGTGTGACGCCAGTGTTGGTGGAAAGTGTGCTCCCACCCTTCTATTCAGTCCTGATCTTGCAGAAAGAGGTGGTTTTTACATTGCGCATTTACCTTTTGTTGAAATCCAGGTTTTACAAGCCAGTTTGAAAAAGGACTAGCAGGTATATATTTCTGAATGTTCTAAAACAAACTCTATGTATTCATTAAGCAACTCTTCAGAACAACTAAGGGGATGGCGAATAGTAAGTCCTGTGGGAGTGGGGGTTGACAGGGTCATGAGAAAGGTGCTGAAATATGCTATATCCAGGCAAATCTAAAACATATATATGTCTGGTCTGTGGGCTAAAAAAAAAATACAGTCATGACTCTCTTAATATCTGTACATACTATTGTCTAAAACTGAATGCATTTTTTTTTTGTTCTAGGGATCGAACTCATGACCTTTTGCTTGCCAGGTAGGCACTTATGCCACTGAGCTAAATCCTCAGACCCTGTATGCAATTTTTGAAACATGAAGTCAGGCATGGTGGCATACACCTGTAATCTTAGTACTTGGAAGGCAGAAGCAGGAGAACTGCCATGAGTTTGACACTAGCCTAGAACCCGAGTCCAAGACAATCAGCATGAACTACACAGTGAGACCCTGACTCAAAAGCAACAACAACAAAACAAAACAAAATGAAACAAAAACTTATGAACAATAACAGCAACAAGAAAACAACACATGGAAATTGGATTTCAAACTTTTAGACATGGAATATTCTAAATAATCTATGAAGATGAAGGGAATACATACTCTTGATAAGAGAAAGGAAGACTCTTCCATAGTCCATGGAGAAGAAAGGGCAAAACAATCTTTCTCCAATAGTGAAATCAGAGTTTGGCCAACAATCTCCCCTATAATCAGACTACACAGCATTCAAAGTAACATGAGGGCTGATTGGTAGCTGCTATCCTTCCTCTTTCCTAGTAAAGATGTTTATTGCAAAAAATAATAAAAATAAGGGAATTCTCATACTTGAAATGTTGGAAACAACAGAATTATATCCTTAGTCATTGAATTCATAAAGTATCTGGTAACGACCATTTTCCTTCTGTGAAAAGAGGTATTTTTGTTCCATGGACAAATTTGACTCTTCTACTTTGTTGTAGTCCCTACCTCCTTATATCAAAGGAATTCTCTAACTCAAAAAACTGGTGTCAATTGTCTTATAAATTAGTTAAGATAAACAGGTAAACTATGAGTCCTTTGCCCCCATCATAATAAATATTACTGGTAAAAATAACTGAAGCAAAATAAAATTGCTAAGTTAAAACTACCATGTGCATCTGTTATTAACTTAAAAAATTTAAGAGAAGCAAATTAAAAATATTAAGACTATGAGAATTGGGCTTGGTCTTAAAAAAACCACCGTAACAGCAGAAGTTCATTTGCAAAATTTGATAAGGACGAAAAAGGGATAAAAAAGGGATACTACATCAAGTCTTCACTGCATAATTCAATTGAAAAGAAATTAACCCAACAAAAATATATAAAATGTAAAATTTTTCATTTCTATTAATGAAAGTGAAGGCCCTTATCCAACTTCTGTCTCCTAGATCTTTATTTTTAGAAACTTGGGGCAATATTTAGGCAGTGAGGGGCAAATGTGATAATGGAGAATTTCAGTAGTCTTTTGTTTCATTTTTACCTGGCCCATTTGATGAGGTAAGGCAGATGGTTTAATAGACTGAATGTATAAAAGGAGTAACGGATAATTTCTGTGATTGTCCAGGCAGTAACAAACAGGAGGACGCTGTCTTCAGTTTGTACCTGAAGGAGAACAAAACAGAACAGAAAGTGAACACATGCAACTATCAGGGAAGAAGTGCTCGTGGGATAGAGCACCTATGGAGCTGGCGGGCTGCAGCTGGCCACACAGCCACCAGGCTGCAGTCTCAGTGGCTGAGCATGGCACAGAGGGACTTGCCAAGAGCAACTGCTGTGTGAGCCATGCAATAAGGGACTCACTGTACTGGTGAGCGACAGCTGCAGGAAAGGAACTGCAGGAGAGGGAGCCCTGGGAAAGAATAAATGCCAGTTTCTGCAGCTTCCCTTACTCGCCTGATATGGGGAAAGTAAGCTGATGCCAGTGGGAACCAAATTCTGAGGTGGGGAAGGTGCAAGAGTTTGAGACCCAATGCCAAGAACTTTAATGTGATTTGCATGACAACTGAGATTCTAAGTGCTTCAAAGAGGTTGGGATGTCCTGATTCGAGTGCAGCTAAAGATGATTCTGCACTGGGCACATGAACTCAGGGTAGGGAAGAGCTAGAGATCATCTGTCAGGCAGGGCACTGCTGATTTTTTCTGAGACTTGGTTCGGCTTAACTCCTCCACAATTTATGCTGAAAAAACACGACCTTTTAGAAGTGTCTGCAGGAGATGTTCCCTTGCATGGGGATTGATAGTTATGAGATCAATCTCTACCACCTCCCTGACCTACCCCAACAGGGTTTATAATGATCTTTTGTGCTTGAAAACCAGTAATAAGAAACAATTTCACATGGAAATTCACTTCAGTGATTAATAAGTCCCTCGTGGTAACTGAACAAATCTCACTACAAGCTGGCAGTTCTCTGCTTCCTTAGAACACCTAACACAGCAAAGGTCTGGCATTCTTGCCTTCACTTTTGCTTCTTTCCATCTGCAGTGTTAATAGTTTTAGCACTTAAATTCTTTCTTCAAAGTGTACATAGAGTGATCCACCTACACAATGAAATAAGTAGTCATTTACATAGCTATTAACTAAATTGCTCTGACAAAGAATTTCATAAATGCATAGTTACTATTCTCTAAAAATAATAAGAATTTTATACTGTCAAGAGCAGGAGTACTTTCTGTTTCCCTGGTAAAGCTCTTTCTCTTAGCAAAAATAAAGCAAAAGCTAAACACATTTAAAGCGTTCATGTTGAGATTTCAGTCCACAGATCCTTGCTTAAAATCCATACTAAGATTTGAATTTAGAGCACATGTTGCTTGTTCATGGCTTCCGGGATTTTCCTTATCTCAAGGTGATAGATTTTTACAGCTATGACTGAATCAATGTCTAAAACTCTTTGGATTATAACAGGAAGCTCCTCCAATATTTTGTACCATAAAACACCCTGAGAGCAGGAAACATTTTATTCATCTGTTTTCCAAAAATGCTTGGTACTTTTGACAAGTAGGAGTTTAACAAATATTTGTGAAACAAAAGAATTCAATCCTAAGCAGGTTGCTTTTAGCCTTAGTTGCCTTCTTTTTTGGTGTCTGACATTAGTTTTTGTGCAGTCTCAGTGACATTCAAATAGGTAATAAACAAATACAAAACCCCCCAAATCAGTCAGGCATGTTAGCACCAGTGTACCTGGGCAAGGTAGGAGCATGGCACGTTCGAGTACCACTCGACAATTTAGCAAGACCCTTGGCTCAGAAAGGGGAGTGGTATAAGAGAAACCACACCTTCCTGTGACTGCCATGCTGATCAGAAAGAGCCCCAGCCAGAAGAGAAACTACACCTTCCTGTGAAGCAGGCTTTACTATGGTGATCAGTAAGAGCCTCAACCAGAAGAGAAACCATGCCTTCCTGCCTTCCTATGAAGCAGGCTCTGCCATGTGGATTGGAAAGAGCCTCAACCAGAAGAGAAACTACACCTTCCTGTGAAGCAGGCTCCACCATGCAGACTGGTAAGAGCCTCAGCCAGAAGAGAAACTATGCCTTCCCATGAAGCAGGCTCTGCTACACTGATAGGTGAGAGCCTCCACCAGAAGAGAAACCATCCCTTCCCATGAGCCAGCCAGGTGCGCAGGCTGAAACACCAGAAGAGCAACACCCACCACCCACGCTGATTCAGAGGACTCAGGGTGAGATGATAGCAACTGAGGGGAGGGGAATAGCTTGATGCTTGTATTGTTTGGGTGACTCTGCAGGTCTAGGGCTGGTGGTCTGGGCATCTACTGGGAGGATGGCAGTGTTCACTGTGCCAACTGTGGGGGACAATCTCCTGTCTTGTTTGTGAAATCCAATGTTTTGTTCCATTTTATGGTTTTGTTTTATCCCTGTGAATGGTAACCTGAGAACTATTTTGAAGATAACAATGTACAGTTTTATTCTCGTTTTGTTTTGTTCTCATGTATTGCTGTTTTATTCAATGTTATATTTTGATTAGTTTTAGTCTGTTTTGTTTTGTTTGATTTTGCTACGTCTGATGGTATGGACAACAACTGTGAAGATAGCAAGACATATTATGGTAGCCATTGTTGATTTCCTATTATCCTGTTTTGAAGTCCTATACCATTTTCACTGCTTTGTTTTGGTTGGTTTTATTCTTTTTTGTTGTGTTTTATTCTCTTTAAAATAAAATAAAATTTTTAAAGAGGATAAAACCAAGGAAAATAAAACAGTAAGATCAATCAATATACACCAGAAAAACTGATACAGGACTTCCAAATCTTATGAAATCAACTATAATGCTTATGTTGTTTTCAAAATAACTGCAGATACCACCTTTGGACATATTAAAAATGGAACAGAATTGAATAGAAACAATAAAAACAAAACAATGAATACAATAAAGGACATCAAAACAAGCCAGTAGTAAATACATAATGGCTTCCATAACATGTCTTACTATTTTTTAAATAGCTGCTCATGCCATCAGAGTTAACATATACAAAACAAAAGAAAATAACAACCCAACCCAACAAAACAATGAAAATGATAGGGTTTCTGGGTTTGGATCTCCTCGCTGTAGAGCCACGTTCTCTCCTTCCACAGTCCACAAATGGCTCCGACTCATAGATAGAGGCCTAGATCTGCCTTTCCCCATGCCTGTAGGGCCTGCGCGTAGTGCTGATATCCAGGCAAGGATCTCCTCACTGTGGGGCCTGTTCTCTCCCTCCGCAGTCTGCAAATGGCACTGACTCATGGAGAGAGGCTTGGGTCTGGCTCTCCCCAAGCCAACAGTGGTCCTCACATCAAGATAAAATAAAAATTTTAAAAAGGTTGGGGAGGAGTGACATTGCTAGGGATGTAGTTCAGTACAAAAGCCTTTGGTTCAATCCCAAGTTTCACACATAAAACACAAATCTCCCATCTTAACTTGGCCTAGAGTCTGGTTTTAGGGCACATAACCTGGTCTTCGAGCTAAATTCTGGGGGTGGACAGCTTTCATACAGCCTGTATCTGCTCCCAGAGTACAGCAATGAAGATCACAGTGAAAGTCTTTCAAAAAGGCTGGGGCTGCCAGAGATTTAGATAAGCGCCTGCCTGCCAATCACAAGGTTGTGAGTTCCATCCCCGATTAAAAAAAAAAAAAAGGCTGGGGCTAAGGGAAATGGTCATTTTGTGTAATAACTTCAGATCAACAGGAAATGCATCAGTAAGAGGAGTCTTGGATAAAGTCAGAGACATCTGATTAGCAGGTAATTATCCAATAACACAAAATAAGGGCAATATGTAATAAATGAGTTAAAATAGTAAGACCACTGAGACCTGAACTGTACTCATGTCTATAGCAGCATTTTTCACAACAGTCGAAAGGTAACCCAAGCACCAAGCACCAACTGATGGATGAGTGGTTAAATAAAATGTAATGTATATATATATATGTGTACACACACACACACACACACACACACACACACACCACAGAATATTATTTGCCCCTAGAAAGATTGTTGCACATACTGCAACACGGATGAACCCGGAAGACATCTGGCTCAGCAAAACATGCCATTACAAAGAGGCAAATAGTGTAAGACTCCATTCACAAACAGTGCCTAAAGTAGTCAAATTTGGAGACAGAAAGCCAGCAGTGTCAATATAGTTGATAAGGAACGGCAAAGTTAGCTGGGAAAATGAATGGGACTTGTCAATTACAGGTGCCACGTAATTGTCAGGACCTTGTATGTGGAACTTTCATGAGCCCCTGTGAGATGTGTACAGCATAAAAGAAGACCAGACACCATGTAAAGCTTGCTATCATGATTGCTACCATTGCCTGCGCTATGTTTCTCATGCAGCATGTACTTCTGTTTTGCTTTGAACTTCTTTTTCTCTTGCTCTACCCAAGTACGCTCTGCAGAGCTGGTTTCTCACTTGTTCCATACTTTTGTGGGTTTTTTTTTTTTTTTTTGCTTTTTTGGTATCAAGAATGGAACTCAGGACCTCTTGGCATCACTGAGCTATACCCTGGGCCCTATCCCATACTTTTCAGATAAACTTTTAGCACCATTTTTGGCTTGGTTTTTCCAATTCTTTGAGGCAAGAAGGGCTTGGTCTTGTGGTCTGGGCATCTTTTGACTGGCAAGCCATTTCCAAAGAGTCTATCTGTTAACAGTATCCAATATGACAGAGCTATATATAAAGTTATGATTCAGTAACAACTAAAGGACTCCAGTACCGAATGGAGACAATCTAGGCTTATGAAACTGGAGGCATAAGAGCATAAGACTAACAGGTAAAATCAACAGGGATAAAACACTTGGCTCAAAATAACAAAACCTATATAATAAATCAGGTGACTAATGACATAAGTCACTGTGTGATACTGTCCTCCCAGACCTTGGACACCCAGCCCAACTAGGACTGTCTAAGGAGAGACCTAGAAAGAGTGGGAGGCTACATTTGGTGTTAACTGGCAGGGGCTTCCTCTTGCCTTTCCTTGGGAAGGCACATGGACTTGACCTCTGCATGGGACAGATGCTGGCTAAATGTACTAACATCCTGGCATGGGCTAAAAGGAGGAAGGGTTGGGGGAAAATGAGTAAAGACTTTAATAGCATTTTCAAAATAATTTGCCTTTCTCAAACTGGGTGTAATGTAATTCCAGCACTCAGGAGGCTAAGGCAAGGGGAGTACTGTGAGCTTGAGGTCAACCTGAATACAGAATGAGACACTGTCTCAACTGCCCCCCTCCAAAAAAGAAAATTGCCTTTACTGAAGAAAGCAGAGGCTGGTTGTGGTGGCACACATGGCAGTCCCAGCTATTCAGAATGCTGAGCCAGAAGGATCACTTGAACCTGTAAGTTTGTGAGTAGCCTAGGTGATGGTGACTCCATCTCATAAAAGAGAACAAAACAAAAAATTTATAACAAAACAAGGCAGGAAGGATACAATCAAAGGTCTACTGATTGCTTAGTGGACTATTTCTCTGGCTATTTACCCTTGAATGTAAGGTATTTAAATGTCTACATCTCATCTCCTGGTCCCCTCAGCCCCATTTCTAGTCTGGACATAGAGGAGGGGGGCACAGAATCAATGCCCCTTATACTGGCTAACTTATATTTTCTTTTGTGAAAATCTCAAAGAGTGGAAATATCTTTCAAACAAGTAGGGAGCTTCCTAGCTATGAAACATTAGTAACTTAAGGAAAAAGAATCAATCAACGGGCTTACAGAAGTTAAAAAATTCAGTTAGCTTGAGAGGGATTTTTTTGAGAGACAAAGGACTAGGAGGACAAAAAGTTTAACTAGTTACTTTTAAAAATTAATAATTAGAAACATAGAATTTTAAGAGGATTAATTATGTTCACATTAATTCACAGAAGTATTAGTATTTATAATAGCTGACAAATCAAAACAACTGAAATATCAGTTGGTAAAGGGATAAACGATATGTGATATATGGCCATACAGCAGAGTACTATTCAGGACCATAAAGGAAAGAAATGTCGATATATGCTACAACACAGGTGAACCTCAAAAATACTAAGCTGAGTAAAAGAAGCTAAGTGACAATGACCATACATTAAAAATGATTTCATTTACATGAAACGTTCAGAGTCTAAAAAAGGCAAATTGAGACAGAAGGTGGATCGGTGGGTCCCAGGGACTGAGAATTAACTATAGAGGGACACAAGGGATCATACTGTGGAAATGCTCTAAAATTACGTTTGGTGATGGCTGCACAACTTGATAAATTTGCTAAAGAGATCTGAAGTATACACTTAACATGGGCGAATTTCAAAATTATAGTTTGGTTAAGTTGTTTAAAAAAGAAGACTGACAGGTTTGCTTTAAACATGTAATGTTTCCTTTGAAGGAAAAAACAGACATTTAGGACAAAGGACAAAGGAGAAATAAGAGTGATCAAGGTTTACAAGGAGGAGGGAGACCAAAGGCAGGTTTAGGATGTGAAGGCCATGCTTAGGAGTTGCACACTGACAGTGACATGCAGACAGTGGGGGTGGCGGGCCCCTTGCTGTGGATGTTCTTCCCACCTGGTCCAGGCCTGCACACCGGATACTCACACTGCAGATGCTGTTCCCACTCCCTGCTCTGAATGAGGGAGGAGGGCGGTGTGGTGTAGGCGGCTTGTGTGATTTAGCCAAGGGAGTTTACATAGAAATTCAAGCTGGAGAAACAAATGGGCGCAAGAGAAAAACCTTTACACACAAATAGCATCATATGTTTGACTTTAAAAGGCATGGGGAGTATCAGTACATGAAAAGCTGTCACTTTTGTCACACTGAAAGAAAAACAGATGGCACACATAAGAAACCACTGTTGTAGAAACCTTATTCTTCTCAGTGCTTCACAACCTGCTGCCTACCTCTTGGGTTAGTTCAAGAACTTCTCTGACCAAGCTTCATGCTAAGCACTCTTTCCTCTTCTGATTACTCCTCCCATTGGGAGGAGACATGGAGAGATGAGAGATAAGGTTTGTGGCAGAAGCTGAGAAGGGACCATAGACTATGGAGAAGAACTATGAAGACTGTGTGTTGTGGTTGGCCCACAAACAAACATGGTGACTTCAACAATGGAAACTGATTCTCTCATGGTTGTGGGAGCTGAACTTAGGCTGGTTTCTGCTGAGGGCTCCCTCTGTGGCTTGCAGAAGGCCACCTTCTCAATGTATGGACTGAAACCACTACACAGTGTAAGCTAAATAAACTTTCTGTTATGGTTTGTGTTCAGACAGCATCCCCCAAGCCTCATGCAATTGTGGACACAGCTGAATCCTGTGTTTATGATTGATTCATTGTCTAGCACTGGGATTGGTGGTGTGAGTGCTACACCCGCTCAGGGGCAGAGCTGACATATAATAAAGGGCAGGAAGAAGGCAAGTCTCTTCTCTTTCGTGGTTCACTTTTGCTGTTTTGTAGGGCCATGAACAGCAGCCCTGCCATGCCACCCTGCCTTGGAGCCAGCTGAATATGGACTGAAACCTCCAAAATTGTAAGAAATAAACCTAACCTTCCCTTATTTTATGCATCAGGTATTTTGTCTCAACAACGAGAAAAAAGTAAGCAAGACACTTTCCTTCCTTCATTTTGGGTGTCAGGTATTTTGTCCTAGCAACGAGAGAAAAGTAACCAAGACAGAGAGATACACTGCAAGAATGGTGCCATCAGATGAACAAGCCTCAATGACAGAGCTTACTACATACCTAGTGTACATCACTGTGTGTGCTACACTTAGAAAACTAGCAACACAGCTGGTCTGTTCATACCAGCATGACTACATGTGATGTGTTATAGTTGTTACAATGAATCTCTAGGAAATAGGAACTTTTCAACTGAATTATAATCTTATTTTATTTTACTGGACCAGTGTTTTACCACTGTTGAGGAAAGTGCTATGTGGCACCATATCTCTGGTGTTCAAAGTGGCAATGAACACCATAGAACAAGTAAGTACCCCTGTGAGTACAAACAGACAGGTTTTTCATGTCATACTATTTTATAATCTCAGTAACTTCTTTGTGTTTGTTTTGAGTATGATAAAATATATATAGCATAAGTTGCCATTTTAATCATTTTTAAGTATATGATTTATTGATATAAGTACATTTGCCATACTGTGCAACCTATCATCACTATCCATTTCCAGAACTATTTTCTCATCTCAAACAGAGACTCTGCACCAATTAGGCCCACAGTGTCCAAACTACATATCCCCCTCCCATAACCACTATCCTACCATCTGTCTCTAAGAATTTGTTTATTCTGGGTACGCTGCAAAACTGGAATCATTCAGCATGTGTCCTTCTGCATCAGGCTTATTTCATTTAAAACTAAGAATATACTTTTTTTTTTGGTACCGGGGATCAAACTCATGACTGCATGCTTGCAAAGCAGGCACTTATGCAGCTGAGCTAAATCCTCAGCCCCTCAGGCTTATTTCATTTAGCATAATGCTTCTGAGGTGCATCAATACTGTAGCCTGCACCAGAATTACCTTCTTTTTTAGGACTGAATACAATTCACTGTGTATAAACCATGTTTTAAGAACTCATGTGTTGGGACATCTGGGTTGTTCCCACCTCTCTCTGATCATTATGAACAGTGTGGCTAGAGACACTGTGTATGAGAACTGAACTATATCTAGGTGCCTCTTTCAGCTGTTCCAGATATATACACTTGGGAGCAGAATTGCTATGACATGTTAATTCTGTACTTAGCTTTTTCAGAAACTGTCAAGCTGTTTTCCACAGTGTTTACAAAATTTACATTCCTACCAATAATGCACAACAGTTCCAATATCTCCACTAGTTATTTGCTACAATTTGTTTAATAAGCATGCTAATGAGTATAAAGTGGTACTTTATTATAGTTTTGATTTGGATCTTCCTAATCACTAGTTATACTAAGTACTTACTCCTGTGCATACTGGCACACATATATCTTCTTCAAAGAAACGAGTGACTATTCAAATTATTTGCCTGTTTTGAACTATGCTTTTGAGTAATTTCTTTTTAAAAATTATGAAGGTAACAGCAATAAGAATTACTATAATTACTGAGCTGTGCACTTTCTTGCATTTATTACTTCATGAATCCCCATTTCAAAAATGAGGAAAGTGACACAGCATTTGAACACAGGTCTGTGTCCCTAAACTTTGAACAGTTCTGACTCTTGTGTTTCAGCAACTCTCCCTTGCTATACAGGGACAATTTTTTTCTGAAATTGAGTACATTTTGAAGAACTCTATACAAGAGCACACTAGAGAGCAGATAAGGTAAACATGACACTCATCTAGCATGTACTGCAAACATGTACTAATGAAAATGTAAAACTTAATAGTAAAAAATAAACCCATAAGTTCTCCAATAAATGTAGCCCATCTGACTGACAATACAGAATGGGATTTGGACACTAAAGGAAATGAGCAGAAGTGGGTTACTTAAAAGGATTGAGTAAAGTACAAAAAGATTATAGGATTCTGCAACCTAACTAAAAATGTGAAAGACCTATATGCTGAAAATTATACTATGCTGAAAAAGGAGATTGAGGAGGATATTAGAAAATGGAAGGACATTTCTTGCTCTTGGTTAGGAAGAACCAACATTGTGAAAATGGCTATACTCCCAAAACTGTTATATAGATTTAACACAATCCCAATCAAAATACCATTGACATACCTCATAGATCTAGAGAAAACACTCCTAAAATTCATTTGGAAACAGAAGAAACCTAGACTAGCAAAAGCAATTCTAGGCAACAAAAGCAAGGCAGGAGGCATCTCAATTCCTGACTTGAAACAGTACTATAAAGCCACAGTGATAAAATCAGCTTGGTACTGGCAAAGAAATAGACCTGAGGATCAATGGAACAGGTTAGAAGATGCAAGCACAACTACAAAGACACTCAGCCACCTGATATTTGACAAAGGGGCTAAATATGTCCACTGGAAGAAGGATAGTCTCTTTAATAAACAGTGTTGGAAAAATTGGCTCTCTACCTGCCGAAGACTGAAACTAGATCCATGCATATCACCATGCACAAAACTAAAGTCTAAATGGATCACAGACCTCAATATTAAAACAGAAACACTAAATCTACTGGAAGACAAGGTAGGTAGAAGTCTTGGAGACATAGGGGTAGGCAGAGAATTCATGAACCAAATGCAAACTGCACGAGAAACACTTCAAAGAATCAACAAATGGGATCTCACATTATTGAAAAGTTTCTGCACTTCAAAGGAAATCACCAACAGAGTGAAAAGAAAACCAACAGAGTGGGAAAAAAATTTAACCAGCAACCCCTCAGACAAAGGACTTGTGTCCAGAATATATAAAGCATTGAAAAACATCAATCCCCCCAAATTCAAAGACCCTCTCCAAAAATGGGCATCTGAGATGAACACACAGTTCTCAGAGAAAGATATACAAATGGCAAGTAAATATATGAAGAAATGTTCGCCATCACTGGTCATTCGAGAAATGCAAATTCAAACAGCACTGAGATTCCACCTTACTCCGGAAAGAATAGCTACCATCAAGAAATCAACTGATAACAAATGTTGGCGAGGCTGCGGGGAAAAAGGAACACTGCTCCACTGTTGGTAGGAATGTAGACTGGTGCAAGCATTATGGAAATCCATATGGAGAATTCTCAGAAGACTAAGAAGCCCCATTCAATCCAGCTATCCCCCTCCTGGGCATTTTCCCCAAAGAACTGAAAAGTTCATATCACAGTGAAATATGTGCACCCATGTTCATAGCTGCACAATTTGTGATAGCTAAATCCTGGAAACAACCAAGATGCCCATCAACTGCAGAGTGGATGAAAAAGATGTGGTATTTTTATACAATAGAATATTACTCAGCTATAAAAAAGGATGATCTTGAGGCCTTCATAGGCAAATGGAGACAACTTGAGACTATCCTCATTAGTGAAATAAGAATCATATTTATAAATATCATATTGTATCTCTAGTGTGAAAAGTAAATAAGAACTACAAGTGTAATAATACCAAAATGTGTAATTGCTATTGTAAAAAAGAGAAGAAAAGAAAGTGCTCTAAGGGATATAACTGCATGTAAGTTTGAGTGTGTAAAATAGATGACCATATTGCTGAATCTTTGTTGGATCTTTGAGCAAAACTGTTTGTAGTCTGACTGTTTGAATATTTACTATGTACCCTTTAACTTTGTAACTTGAACAACTACATCCAGGATGACAGTACGTAATTTATAAATTACTGATTTCTTAGTGGGGCTTTCTCCTCATTCTTTTTCTTTCTTTCTTTTAGAATTCTGTATTGTTGCTATCCTTTTTTCTGTTTTGTTTTGTTTTTCTCTTCTCTTTAAATAAAATTTTAAAAATGTATAATTGCTATTGTAAAAAAAGAGGAAATAGGAAGCACTATAAAAGATATAGCTGCATGTATGTTTAGGTGTGTGGGATTGATGACTGTATTTCTAGGTTCTTGTTGGATTGTTGAACACAGATCTGTTTGCACTCTCACTGCTTTAGTGTCCATTTTGTGTGCTTTAATTCTTTAACCTGAATAACTATTTCTAAAAGAACAATATGTAATTTATCAACTAGTGATTTCTTACTGTTTATCTTCTTTTCTTGAAATTCTGTAATATTTCTACCTTTTTCCTGTTTTTTTTCTCTTTAAATAAAAAAAATAAAATAAAAAAGATTATAGGATTCTGGTATCCAAAGGCATCTTTACTACATCCATAAAATGACTTCTACTTGTGAATCAAATACCAAGGAAAGAATCCAACATAACAACTTGAAACAAACCTTAAAGCTAATGTGAATCTTTTTCACTGAACCTTGTTTTGCAAATCATCTTCACTTTTTGTTTCAGCTCTGTTTTACTTAACATATTGCAGACTCTTTAAGATCCTATCTCAAAAGTTTGTTTCTCTTTTCTATCTCTCCTGTGCAGAAATTAAAATGAAAACTATTGCCAGGCATGGTGGTGTACACCTGGAATCTCAGCACTAGGGAGGCTGAAGCAAGTGGATTGCTCCGAGTTCAAGGCCAGCCTAGACTATCAAGTGAGTTCAAGGTCAGCCTGAACTACAGCAACTCTGTTTCAAAAAACAAACAAGATTTCAATTCAAATTAAAAAAAAAAATGAGAAAAAAGAATGGAATATTTCACTAGGCATGCTTTGGGTTTCTAAAGAAGGTATCACCTGAATCACCTCAAACATGTCTCTGGGTAGGTATCAAGATTCTTTTAGTACTTATCCCTTTTCCCTCCCCTCACTGAGAAATTGGTACAGGGGCTACAACTAGAGGTGGTGATAGCTTGTTGGCCAAGGTAATGGGGAGGGGAAGATAGGAGGGCTATGCACAGGTGTGTACCACAGGCCTGGCAGTTGAAGAGGCAGGTGGTACAGGAAAGACAGGGTTGATGGGGGAGAGATGATGTGTGGTTGAGAAATCAGGCATAAGGAATAAATAAGTAAATTAGCTGAGCAAATAACTCAGTATATTAAGAAAAATGTGCTTCTTGCTGTTGAAAGAGATATCTACAAACATGAAAGGAAAAATGCTAGAAATAACAATGAGATATCAGACTACAATCAGAGGAATCAGTATGAAGTCCTGATTTACATATATATATGCACATATCTGCACACAATACAGCTTATAAGTACTATTACATGTGTACATGAGTACCTATACATAAAAGCATCTCTTACCTTTCTGTACTGAAAGGTCTTGAAGTAATGACATCTTAGTAGCAGTGAGCACCTCAACCAATCAGATCTTGGTTCCCAAATATCATCTCCCACTAAAAGGAACCAGGGTTCCTTGGCAAAATGACTGATTCCAGGACTGGGTGAGAAGTACAAGAGAAGCCTGGAAATCTCTTTGTTATAGAAAGTAAGGAAATAGTCAGTGAATGATGGAGGTAAGCAAAACGGACCAGGAGAAATCATACACCATTTTAGCATAGAAATAAGTATGAGCTTAGAATCCAGTGAATTACGTAGATATTTATTAGTCTGAATTGATATAAATTAAATCAAGGGGAAAGTTATTATGGTAGAGTGCCAACCAATATGATTGAAAGAAAATGACAATCACTATTCATTAACTATCACAGCAGGGCCTGACACAGACAGAAGTCATTCCTGAAAAACTCATTAGCAAGAGGGAAATGGTGAGAAGAGCATGGCATTATTTCTGTGGCATTCCTATCAAGAACACATGGCTTGAACTGGTTATGAGACTCTGGGTGGATCCAGGTTAAGAGTCACCCTATAAATTTTACTCTTAAAACTGCCAAGGCCATAAGGGAGTGGGGGCACAACTGAAGAGCTCTTCCAGGCTGAGGAACTCGAAGAGGTCTGACATGGAAGTGTACCCCATGTGTGGTAGGAACACCAATGGGCCATGCGTCTCCTCTTAGGTATCCTGTATTTAGTGCAGTACCGCAGCACAGAAGATACCGAATTTTAAAAAGCTCACTGCAGAAGCGGGGAGGGGGACACTGTCTGGACAGTGAACGAAATGTGACAGGGACCTGTAGACTGGGTGGCAGTGTTGCACCAAGGGTGACTCACTGCTTTGCAGGGCTGCATGCAGGGGACAACTGCCTGGAACCGAAGTAGTTGGAGGGAAAGGACCTCATGTGCAGCCTGCTCAAAAGGTTCTGAAACAAATGATAACAGTCAAATGAACAGACAGCCGGTGATGGAATGCATACAGTAAATACCAATAGTCTGAGAATCTGAGTGGGGAATACAGGACCTCTTTATATGGTTCTGGCAACTTTTCTGTAAGTTTGAAATTATTTCAAAATAAATTATCTTTAAAAAGTCTTCTAAATATGAAACAACCACTCTGAGAATAACTTTAGAAGTGGGTACAACTAATCATTTGCTTTCTATACATGGGAGGCCTCAGAATATGCTGAAGAAGGTGGACTTTATAACACCAAAAAAGTAAACATTTGCAACAGAACATGATCAGTGAGGGCAACTTGAGAAGGACTAACAGATGTAATGCTGACTACTGTCTTAACACTATAAATACTTTAAGGGCAGGGCAACAAACTTGCTTCAAATAAAGGCTAGCTTACTTAAAACATAAAATCAAATTCTTAATACATGCTTTAGATTAGGAGAATAATGATGACTAAGATGATAATAGTTCCCATTAGTGGGGCTAATTATTCCTTAAGTAGGATAACAGTAATTATGTGTAAATTTTCATTAGCTACTGTGAAACTATTTTAACAAGCATAAAGAACTTTTCATTTCTATGTGATATGTCAGTCTTATCTGTTATAAACCTCAGGACATGTACAACTTCAAATCAGCTGCACAGAGATTTTTCACCAAGATTTTGGAAAATACAAGGTTACATTATACCTAGTAGGTAGCACACATTTATTGAGCACTTACTAAGGTCATGCACTGTTCTGTGCGATTTGTAGGTGTTAACTCCCGGAACCCTCTAGACCACTCTATAAGGGTTCATAACCGGGCCTCCTTAGGACCTGGAATGGGCTGGGCTGGGGAGTCCCTCAACTGGGGCAACTTAGGCAAGACAAGTGGTCATGGTGTACAGTTATTGTCAGTTATCCTTCTGCAGGTTCCTTCTGTCTCCTTGAATCTGCTTCACTTATACTAGGCTGGAAGCCCTGTTAGGGCAGTGGCTATGTGTCTTCCTTTTTCATGTATCCCACTTAGCTCAGACAATACAAGTATTTATTGAATAAAGAAACATGAAGAGGCAATAGATGGCGACCTGCCTACTGTCTAAGCCTGAGCTTTCTTCGATCTGACCAGGACAGGCTTGGGGCAGAGGGCAGCTCTTAGTGAGACCAAGGCCACTGGCCCCAGTGCTGGTACCTGCTTGGTAACGTCAGCAGAGGACTTGGGATGAAAGCAGGACAATTCTGACGAGTCTTAGACCTTTCTCTAACTTGAGTAAGCCTTTCTGAATAAAAATGCAATTGCTATCTATTTAAAACTTCACAAAGAATTTAATCCTTGATAAGATACTGAAATGTAGTAAATACTGACATAGTGGATTAAAAAAGATGTTTGGATTACTATTCATCTTTTTATATGACAATTTCATGTCCAAAGTAGCTTTTACGATTTAGTACTTATTAAATCCAGGATAGGATACATGGCAAACAAACCAGAAAACATCATTTTCTTTTTATAGAAAACATGCATTATATGATAAAAATATTAATATTCTTCTTTAGGCAGAAAAATGTGCACTATCTACACAGATTTTTTAAAAAACCTACAGCGACAAAGGAAACTGGTTAAAAAAAATTCTTACCAATACCACACAGTAATTAAGGTTCATTATTCCTTTTTCAAATGTGGATGAGGGCTTTGGCCTATCAAAACAAGTTTTTGTCATGAAATTACCTTTCTTGAACATGCAGTAAGAAAAACATATAACATGCAGTCAACAAATAATGCACAATCATGTGTTCATGACAAAGCCAGACATGCAGACCTGCACACTAAAATGTTCCCATTAGTCCAGATGGATTGTCTACTGTGTGTTCCTGAAGTTGGCTGTTGCGTTGTTATAGTTGGACCCTTCTCCAAACATGTGCAACTTTGGAAAGAAACGGGCCTTTAGACTTCCGGCCTGCACACCATGGTGCAAGTGACTTATCCGCTCTGAGCCTCTGCTTTCTCACATTTAAACTGGAGATACCCGCACCTCAGTATGGTTGTGGGATTAGAAAAACATAACTATTAGCAAAGGACATGCTGTTTAATAAACAGCAGTTGTTATTACTATTTCATGAAAGGAAAAATTCAATTCATTATTTTCTGAGATCCTACTATTTATGCTAGTCATTGCTGGAACTCACATATTTAGTGTAGCATCATCTCTTAGGCCTAATTACCAAGAAAATGTTTGGTGCTATTGTTGTTCTGCTTTGTGCCACTTAAATATTGTTATAGATGCTGTCTCTTTTTCTCCCTGAAGGGCCTATACACCTATACTAACTCTGGGATGTCTAAAGATTTCTTTCAATATTCATCCCCAGTCCTATAATGAGTCTCTTACCTGTAAAGAATGCGTTATTAGCTGTTAACCTTTCATGTAACTATCAACCCACTCCAAGGACAAGGGTTGCATCAAATGGGGTCACTTTTAGTCAGTTTGACTATTTCATGTCAACTATTCCAGTCTAACTATTTCATGAAATAGTATTTCCTTAACTACAGCAGCAATAACCCAGAGAACAATGTTGCCAGAGACAGGTTATTGTGGTCCCCATGGAAGAACTGGGGCATACTTAACTCTCCAATCTGCCCCCAAATCTCCAAATGCAAAATCTTAATGTGTCACCCAAACACTCCAGAAGGGAAAGGGCTTATCACTATAACTAAACATTGAAAAAAACCACTGAGTGTGGTGCAGCATACTTGAAGTCCCAGCTACTTGGGAGGCTGAGTAAAAGGAAAGCAAGTTTGAGGCCAGCCTGGGCAATGTAATGAGACCCTGTCTCAAAAAAAAAAAAAAAAAATATATATATATATATATATATATATATATATTTTTTAAGATTTTATTTTCTTTTGTTTTGTCTTTTTGAGACAGGGTTTCACTATGTAGTTAAGGCTTGTCTTGAACCTGGAGCAACCCTCCTGCCTCAGTCTCCCAAGTACTGGGGTTCTAGGCATGAACCACTACACCCATTGACCCTGTCTCAAAATTCAAAAAACAAAATGCTTGGGTATAGCTCAATGGTAGAGTATGTGCCAAGTATGTATGCACACGTAAGGCCCTGGATTCCATTCCCAGCACCATGAAAGAAAAAAAGATAATATATACTGTGAAATGGTTCTTTTTGTTCTATGGCAATGTAAAATGATCTAAAAATAAAAACATAAAGCCTCTAAATACTACTCCCTGGAGGTAAGACTATCAATAGTGACCACTGGTTCCAGTTCATGGATATTCTGTTTTGACTTGTACAGTGCTTTAAAAATATTTGATGCAGTTTTTAAAAACTGGGAGACCACACATTTTAAAAATCAGAACTTCTCCCTTTTCTTTAAAAATATGGCTAATAGTGGACTTGCTGGCAATCACTAGCTGTGGCACACTGGCTGCTCTGAGGTGCCCTGTACCCTCTAGGCATGTTCTTCCTGAACTCTTCTACCATCCATCTATGGGACCAGCCCTCTGCTGCCAGGTGATAACTTCTGCTACTGATGGCAAAGTGATACTACACAAATGTAATGCGAGCCAGGTATGGAGGTGCACACCTGTAATCCCAGCACTAGGGAGGCTGAAGTAGGAGAACTGCAGCAAGTTTGGAGGTCAATCTGGGCTACACAGCCAGCCTGAACTATATAGTGAGATCTTGTATCAAAAAAAAAAAAAATAAACTAATTAAAAAACAAAAAACCCAAATGTAATGTCACCACCAGAAAAATTCCTAGGCTTTAAGAATTATAAATTGCCCTAGTCACATTTCTGATATGAACAGTGATCATTATGTAACAGCAAAAGACCAGCTATAACACAAAATCAGCGTTTTAGTAAGCAGAGGTTACTAGAATTCGAGTATGTAAACAGTTAATTTTCATTAATTTTCCAGATACCCTATGTTCTTAAAGGAGTATCATTCTCCATGAAACCAGAGTCATTTAAAATATGTAACAGCAGCCGGGTGTGGTGACGCATGCCTGTAATCCCCGCACTTGGAAGGCTTAGGCAGGAAGATACCTTTGCAAGTTTGAGACCAGTCTGGGCTAAAAAATGAGCTCAAAGCCAGCCTGAACTACATGGTGAGAACCTGTCTCAAAAAGCCAAAAAAATTAAAAATTAAAAAATTAAATATGTAACGGTGTACTACTGAGAGCCAGCTGTAAATGAATATGTGCTAATAAGCAAATTGAGTGCTGTGATTTTTGTAAAGCTGTTGACATGAATACTACCAATGAGGAAAATAATTATAAATTGTTATAACAAAGGGATTAATTTTTATACTTGATGCCATGAATATAGTTTCCTTTGAGGTAATGACTTCAAGAGAAGACTCCATGAGCCTAACCCAGTAAGATAGCACCAATGCAGAAGGCAGAAGAGATACACAATTTTTAAGTTTTGAGTTATTCAAGCCAGAGCAAAAGAAGAAAGCCAAAATTTTTCCTGCTAAAATCAAACATTTACGGCAGCAATCTGAAGAAAACAAACTCTTTCATGTATCAGGCCAAATAATTAGTTTTTCTCCCCCAAAGGTAAAGCATGAGCTGTGCATGCACACACACACACACACACACACGCACGCACATATACATACACACACATATGCACATCATGTGGACACCACGTCATGTCTTACAACGTCCAGAAGGGCACCGAGGCTCTACTCCAGACTTGAGGAGGGTCCTCTCTGGAAAATGCAGACAACTTAGAAATTATTTTGTTTTTTACAATGTACATAGTGAGAGCTTCTGAATATAGGGACTTCTGGTATAGGGAAGTACCTTTTCCTTGAAGAAATGAAAACATGATCTGTCTCCTCTCCCTCTTCTCCTCCCTCCCTATTTCAGAAGCAGAGAGATAAGGATCTTCAGGTTCCCCTTTGAGAAGATTCCCAATGAGACCAGTTACCTGACTGCATTCACCCTGCAGGGTAACCACAGGGAGGTGGAAGGTACCAATATCCTTGTCAGGTTGATGTATTCTCTTGTCTGCAGTGCTAAGGCTTGAACCCAAGGATGTACTCTGCCACTTAGTTATATTCCCTGTTCAAGTATACAAGTTTACCCATTTTTAGTCAAAACTATATGATATCCCATACTTATGCTTCAAAATAAATTTATTTTGAAAAAGCTACAGAATATAAAAGACCACTTTGGCAAAGAAGTTAGGTAATTAGAGAGACAGTTCCTCCTCCCACATATTAAAAGTTTTCAAGTGAATATTAAATAGTGCTTTAAAAATGCTTCTCATTGTACCGTGGCACACACCTGTTTAAAAGCAGATTATAATTAATAACATTTAACTTTTCTTGGGCTTTGCTGATGTGTGTTAGAAATGCTCATGATGCATGCCAATCACCTTACTTTTATAGAGGGAAACCAGATTCATCAAACTCATTAAGATAATATGATAACTATACTCTTGAGACATTGTTTAACTCAAAATGGAATGAAATGTGACATGGTCCTCAACCAGGGTGAGCCAGGGACATGCTGTCATGGTGAATCCAGAGAAGAGGCCAGGCTGCAGGCTCTGAAAGGTGAGGCCTACATGACCTCCTGACTTGCCATTTGGCAAGACACCACTACCTCCCACTGGATGAAGACAGGACCATTGATTCCACTTTTCACACCTGCTATCAGGATGTCTTACAATTAAAAGACCCTGGTGTAAAGAATACAGCATACTAAGGAGATCTAACACACTGTCTTTGACTTGATTCTTAAAAAATACATAGTCATTCACATACACATTATTACCATTTACATCTAAAATATCCCTCATAAACTCATGCGCTTGGAGGTGGAGCCTGGTTAGAGAGGACAGGTCATTGGGGGTGTGAGCAGGAAGGGTGTGTTCTTGTCCCTTGCTCCTTCCTACCCTCTCTGTCTCCTGGCTTCCAGAGTTGAGTGGCTTTCCTCTTCCTCTGCTATGCCTTCTCTGCACTGGAACCAACCAACCATGGACTGAAACCACTGGAAACTATGAGCCAACATAAACTTCTCCTCCTTTAGGTTGAGGATATTGGATGTTTTGCCTCCACAACACAAAAGCTGAATATTGCAATATGTAAGGGGGAAAAAATGACAACCTAATTGAAATAAAGAGAATGGTAAATAAAGCCAAAACGAGTAGTTAGAGCTATGCTGTCCAGTATGGTACCCTTCAGTCATGTGTGGCCCTTTAAAATTAAAATTCACTGCCTTAGTCATGCCAACTGCATTTAAAGTGTTCACTGTGTGAGTAGAGGGTTAGCAGTACTAGATTAACAATACACAGATGTATAACATTTCTGCCATCACTAGACAATGCTAGGGACAGAAAAAAACCACAGAAAGAAGTTGGAAAAAAAATGTTGGTAACTATTATCTTTCCAACCCTATATAATACTAATTACTCAATTTTACTGGCTTGAAATAGACAGCCTAAGTAACATCTCAGTCCATTTCACTTTAAAGCCATGGACGAAAGTTGGTTTGAAGACTGGGATTCACTTACTGATGACTCTCCACTGACAATACAATTTGTAGGCAGTTCTATGACACAGAGCTTTGTTTCTATGTGCTATTCCTGAAATTGAATGGTGACATTAAAACTAAAGCTGGAACCACTCAGCTTCCAGCCTATAAATCTCATGTGCTTATTTGGGAAACTGTTATTTTAAGCCTAAGGTAACAACTTTTTTTCATTATTTTTACATGACAGTTTTTAATGTCTAAAGCCAAACATCTCTGTCAATCCCATGACAAGTAACCAGCACTGGCCCTCACCACAAGGAGGAAAATGCCTACTACTGGCAAATGGCAATAACTAAATTACTAGCCACAAACATTTTGTTCGAAGAGGAAGTGTTCCAACAAGAAGTTTCTTTGTAAGAAATTTCATTATCAAAGATAGGAGCAATGCAACAGACTCCACTGATGTATTTAGAACATCAATTACATTAGAAGGGGATTAGTATAATATTTGAAAAGACTAAGATACAAAATAATGTACATGAAAACCCACAAAACCCTTAAATCCCAGGCAAGAGGAAAGGAAGGAGCTGATTAGCCTTCAAGGCTGAAGGGACTCAGTGGGCGATTGCCAGTGCAGTACTAAACACTGGAGCTGCCAGTGCAAGCTCTTCCTGGAGTACGACTTCTCAAAATGAAGAAAACCATGTAGCCTTCCAAGGAATCTGCCTGATATAACTGCCCCTTCTCATGCTGGAACTGACAACTGGGAATGGTACATGTCAGACTTTAACTCCCAGGTGAAAGAGCAAAGGAAAATGTCCTGAGAAGCTTCAAATGTTGGATGTTTGTGTCGGCAGAGTTACCACAATAAGGAGGATGCGGGGTGGAGTGGAAGAGTCCAGAGCAGAAAAAGATTAATGTTAACTTAACCAGTTTCCCAATTTTATTGAGCTTGGAATTTATTTAACTATAAACTGACAAAGACAGTCTGTGCCCTGTGCTGATGTTGGCTTCCACAATCTAAGAAGAATTTTTTAAAAATTTTACACACAAGTGACTTAATTATCATGAAACGATATCAGGTGGAATTTTCCAAGGACTAAAAAGAAGCTAAGACAGCAGGAGAAAGGAAACATGGTAAAAGTGAATCTGTATTGAACTTAACAAATCTAAATATTTTTCAATATTTTGAAATAGAATGGACAAGCAGAAAATTACTGAGAGAAAAGTAGCATTTTGATTTTGACAAAATCACTGATGCTAAGTAGAGGTAAGGCAAAAGAAACCATCTGGCAACAAGATAAGTAACATAATCCCTAAGTAGCCATGATTAATAGATGTGGGAACGGTGCCCTAGTGTACATGGCTGCCTTTGCTTAAGAGCTGCCTAAAGTTTGACAGTGTTTGATTAACAATCAAATAATGAATTTTTTCTACCTTTAGGAGTGGTGCTAATTTTAAAAGTGAAGGTGATGTAAATCTACCTACAGAAATATTCAAAATAGAAAGCAAGGAACAGAATGGAGAATTTTAGACATTTAGCTTTCAAGGGGAATCAAGGGAATAGACAGTGTCTCCCAGTGGCTGATGCTAAGTGGGATGGAGTATCGCTGCTGAAAGAGCACAGGAGTGGGGAGAGTGGGCCTGGTCTCTGGTCAAGGCGAGGCACCGGGAGACAACGATGTGCGTATATACACAGCATCACACTTCCTCATCAAATGATGGACATAAAAAGTGGCCCTTCTGCCTCATCATGACATGCTCACAGATGGCACATGCCAGGAAGACCACACATGGCCACTAGGGACAAGAAGCCACAGGATAGATGCCAACCAGTGAAGCAACCTTGAGAGGGAAAGAACACAAGCACCCCTGAGCACAGCCACATGACCCGGAAGGCAGAAAACCCCAGGTACAATCATGGCAGGAACAAGAATGGAGGGTTAGAACTTTAATTTATCTAGTGGTTTGGCTTTCACAAGAGTGAAAAAGAGGAAAACAGAATGAAGGAAAATGATGTCCTCTCCATCAGGAAGTGGCACTTTGTCCCACTGCCCTTCCTTTGTAAGATATTTTAGAAGCTGCTGTGCAAAGTGCTGCATGCCAGCGACCTTGATTTCCAATACTGCCATTTTCTTTTCATATATCCTTTTCACTTTCTTCGTAAAAACTGTGATACAGCAGGCAGGGCACATATTAGAATTACCACTTTAAAAAGGGGGAAACAGAGGCTTGGGGAGTTGAAGTGCTTTGCCTTAAGCTACAAGGTAAGTGTCAAAGTCAAACCTCCTTATCACCTCCTCACAGAAATTATGGGTACTGAGTGTTTATGGACTGTGGGACTGAGTTCTAATTACCTACAGAGCAATAAATTATCCAGGATGGGTGACATTTCTACAGGCCCTGAGAAGACAAGAGGTTTGCACAGTACTACCTGTAGTCTCCTGGTGGCAGTGGTGGGTACTAGGACATACATGGCAGACAGCAGAGCTTTCCCAGTAGCCTTGTCCTGGTGCAAGGCAGCTGGACTCCTGATCCCTCTACCTTACAAACAAACCAAGGACAGACAGACAGTCTTGTTTCTCTGGTGCCATGAATTAGCTTTCAGATCTTTCTTAGCCTTAAAACTGGGCTTCTGAAGCTTCCTCTATCTATTCATCAGCAATGATGGGAGATTTTGAAGCAGGTACCAGAAACTCCACAAGAACTTTACTTAGCAGTTTAAGGAAACCTAAAGCTCTCATTCTTCAAAAATGAAACAATGGCTCTTGTTCTTGAGGAAAAAGTGTTGAGATCTGGTTAGGCTTTGAGTAAACGAACAAAATAGTGAAATAATTTCAAGATGAGAAAGCCAAGCAAAAATGACAACACAATGTATAGGTATGTTTGGGCCATTTTTTAAATGTTAGAATTCACCAAATTATCAGGATACAGACTCCCCGAAAAATGCAGACATTATCAAGTGTAGAGAGGGACTGCTGGAAAATTCTGGCTGCAGTCTTTAAAGTCCAATTGGAAAAGCAGTCTTGAAGTTTTGAGAAGGCCAATTAATCAGAAGGCCAATTCCTTGAGCAGTTAAAAAAAAACAACAACAACCCGGTAACAGAGTGCTGTGAGAAGTAGAGCACTGAGAGAAGTCCTACAACAGAAGCACACATTTGATATGCAATTGTTTTTCCAGGACAAGCCTAGCTCAATGGGTACATAGCACGTGGGAACTACTGATGGCACTACAGATGCTTCCCTGGGTCGGCCCATTCCATAGGACAATGAGAAAAGACAGCACAAGAAAAATGAGGACATGTTTATGTCACATTTCAAGAGGCAAGAAGAAGGCAGCGTAGGTACCTCGGTAAGTGCTGGATTCAGAAATCCAACTCCAACTCTGCTTTTGCTGGGTGTGACAGAAAGGCTGATGGAAAACGGCTGCTTAGAGAACTTCTAAATCCTAAAGGAGGCTATCTGTAAGGATGGTGGTCAAGAACAAATCAGAAAGTCCCCTGCCCACCGTAATATAGGAAAAAAAACCAACACTCTGTTTACTTATAAAGAACTGGAGGTTACTCTCCTGAACACTGATTATAGCATTTTTTAAGTATCTTGCTGAGTGGCAAGAATGGCAGCAGACTAAGTGTCACAAAGCCCAGCAGCATGCCAAAAAGTAGCAGGAAACACTGCTTAGAGAAATCAGAACTCATGAAACATACCAAAACAATGTGGGAAAACACTCTTTTCTCCAATGATAGCAAACAGTGAGGAGAAAGAGAGAGGGCTTGGTACTCTGGCACATAGCTTTATTTTGTAGAGATTACCCATGATATGGAGAGGTTCTTCACAACGTTTGGGCTAAAATCTCAGTGAAAGCAAGCAATTTCTTCCTCAATTACTCCCCACAGAGGCCTTGGGATTTGTGCTGAAGGAACAGTAATCTTACCGGAGGGACTCAGGAGAAGATTTTGGGTGGCTTCTCCCCTGAGAACTGAGATAAGAAAAAAAGGATAATGATCTGCTGTGTGTTTAGGAATCTGGGGTTAAGCTTAGCTTTTTTAGGACAGTGAAGAACTTGTGCCTCATGAGCTCCTCTGTTCTGAGGGGCAGGGAGATCATGGTAAGAGACAGAGAGTGGCATTTCCCATCTCGGTTCAGTCTGAAAATGCCAACTGTGCCTCAGTTCGGCAGAAAGACAAAGGCAGCAGCAATGGGCCAGTGGAAAGGAGCCAAGTCAGAACAGGTAGGGAACCTCAGAAGAAAAAGGTCAGCTAGAACTGCTGGTTCTCTCCTGTACTTCCCACATTGAATCTCCTACCCCTTATCTCCCAAACTTGTTCTTTCATCAGATTTTCTTTTTTTATATACCTGGGCTCTTGGAAAGTAAAAGGATGGGAATTCCTTATTTCTTCCAATTGTACCAATTTGCTATGTCAGTTCAAAAAAAAAAAAAAAACTTTTAAAGTTAGCGGCGGTGGCACACATCTGTAATCATAGTTACTCAGCAGTTTGAGGTAGGGAGAACTCGAGTTTGAGCCCAGCCTGGACAATTTCAAAATAGAGAAACAGACCATCTAAAAATAGAAATAGGGCTAAGGGTGTACTTGAGTAGTACAGTGCTTGCCTAGCATATACAAGGTGCTGGTTCAACCACCAGTACCAAAAAAACCCAGAAAAAGCGCTTTTGAGTATTCTTTACCATTCCACCAATCAAGGTGTCACATAGTAGTTATGGGTGGACCTTTACATGCCATAAAACTATCTAATCTCTTTTAGTTCCACTATGTGCACGATGATACCTATGTGACAGCATTTCATGGGGTACAGAGTTAAAATGACAAGTGCAGATGTACATCATATGCCTCTTAAAAGGAAACATACTTCAAATGTGAACATAGTGAGCTTTAGCCTTCAAAGGTTATGACTGTGGACAAACAAGAGGGCATGGGCACAGGAACACAAACAGGCCAAGGCAATCTATGGTGTGTGGAGAAGATGAAGGATTTCTGATGTCCACTTTAGAGGAGCAGATGCTGTGAGAAAAAGCTGAGAAAAGTATACAATGTGACAAGAAAGGTTTGAATACTACCACAAAAAAGTGAGATACATTTTATTAAGCAGTATTTCTGTATGTATTAGCTATATGGGACTCACTATGAGCTGGACCTATTTTTAGGATGCTTGCAGAAAGAGAACAATCATATGTACTTTTGTACAGAATAAATAAATTAAGTCATAGCTGCTGAGAAATGCTAAGGCAGGAAAAATAGCCTTTGAGCCGGGGATTTAGCTCAGTGTCATAAGCGCCTGCCTGGCAAGCGCAAGGCAAGGTCATGAGTTTGATCCCCAGTTAAAAAAAAAAAAAAAGAAAAGAAAAGAAAAAAAGAAATATAGCCTTTGGTCAGGCAGGGGCTGAAGAACTGAAGAACAGATGACAGCAAGTAGCCTGGCCTCTGAAAAGCTACAGCTACAGACTTTGCAGCCTACTGCTCACTGTTGAGGAGCCTGGAGGAGGAACCCAGTGCTAAGAACAAATGACAGTGAAGTCTTGTTTAGAGAAAAAAAAGTAATCCTGGAGCCACAGAAATAGTGACTCCCACTTACATGAGAAAAGAATAAGTCAACTAACCAATAGGGTATATGTGAAAACAAGGGGCCCAAGAGGTGAAAAAAGCTAAAGTTCACTAACTTTAGAGAATGATGACAATGCTAGCCAGAACTGGGTTACTTGGATTACAGAGAATTTAGAATATGCAAATATAATCAGTATATATTTTAAAGCTCAAATGTGGGATTATACTTGAAACTATCTGGTAAATGTCAGGCCTATGCATCTGGCAGGTAGTGTGACTTTGAGGAAGACAAGACAACTACATGTACCTGGGGTCAACAGAGACATTTAATAGCTTTTTAAGCCAACCAGTTTTAATGATCTGCCCAGGAAGATCTAGCAAATGTTACTAATGGCAATTTGACTATCAGAATTGCTTGGCTTGAAGTGTAAGTGATGCTGAGGTACCAGCCCTTTTCACCCTTTGGCAGAGGTGTGGCTATAAAAGCAGCTGAAGCATTAATTAAACCCTGACAATATCTGACTGCATTAGCAAAGTGATTGAACACTCCCTAGTGGACAACAGTTTGGATTCACATATTTTCATGAACATATATAATTAACTATTTAAGGATGTAAATCAGGAGTGTAGTTCAGTGGTAGAATGTTTGCTTAGTATGCATGAGGCCCTAGGTTTGATCCCCAGTACTGGCCAAAAAAAGTGTTTGTGGTAGGGTGGCAAATCACCAGAGAAATTTGGGTTACTTTAGACTACCAAAAAAGGAAATTATGAGTTGCTTGTTAAAATAAAAAGGAAATAGCACACTCATAAAAGTATGAAAGGAAGAAATATAGATTAAAAATAATTTGTAGAAAGAACTCAAAAGGAAAAGATGACATGGGATCATAACTAAATGCAACTTTCCCAACTTCATAAACAAGAATAACAAAGAGTAATACTTTGATTAGACTTTATTTGTTTTAATGTGATCACTAAATAAAAGTATTTAATTATTTTACATTTTTCCTGCATGGAAGTGAGAGAGATCTTAAAAAACACAGCCTATGAATCTGCAAATCCTATGAGAATGCAGCAAAAATACCAGCTTCTTAATTAAAAGTTAACAAACCTTTTGCTAAGAATTCATTAGCTATGTGCATTTTTCTGTATATCACAAGCCAATAAAAGGTTTTCAAAAACGTTATTAGTTAACATACAAATGAAACTGTCAAAATAAATCTTGAAAAACAAAATATTTTGACAGAAACATCAAAAGAACAGAGTATGAAGAACATACCAGAATAATAGTAAGAGTTAAACAGTTTTATAGGATCCAAAGAATCCAATGATACTGGTGATAGGCCACAGGCAGTGAAAAACTGAAAACTGAACCTCTGTCATACCTATAGGTACTCTAACTCAAGGTGACATGAGCAAGAAATAACTTCAAGAATTTCCCCTCACCCAAATTCTGCCCTCAAGTAAACCTTTGGTTGCAGATTCACACCCATGGTGAGGATGGTTTCTCTTCCCTATTCCTGCAGCGAGTGTTTCTGAGCCTGCCGTGTATCTGAGACCTAGTGCCACTACAGAACAGCGAGACACCAGATTTCACAAGCCTTCTGCACTGCGTGGAAACAAGTTTGTTTCTCCTGGTCCCACGAGGTCAAGCTGCTCTGAGAGTGAACCAATGCTCCCATTCCCACTATGAGGATGTCCCAAGTTTAGTGTGATGGATACAAACAAGATACCAGAAAAATATAACTGAATGGCAGACCACATCGTGCCAAACCTCTACTGGAATTACAATCACAGGACTTAACCATTTAATGAGTCTTTTCTTTAACAACATTGCAGATCTGGGGTACGTTTCCCTTCTGATCCATTTCTTACAGTGCAAGTGATCTGGGTTCCATCTTTAATCCTAACAAACATGTACAGAAGCAAAGGTGATAAACTGGCATCCATGTTATTTTACTTTACTTACCTCTTTGACACTGTGTGTTACTGCCCATATTAGAAAAACTCTTGACATCACCTGGAAAGAAGTCAGGACAACAGAAGATGGGACAATTCCTGAAAGAAATTTTAAGGTGGATAAATAAATGTACTACACTGAGTTTTATCACATAACACATTTTCTAGAACATTTAAATGTTTACAACCAAAACCATATTAAGTAACTGAAACTTATCTATATTACTATGCAGATTAAGTTTTCAAATGTATTTCATATTAAAAAATTTTCCTTTCTCAAAAAATTTAAATAGGACAGTGAGGATGCATAGTGCGATATGGGTTTCAAAACAAGTAACAATGGGTAGGAAATCAATCCTACTTATATCTATCAATGTTGAAAGCTTTTGGGTATCAGATATGACATATTCTTCAATGGTCAAGCTGGATACTTTTTATTATGTACTTGATAAAAAGCAACAAGTACAGCAAAATAGGCTGAGTGTGATAGTGCACACCTTTAATCCCAGCACTTGGAAGGTTGAGGCAGAAGGATCACTGAGAGTTTGAAGCCAGACTGGACTACAAAGTGAGTTGGAAGGCCAGCCTAAACTGCATTAGTGAAACCATGTCTCAAAAAAAAAAAAAAAAAAAAAAAAGTTGTCTTTATAAACATTTCTTCCTCTCTTGTTCATTCCAAGCACTGGTACAATTATCTTCCAGTGTCCTCAAATTTTTACCACTGGAGTATCTATCTTTCTTTCTTTTCTTTTCTTTTCTTTTCTTTTCTTTTCTTTCCTTCTATTCTTATGTTTTATTTATTTTTATTTTTTGAATCAAGGTCTCACTATGCAGTTCAGGCTGGCCTTCAGCTCACTTTGTAGCCCAGGCTTACCTCAAGCTCAAAGTTATCCTCCTGCCTCAGCCTTCTGAGTGCTAGGATTACAGGCATGTGCCACCATGCCTGGCTTGACACTAGAATATCTTCATTTTGGATAATCACTAAATTCTGTTAAATGAATATTTCTTTGGTAGATTAGGGCTGGAAGGCTTGGGGGATAAGGAAAGTAATTGCTAATGGATTTCTTCTTGGGGTAATGAAAATGTTCTCAAATTGTGGTAATGGTTGCACAACTTGTACACTCTAAATGAGTGAATTATATCTGAATAATACTGTTATTAAAAAATAAGCACGAGTGAAAAACAATGACTGGTTATATAATTATGTAATACAGTTAAAGAAGCTAATTAGTGAGTCTAATATTTAGTGAATATACTTAGCCAGATCATATTTCCCAAGTAAGAAAAAGCACACACAAAGAGACTGAAAATTAAGCCTGCTCATGAGTTCTACATATCATCTATTTATCACTACCAATCTAGCTACTATTGCTGCTGCATTTTTTTTTAACCAAAGACCAGCTCATCACATAAAAATACAACTTTTCCCTTTGATTTCTGTGCTCTCTTCCTTTGCCACTAAAGCAAAGGGCTAGACTATTAGGGTTTCCAATAATGTTCCAGAGTTGCTGCTGTATCATGGTAAAGATCAAGCACTACAAGATCTGGACCTCAGATACACAAGTTCAAAAAGCTCTTTTGATCCCTTTCCACAGCAAAAATCAGGCTCTTAAGCCTGACTCATACTAATCAAATCCACAAGAGACTAGTGTATAAAACTAAATGTCAATTTATTTATTTATAATGGTGGCATAACTTTTCTAATAACTGAATACCAGGGTTTTCAGAGAACCTCATCTAGAGATACTTTTCTCATGTCACAGTTAGAAGCTTAGTGTGACTTGAAACAGATCTGAAGTGTCTGAGGAAAAAATGCAATGTAGCCGAGCACAAGATTATTAATTATTCCTTCTCTACCTTTAATAAAGCACCCTTTTCTGAGTAATGAATATATTTATCTTGCTTTCAAAAATGCTAAACAAAAATTATCAGAATGCATTTCTTAAAAACAAGCCCCAGTATCCAAAAACAACAATTTACTCCCTGGTATATTTCCTGCCAGTCTTTTCTCCTAAGCATATTTTAAAACATAGTTCAACTTCTACTGTTTATACTTTTTATATTTTGTTTTTCTCAGTAAACATTTTAAGAATTTTTTCTTATGTTCTTCAAAACACTTAACTTACCGTGATATTCTTTAAGTGATTATATTATATCTGTTTATTCGTTTTTGGTGGGACATTTAAATTGCCTCCACCTGTTTGATTCTGTAAGTGAGGGAATTAAATATTTCAAATGACACTTAGAAATTTTTGAGCCACAGACTTTTCCTAAGGACTTTTTCCTTGGCAGTTTCTCAAAAGTACAAGCACTAGGTGAAATGTTATGGACATATTTATGGTTCTTGAAAAATATTGCCAAATTACTTTTTAAGACTGTTAAGAATTTATACTCCCAACAGCAATATACAAGAATGTGCACCCTTTGCAGTAAGTTTAAATCTTAATAATTAATGAATAAAAAAATCAGTGCTTTCTAGTTTGATGTAGGTCCTGAAACTTCTTTGACCCTGCCTTTAGACATTCCTATAGTCTTGAACCAGGGAACCTGCCCTCTTAGGCAGCCTGATTTGCAGTGATGTCACTCATATCAACTCTCACTTAGTTTTATGGCAGATGGAGCTACCTCAACCAGTCACTCAGTATGCAGCAGTTCCAACCCTCACCTTATAGCACAGTCTCTCAATGCCTGCTGTAATAGACCAGTCAAAAGGCCAGCAGGGAGAAGGGGCCCTTCCATAAGGAAGACCATCTTAAATCTAGAAGTTCTAAATCTATCCTTGGGTTCATGTTGGACAAATAGCAGAAGGCCACATATTATGCTTGTTCTGAAAAGAACTGGCACCACTGAGTTACAATTACTGTTACTACCAGGTGGATTTCATAAGAAACTATCAAAAAACTTGCTACCTTACTTGCTAGAGAATGGTACGCAGTACTGGGTAACACACCCTTACCACTATAATTCAAAGTTCTGGTGGGAAATTTGTTTTAGAACTTAATGTTATACAGTATTTGTTTCTTTCTAATGTTACATAATTTAAAATATTCCAATAAAATTTGATTAAAAATGATAGAAGACTAGGGAAGTAGTTCAGAGAAAAGGTTTGAGTTCAAACCCCAGTACTGTCAAAATAAAAAATTTTTAAAGTTAAAAAAAATTCTATAATTTGGTCACACTTTTTAACTTGTTGACTTCTGAAGCCCCAAACTCAAGTTTTCTCTCTGAATGAGAGCAAAACATGAACATGAAATACCTCACACATATATCCAACGTTTCTGACAATAACATAACACGGTGTCATGTTTTGAAAGAGATGAAAGGATTAAAGCACTAGACATTGTTCTCTAAGAGAACAAAGTGAATTAATGATAAGCCATGGCATCTGTATTAGAATTAGCATTCCAAAAGCAGACTTCTAGTCAATTATTTTTACTGTGTAGCAAACCCCATATATTTTAGACCAAACTTATATTCCTGAATTATATTCCTGAAATATGGATGTTTCATATATATTTCACCATCAAGACCACATCATTACTGCTTATAAAAAAAGTTAGTAAAATTCTCTGAAGGAAGGTGATAGATGAAATATACTAATTGTTACTTTTAGCTAACTTATAATAATAACCTATAAGTATCCTGGATACTAGATAAAAATTTATCAGACTCTCTGTTTTAAAACTTTATTAAACTTTGTTTCAATATACTTCTGAAAATCCTTTCATGTAAAGGTTTTTCAAAAATGATGAACCTTACTCAGTGATCACTGGAAATAACACAAAATCTAATGACTGACAGTAGAATGATCCCCTTTTGGCTTAACAAACCCAATAATCAAAGGTTTTCGTTTAAGTAAACCAAGAAACACACTCTTATTGGCAATATTCTTCCTTCAAGTTCCACCAAACCATGTGAGCAGGAAGGGATGCCTGAAGCTTAAGTTAAGTTTACTATGAGCTTGTGAAAGAAAGCATCCCTGGAAAGATCTTCAAAAGAGCAAGAACTGTAAGGGTTACTTACGCATGGTGCATTCTAGCTGAAAAAAATCTTGGCTGTTACAACTGTAAAGGACCCAAGTTAAATTCAACCCATGCTAGATATGAGGTCTAGAGAAAATACAATGAATTATCTAGATAGGTTGTCAAGACATAACATTTTATACTAATGTTTAAACTTAGGCAGTTACCTTCTGAGGAGGCTAGTTATTAGTCTCTATTTGGCCAGAATACAATTAATGTATTTGCAATGAAGTCTGGCACCAGTATGATAACAGATTAACATTTGAAGTATATAAAGAATACAAATTTTTATCTTTTAAAAATAGACTAATGAAAAAGCATAAAATTGAACATAAAAATGGACATAAGTAATAAACATATGGAGTTGTATTCAATTCTGTAGTCAGCAAAAAAGCAAATAAACAAGAATACTTACTACAGGATTAACTCAATACTTTTTTTTTTTTTTGATACAAATTCACAACCTTGTACTTGCCAGGCAGGTGCTATGCCGCTGAGCTATATTCCTGGCTTGAGTAACTTAATAAAAAGAAATTTTAACACCTAAAATGTTGACATTATGTTGAGCTACTACATTTACATTTTTCAAATAGGCACAGTCCTTTGGCAATTCAACCTGGCAATATTATGAGAATATTCACATACTTTGAATTAGTAATTACATATGAACATGCATGTTAAAGGTGTAAATCAAAGGTCTCTCAATCAACAGAGATGCTAAAAATATAAACCAAGAGTGAAAAAGAGAGATGAACAGAGATATTGGCTAAAAAAATTACGGAGGCCAGGTGTAGTAGAGCACACCTATAATCTCAGTGCTCAGGAGAGTAAGGCAGGATTGCTGTGAGTTTGAGGCCAGTCAGGGCTACAAAATGAGTTCAAGGCCAGCCTGAACCATATAGTGAAACCCGGTTTAAAAAAAAAAAATGGGAGAGAGAGATAATACTTTAAAAAATGAGAAAAATCTAAAAGTTCCCCATTAAACATAACAAGACGACACATATAAGTCATGAGATATTCTGCAGTAATCTAGAAGTTATCAATGATACAAAGAGCCTGAAATATCACACCAGAAATGAAAAAAATTATTAAAAACTGAAGTTTTTTCAAAAGGACTCAGAAAACAATTTTGGAAATGTTCTGACTGCCCAAGATGGGCCAATTCAAGCATCAAAAAGAAGAGCTATTATAGACTGAAGCACATCAAATGTATTAGAATCCATGCAAAAAGCTCACTGTCCCTTTGATGTGCTCTGAGTTTTGCTGTTCAGGGAGAGAATGTATGTGTGCACGTGTGTGTGTGTAGGCATGTGTATTTGTTTGTGTGTGAAGGAGTGTGGCATCAGTCAGTGTTAGGGTCTGCCTGAGTCAGGAAATGTACATTCCTGGTTGTGTTTGAGGAGAAAGGTGTATAAGGACTCATAAAAACACTAGCTTTGCTTTGTTTTAAATTACAGAATAATGTTAATTGTCTTCAGAACCGGATATCCCCCCAAAAATTAAAAAATTTTTTTCTTTTGGGCTTAACTATTGCTAGTTGAAGCTAGTTTGACAGTCATAGATGTCAGACTGATGAGAGGTGTTGCTAACAGATTTAAAACTAAACTCTCAAGTTTTTAAAGAATAATAAAATGCACACTACCTGGGAGAAAACTCACAAACATTCATTGGTATATTTTAAATTATTTTTGAGACAGGGTCTCACTATGAGACTAGGCTGGCTCTGAATTCCCTACATACTCCAGGTTGACCTAGAACTTGGGATCCTCCTGCCTCAGCCTCCTGAGTACTGGGATTTAGTTGTGTACCACCACGCCTAATTTTTTTGGTTTTCTTTAGGGGATTCTAAGAAACCAATACATTTTTTTTTCTTTTTGTTTATGGCCATACCACCTTGAATGTGTCTAAACTCATCTGATCTCAGAAGCTAGGCAGAGTTGGGCCAGGGTAATACTTGGATGAGACACAGTAAATGATCATTATTAAAAGAGAAAAAAAAAGAAAAAAATACTTATATTGTCTAAAGAAATAAGGGAAGGGCAATGACAGACTGAAATGGGAGTGAGGCTCATTTCCCACTGTCTTCTCTTTTTCATCTTTGAATATCATACCATGTAAATGAATCACCTTTGAAAAAATAAGCTCACTGAGATATCACTATAAAGACTAACAAACTGGACTAACAAATTTAAAATTAAAAAAAAAAAAAACTAAGAGTGCAGACGATAACAAAGCATACAACACAAAGCATATATACCAGATCTAGGAGGAAACACAAAAAATAAAACTGACTGAAATGGCAGAATTTGGAGTCATTTTTCCTTTTTACTAAAATGAATTTCATTGTTATTTGTCTAATAAATAATGTTAAAGTGGTATTTCAGTGGAAAACAGTATTTTTTCTCATTCTGTTATTTATGCTTACAGGAAAACCTGCCTATTTGAACCCTAAGCCCACAATCAATGCACTGAGAACCATTTATGGGTAACTTGACTCTATAGGTAAGAGATCCAAGAAGGAGAAAAACAAAGGGTCAACCAAGGGCTGCTCCCACAGTAAATGTGAAAAGCACAGGACTCTGCCGACTCTTTCCCCTCCTGTACTGAGGTGGGGTGAGGTGGGGTGGTTCACTGAGTAGGAGGCCAGCAGAACATGGAAAGAGCCTGTCGACAGCACATAAAAGACACACACTGAAAACACTGCTTGCAGGAGGAGTGAAGCTTGTCAAAGTATTGCAGAGGCTGGGAAAGTGAAAAGAAGAGAAAGAGCAATTATAATCTGAACCTAACAATTCCTCTGCTAATTTTAACTAGAGAGGTGGAATATATCTGCAGCTTGAAAATGATAGGCAAATGAGTATTCAGGTACAAAAAGACTCAACCCACACAGAACTGTAAATGGTCATTGTAAAAAAACTTGCACATCAATCACCTATTATTCTGGTAATATTTCAGTGTGATTCCTCCAAAATAAATAAATGGAAACAGGGAGAAATAAGAAAATAAGGTCAGAGCAAAAGCTTTTACTTCTTATTATAAATCAAAATCATAGCAGAGTCATTAACTTAGAAATGTCAGTTAAAATTATTTAGCTATAAATAATGAAAATCAAATATTAATTTATGTTTACTTTTTAAGAGTCAAAATGGAGGAAGATGCTGGAGTGATGAGCAGTACGGAAATAGTCTCTTCGAGATTTGGGATCTAGACATTGGCATACAGCATCATGAAGAAAAGAAAAAGGAGAAAAATGGGTCCCTGGGACCTACCAATGATTTGAAGTGAAAACTGAAGCCCATGAGGAAAATGAAGAGAGAGACTTCAATGGAGAAAGAGGTGGCAGGTGGCAATTCTCCCTGAGCCTAGACTCACTGAGTGGGAGGGGCAGCTTGAACCTGTAGATACATAGTGACTACTGGTGACCCCAAAGACCTCTATGGAAAAACATAACAGTGGAATGGAGCAGTGGAGGCAGTAGACTGCAGTGCTGATGAGTTATTCGGGTTCAGATGTCACCTAGAAGAGGGTAACTGACTGGTAGCCATCCTGGAGAGGGAGCAACAGAGCTTGAGACTCAAAGAAGATGCAGGCTGGCTCCATCTAGCCACTCCAAGTGTCAGGGTAAGGTAGACCAGAGTGTAAGAAGGTAGTAGGTCAAGGAGCCAAGTTCAAGGCAGCAGGAGGTGTTGCAGGCTGAACAAATTGGGTTCCAGCCTCAAACCAAAACCCAGCCTGAACTTCAGTGGAACTAAAGGTGCAGACTTGCTGGGATTATCCAGCATAGATCTGTATTTTGTCTGCCCATCCTGTCTACTAGTAACAGCAGACACTCCCTGAGGTGGACATTTAAAATTTTTTTTCCTTTCTTTTTTGGTTCTTATTTTTATATGAGTATAAGAGTTTTGCCCTAGAAAAAATTACTGTACAGTTATGGTGGTGGTCTAACACGGCAGGAGGCCAAAGCAGGAACGCCTACCACTTCCTACTTCTTCCTCAGCCTTAATTGCAACTCCCCTTCCTGTTTGCACGTGAAGAAAATTCCAATCAGCTCCTAGCTCGTTATCAATGCCCATCCTCAGCACCATCCCCGCTCAAAGGTTACATATGTCCCATACCCCCCATATTCTGTTTGAAGAAGACAGTGCAGCCACCATGGATTGTGTGCTCCGTTCCACATCCTCATCTCAATAAACCTGTTAGTTTTGTACTTTTACTTTTCTATTGCACCAGAAAACTTTCAGTTTCTAGTTTTGTTGTTTTGTTCTTGGTTTTATTCCTTCCCTTTCCCTCCTATTTTCTTTCCCAGTTTCCCAGTTTGCATAATCCTTTGTCTCCAGTCTTGCTTCTAATCTTGTCCTCTTTTTCTATGTGTCTATTTTTTCCCAAACCACTTTGAAATTTTCTCCCCTGAGGGTAAATGTGCCATACTGAGGGCATCTTTACTGTATACAATTTTTTTTTAATTTAAAGGAAAAAAATTGAAGCAGAAAGAGGGTAGAAATGATACAAAATTTTAAAAACAAAACAAAAAAACAAAAATAGTAACCAGTAAGAAATCACTGGTTGATAATTACATATTTTCCTCTTAGAAGTAGTGGTTCAAGTTACAAAAGTAAAGCCTACAAAGTGGACATTTAAATAGTGAGACTGCAACCAGTTCTGTCATCTATCCAACAAAAACTTGGTAATATGGTTATCAATCCTACACACTTAAATATATATGCAGTTATACCTTTTAGAATACTTTCTTTTCCTCTCTTTTTTTCTTTACAATAACTATAATCCATTCTTGTAAACTACTTAGAAGTTCTATACATGTATAAGTCTCTACATGTATACCTAACCTTTCTGTATTAGAGGGAGAAACAAATCAACAATACAAATTCCTAGAGAAACAAGAAATGAAAAGGACATATAAAACCACAATACTAGGTGATCTACTGTAGTTACTATGATGTCTCTTGTTATTTTCAATAGAATTGTCTGTATCGTCAAACATAGTATAATTAAACTTAGCATTGCATTACACTATTAATAAAAACTAAACATTGGAGACATTATAGGACTTCAAAGGCAGTTAACAATCAAACCAGAATGGGTATCCTATTGAATCTTGTCATCTTCAGAGTAGTTGCCTCTACTCTCAGACTTGATACTCTCAAGCATACCAGATTCAAATAAAATCAGTCAAGATAAAACAGCCATATAACCAATCTTCTCTGTCTTATCTCTGCTATGCTGTTTTTCTGTCATTGTTATTTATTTACTTTTCTCCTTCATTCTATTGTCTGTCCCTTTCTTTGAGGCCTTTCTGCCATTGTTCCTGGAATCCTGGTGATTTTCTTCTCTCTGTCTAGAACGTCCTTCATATTCTTTGCAGGGTTGGATTGGTGGTTACAAACTCCCCCAGTTCCTCTTTGTCGTGGAAGTATCTTGTCTCTCCATTAATTTTGAGTGACAGTTTTGCAGGGTACATCAACTGGGTTAGAGGTTATTTTCTTTCAGGGCTTGGAATATTTTACTCCAAGCTCTTCTTGATTTGATAGTTTGCATCAAGAAGTTGGCTGTGATTTTGATGAGTTTTCCTTTATAGGTAATCTGTTTCTTTTTTCTGACTGCTTTTAATATTCTGTTCTTGTGATGGATCTATGGATCTTATTATATGTCTGGGTGTAGATCTGTTTTGGTTATAGCTGACTGGAGTTCTGTATGCCTCATATATCTGAACATCACTTCCCATGCTTGGGAAGTTTTCCTTAATTATTTCTGTGAATAGCCTTTTTATTTCATTTGTATTTGTCGCTGCATCTTCATTCACATTTTTTATTCTTAGGTTATAAATCCTCTTGTCATCTTTTAGTCTTTGTATCGTTGCTTCCTGGTTCCTTGTTATTTTTAAGAGATCCTTCCTTTTGTGATCATACATTGCAAATCTATCTTAAAGTTTTGAAAGTTTGTCTTTAGTTTCTGTTAAAAGGTTCTGCCAGCTTTCAATGGAGTTTTTAATTTTCTGATATTCTCTTTGGATCTGTTTCATGTATTCTAGATTTTGTTTATATTATTCATCAAAGGCTTCTCTCCTTTCTCTGGGTTCCTCCATTCTTTCATTTGTGTCTACTTGAGGATTACCCAGGATTTCTTTTATTAATCTTCTTATATCTTGCTTCACCTGAGTTAGAATTTCAGGTTTAAATTCGTTGATGAGGTCACGGAAGTATTTCTTTATTTCTGATGAGGCCATGTCTGATATTACATGTTTGCTGCCCTCAACTTCCTCTGCATTTACCTCTACTGGACTCACTTTCCCTGGTTCGGCGGTTGGAGGCCTTTTGCTGTTTCTCTGTCTTGTCATGTTTCCGGCCCCCTTCAGTTGGGTGGGTGGTGAAGGTCTCGGGGCCCCTCACACTGCCCACAGTTTTTCTGCAGCGCACTGGCTAGGGAAGTGCTCCCCCGCCGCCAGTCTGCTGCCGATGTGCGAGGTGCCTACTATATACAATTTCCTGGTTTGTTTTAGATACTGTTATATAACCACAAATTTAGTTGGTACTCTTAAAGGTGGCAAATTAATAGTTACTATTGTTCATCATTTCTAAGCTGTGTTTGACACTATATTTATTGCTGAGTGTAAAATTTTAGCCAAGATGACAAAATTTTTCTAATAATTTGTTCTTCCTGGTATGCCAAGACTGAGATTGCTGAAGGATCATCAACAATACTACTATAGGGTAAGGCCAAAGAACTAGGGGTTAAGCCAAATATGCAGCAATTTCTTAGCCCCAATAAAACGAAGAGGTAGGATCTTGCAACAGAATCAAAGCCAGCTACACCTGGAAGACACCTCTGAGAAGTAGTTATTTCCTAAGGACTCTAAATACTAGCAATAAAATTACTTAGCATAACAATTTATAAGCATCAATCCATAAATTAAACTTTAAAAAAAATAGAAAATGAGAAGACACACAAGCAAGATGCAACTGCAGACTTCCAGCTTGCCAAAGATGAACCTAAGTGGCCATGAGATGGAACAATCCAAAACCACCCACCTGGCCCCTCTGAAGTGGTTAATAGTGGAAGTAACAAAGCAGATGAATGAGACTCTGGAAAAAATTATATCAGAAATAATTTTTCAGGTAACTATAGAGACAGTGATCATAATGAAAAACATGGTTAGTGACTCTAGAACAGATACAGATTAAAAAAAAAAAAACAAAGGCATGCTTGTTTCAGCAGCACATATACTAAAAAATTGGAAATGATACAGAGAAGATTAGCATGGTCCCTGTGCAAGGATGACACGCAAATTTGCAAAATGCTCCATACTTTGGTGAGAAACTGAAAGTATAAATAAGGATCAAAATGTATAATAGGTATTTTGAAATAGGAACAAAATGTTAAAATGGATAGGGTAAAATGGGAGGGAGAGGAAGAAATCAAAGAGGGAAAAAAGAAAAAAATGGAAACAAGCTTTTGTAAATGGGGAGAGGAGGAGGTGTTGAGGAAGGGAGGGGAATTAGAAAAAAAACAAGTTGTATCATGCACAGGTACAAATTCTCTATGATAAATGTGATCATTATATATATCTAAAATGCACCAATAAAATCTGATTTAAAAAAGAGAGGATCTTAAGAAGATGATGAAAACCATGAATGTCCAACATAAACAAATAGAAGCCATGAAACAGATACAAACAGATTTTTTCAGGAGATAAAAATTCCATCAAAAGTATATAATGTGGGACAGAATATCAAATATAGGAGGGAGGATTACAGTTAGTGATCATGAAGAGAAGATTTCTTAAAAATAGCAAGAGACCATGAAAAATTAATTCAACAGCTATTAGATGATATAAAGGAGAGTAATTTAAAATTGGAGTCCATGAAAAAGCAAGAGATAGCACAAATGACATAAAACCTGTTAATAGGAAGTAAGGGCAGAAAACTTTGCAAGCAGGGAAAAAGAATTTGAAATAGTAAGGCATATAGGACTCCAAATAGCCATGATAAAAAAAAAATCTACACCAAGGCATAAAATAGTCAAGATTCCAGAAATTCAACACAAGAACAGAATATTAAAAGCTGTTAGAGAAAAGAAAGAAACCACCTCTAAAGGAAAACCCATCAGAATCACAGGCAACTTCTCAACAAAAACTGTCAAACCAAGGAGAACTTGCAGTGAAGCCTTTGAAGTCTTAACTTCCAAACCAGACTGATGCACCTCACAAAACTTTTTCAAAATTGATGGAGCAATAAGACACTTCTATGACAAATAATATCTGAGGAAATTATGATCATCAAACCAGCACTCCAAAATGTTCTGAAGGATATTCTAGAAAGAGATAACAAGGACTACAATTATATGAACCCCAAAAGAATGAATCTATCAGGCAAGGCAAGCAATTAAACAAAGGAGAAAAATGGGGAACCAACCACAGGAAAATAACATGACAAGGATAAATCAATACATATCAATTATAACCAACAACGCTGATGGTCTCAATTCACCAATCAAAAGAAACAACTGGCAGAATAGATCAAGAAGCAAGATACAACAATATGCTGGATACCAGAAACACATTTAACTCAAAAAGAAATTCAGAGTGAAAGTCAAAGGTTAGAAAACAAGGTACCATGTGAGAGGAACCCAGAAAAACAAACAAACAAACAAACAAACAGGTATTTTGTTTGCAAACAAAGTGGATTTTAAGCCAAGACTCATTAAGAGAGAACAATCATAAATATACACGCACCAAACAGTAGCATACCCAGCTATATAAAACAAATATTAATGGACATGAAAAATCAAATCAGCACTAGTACAACTGTAATGGGGAACCTCATTACCCTGCTGTCACAGATAGATCAACTACACACACACACACACACACACACACACACACACACACAAAATCAAAGAAATATCAGAACTGAACGAAAAACTCTTGAACAAATAGACTTAGCAGATGTCTACAGAGTATTCCACCAAACATCATCTTCTCAGTTGCACATGGAATGTTCTCCAAATATTGGCTTATGGAACATGCTTAAGTAAACACAAAGAAACTGAAACTATCCCATGTATATCATCAGACCATAATGTAACGAAATTGTAAATCAATGGCAAAAGAAATCATAAGAACTTCATAAACACATGCAAATTATACAACATACTCCTGAATACTGGTCACAGATGAAATTAAAGACGAAATTAGACAGTTTCTACAATTATACAATAATTCCAATGGAACATACAATTATGTGCAATTGAGACAAATACAAAGAATCAATGAATCAGAATTGGTTCTTATAAGATGAAATAAAATTGACAACCCCTTACCCAAACTTAAGGGGGGAAAAAAATGAAAGAAAAGACTCAAACTCATGTAATTAAGAATGCAAAGGGTGAAATTACAATAAATCCTGCAGAAATCCAGAAGATCATCAATACTTATTTAGAGAACTTGTATTCTCATTTGGATTCTTTTTTTTTTGGTACTGAGGATTGAACTTACAAACTTGCGCTTACCAAGCAAGTGCTTATGACTCTGCAATAAACCCTTGGCCTAAGAACTTGTATTCTAATAAGAAGAAAAACAATGGATATTTCTAGGTACAAATGAATTACCAAAACTGAATCAAAAAGATATAAAAAGGGTTGGGGATTTAGCTCAGTGGCATAAGCGTCTGCCTGCCAAGTGTGAGGTTGTGAGTTTGATCCCCGGTACTGGGGGGAAAAAAAAAAAAGCAAGCAAGCAAAAAGATATACAAATTCTAATTAACCTGTATTAGCCAAAAAAAAAAAAAACCTGAAGATGTTATTAAAAATCTATGAACAAGGAAAAGCCAAGGCCCTGCTGAATTCTATAAGAAATTTAAGACCTAATGATGCTACTTCTCAAACTCTTAAATGAAACTGAAAAGGAAGCAATACCCCCAAATTTATTCCTAGAAACAATCATTACTCTCATACCAAAAGCAGAGAAAGGTTCAACCAAAAAAAAGAACTACACCTCTCTAATGAACATAGATGCAAAAATCTTTAGTAAGACACTGGCAAACAGAATGTAGCAAATTATTAAGATTATACACCATGACCAAGAAGAATACATCCCAGGAATGTTGAGATAGTTCAACACACACAAATCAATAAATGCAATACAACATATTAACACAGCCAAGAACAAAAACCATGATTATCTCAACAGATGCAGAAAAAGCATTTGACAAAGTCCAACATGCATTCATGATAAAAAAAAAAACCCTACAGAAAATTGGAACAGACTGTCTTTATTTCAATCTGATAAAGCAACCTATGACAAACCAACAGCCAACAATATACTAAATGGAAAAACTGAAGATTTTTCTCTCTAAAATCAGGAACAAGACAAGGATGTCCACTGTTACTACTCTTATTCAGTATAGTTCTGGACACATTAGCCAGAGCAATTAGACAAGAAGAGATATAAAAAGAACAAGGATAAACCAGATGTGGTAGTGTATTCCTGTAGTCCCAGCACTTGGGAGGCTGAGGCAGGAGGATCATTGTGAGTTTAAGACCAGTCTAATCAAAGTGAGCTCAAGGCCAGCCTGAACTGTACACTGAGACCCAGTCTCAAAAAAGACAAAAACAAACAATCAAAAAGCCCACAATAACATCCAAACAAATGAAAGAAAGACAGACCTAGGAATCAATCCAATAAAGAAAGTAGAAGTCCTATACATTGAAAACTAAAATACAATGAAAAAAAAAAAAAAGAACAAAGAGGATATTAGAAAATGGAAAGATAGTCCTTGTTCTTAGGCAGAACCAATATAGTGAAAATGGCCATACTCTCAAAATTCTTATACAGATTTAATGAAAGCCCAATCAAAATACGACTAGCATATCTCACAGAATTAGAAAAAAAGTTCTAAAATTAATTTGGAACCAGAAGAGACCTAAAATAGCAAAAGCAATTCTGAGCAACAAAGGCAAGGCAGGGAATATTATAATCCCTGACTTGAAATTATACTATAAAGCCACTGTGATCAAAACTGCATGGCACTGGCAAAAAAAAAAAAAAAAAAAAGACTTGGTAACCAGTGGAATGGATGAGAAGATGCAGAAACAACTCCAAATATACTTGGCCACCTTATCTTTGACAAGGGAGCAAAACACTTTCATGGGAAGAAAGCCTCTTTACTAAATGGTGCTGGAAAAATTGGCTTTCCATTTGCTAAAGATTAAACTAGACCTATTATCTTCCACTATGCATTAAACTAAAATCAAAATGGATCAAAGATCTACATATTAAATCAGACCAGTACATCTGCTGAAAGACAGAATAGATAGAACTCTTGAAGACACTGTTGTAGGCAAAAACTTTATGAACAAAACCTGGATTGCACAGGAACTATCAAAAAGAAACAACTGAGATCTCATCTTATTGAAAAGCTTTTGCACAGTAAAACAAAACAAAACAAAACAAAAAGAGTGAACAAAGAATCCAGTGTGGGAAAAAATGTTTGCCAGCTATTCCTCAGACAAAGGACTAATATCTAGCATATATAAAGAGCTCACAAAACATTGGACACCCCAAATTAAAAAGACCCAACCCAAAAGTGGGCATCTAAAATAGACACTTCTCAGTGAAATTGACACTTCTCAGATGAAGTATAAATAAGGACCAAAATGTATAACCAATATTGAGAAATAGGAAGAAAATGAGAAGGGGAACAAGGGTGAGGCAAGGAAGAATGGAAGGAAGAGAAAAGGGATTAAAAAAAAGAAGAAAAAATAAAAAGCTTTTGTAAATAAGCAACAGAAGAGGGGTTGAAAGGCAGGGGAGAATAGGGAAAAAGGAATCAAAATATATCAAATTCAGGTACAAACTCCATATGAAGAATGTGATCATTATGTATACCTAAAATGTATCAATAACATTTGAGAAGATGCAAAAAAAAAAGTTTAAATGGAATAACTTAAAGTTTTTCAAATCTTTCTATAAAGAGATAGCTCAGCTAATCTTCACAAATAATTCCAAAATATATTTCTGAAAATATATCATGAAAACAATTATTTGTCAGTAATGGGATCAAGGGTTATTTTTACCTTTACGTCCTTCAATTATAGCTGATTTTTCTCTCACTGTATTTGATATTTTTGTTTTAGAAATAACATATTTTCATTAAAAAAAATCACAACTTGATTTAGTAGACACCATATTGCAAATTCTATTGAAAAAGAGATACAATTTCCACCAAAACAATATGCAACTATTTTTGGAAATGAATTTACAATCATTTTAGAAAAAATAAAAAGCTCATGATAAAAATCTAAAATGAAAATAACTTTTGAAAGACTATTTATTCAAGTACTTCTACTAATGAGAACTTTTCCAATAGGGAAATGAGATTGTGTGCAAAATCCACACTGTTACTGAGACTGTATATGTTACCTAAGAATAAACTAATTTATGTTTCTGCTTCTTAATTTCAACTTTAAAAGTAAAGCAAATCAATTATTCACGTCAAGTATGACAGGGTCCCTATATTCTACTACCAAGTGAATGGGCCCATGGATTGCTCTGTTGATCCAGTACTATAGTAACATCTATACCTTTTGTGGCAGACAATTCTAGTTGCTCATCCACTGTGCAAAAACCCTTCTTTCTTCACTAATGGAATACTGATCTTTTTTGGGATAGCAATGTACCCCACTAACACAACAGCTTCCTTGGAACCCCCCATAGCTCAAGAAAGCCATGTGGTACAGTTCTAATCATTGAAAAAGCAAGCTATGTTTTTAAAAACCTTTGCTTGTGCAACAACTTTTTGCTTGTAATATGAACACAACATCATCTAACTTTTCACAAATCACGTAACCATGGAACCACAAGCACAAAGACAGAAGTCCTACATACTAAGGATAGCCAACCAAGAAGACAGACTTCCTTTTACGTAGGAAAACTAAATTCCAGTCAGATATGGTAGCCCACACCTACAATCCCAACATTCAGGGAGGCTAAGGCAGGAGAAATGCAAATGTGAGTTCAGTCTGGGCAACTTACAGATTTAGAGATCTCAAGCTAAAAAATAAATTTAAAAAAATGTTTTAAAAGGCTTGGGATATATCACAGTGCAAAAGTCCTGCCTGGGTTTAGTCCCCAGTACTGCAAAAGGACAAAAAAAAGAAAAAGAAATCCCTATTTGGTAAAAGCCACAGCAGCTACAACTCTAGCTTGTACAGTCAAATGCAATCCTCCTTACCTTTTTATAGTTGAGAAGATGAACCTAAAATCCGAAGGGAATTTGAGTAGACTTAAGAGGTCAAACAAACTATACTAGAGTTCAGAACTGAGTAACTCTTTTAATAAGAAACTATTTCAATTATTTGTTTTAGTCAAAAAACTAACAACATCACTAGGAAAGATGGTGGAAATTTGGTATAATAATTTCTTCTGGTGAACAATTTTCTGAAACATAAATGAGTTCATATCTTTAACAAAACATTAGTATTTTATGTTCAAAAATTTAAAAAATTTGCTTCCTTTTGGAATTTTGACATGTGGTATTCATGAGAATCATTCAAAAACATCTTTCTGGAGCCAAGAATGCAGTAACTCAATGCCTGGTCAAGATCTACCAGATATAAACGCAACATTTAATGAGAAAGTATTTGGTATAAATAGTTAGTTGCCGATTAATAAGTAATTTTCCTTTCAAAGTATTGGAACTGTGATTATTCTGTCCCCATGTAGTTTATTTTAAGGAAAAACTTTCCACCCATAAGTACTATATTGTAGCCATCTAAACAAATCAGCCAGTCTCAGATGAAAATGTGGTATGAAAGGAGATAAACTCCAGAGAACTGGGAAATGTGTACTTTACTGGATTCTTCACAGTACCTTATTTACTGAGAAAAATCCTTTACAATAAATTTCTGAAATTTAATAAATATTTATGGACTGAATTTATGAATGAACCTTAACAGTCCAGGTGCCAGACAAAGTTCTTCAAGTGCTTTCTGGTGAAAGTTGTTTAGCAGCAAGTCCCTTTCAGGTGAAGTTTCAGAGTAAAAGGGTGACACTTTCCTTGAGGTGAGCCACTGTGATGATCCAAGCCCAGGTGCACTGAGTCATCAGCTCACTTTGCTCCTACCATATACCTATGTATTTCTAAAGGAACTGCCAAGATGGCTAGAAATTAGGCACTAGGTGGGATCTGTTGGCCCAGCAGTATTTTAGATTATGCAGAAATAAAGGGAAAAACAAATTGGAACATACTGCTGCTCAAACTACAATGATACTAGAAGCTAAAATTTCGTGTGCATCAAGTTGGTGCTACATTCATATCAGCTAATGTCCTTGTCACAGTGTCCTCTGAAGTAGGTGTTACTACACAAGAGAAGATAAGTAACTCACTCACATTAAATAACACAATGAGAAATGCTAGGACCAGGATCAAACTCAGGCAATTTAGCTTCAGACTCCATGCTCTTACTGAGCTATACTACTTTCAACCCAAGGAAAGAAAAAAACAGGCAAAATAAGCCCATGATAATGGTAAAATATGCTTACAAAATGTTTGAAACTCTTCCTTTCAAGAGGTAGAGCTAATTTTCCTTCTTTGAAGCATGGTGTGCACCTAAACTCTGCCACTAAAAAAGAAAAAGCAAAGTAAAAGTATGTGACTTTAGAGACTAGATCACAACAGATACCACAGCCAAAATAGGCACTGTGGCATTCTCTTGCCCTCAACATGAGAGAGACCAGCTGCTGTGTCACGGGGGACATTCTAGCACCCCATGTAGAGAGGCCCAATGAGTGAGAAAGCAAGACTTTCTGCCAATAGCCTCCACTTCCAGCCCAATACAGAGAAGGCTACAGCCCTAGACCACATGCTGACATCAACTGCTTAAGACGCTGAACCAGGACTGCCCAACTAAGCTGCTTCTCAACTGGCCCATAGACACTATGATACATGACATTAACAATTGTTTTAAACTATTTTGTTTTGACATAATTTGTAATGTATAATACAAAGCTACTACTATGGAAAAGAGAAACTGTTACAGAACCTTACATCAGAAGTATATTTCTAATATTGAATAATATTTGGGGAAGCTATCAATTGTGCAATTAATAGTTTTGTTAATCTGCTCATGCCTTGGACTCAATTACCATTCTTATCATGGCAGAACAACATATCAAACAACATATTCCTGTGTCCCTTCAGAAACACAATAAATTAAACTGATTTCTAAAATTCTACCTCACCTATTTTTCAAAAGTTAAACAAGGGCTAAAGATGTACTTCAGTGATAAAGTGCAAACTCACATATAACAGGTCCTGGGAGGATACAAAAAAAAAAAAGTATATAAAGGCTGATAAATTACTCCTACCTTAAACTGTCACATTCACTTTCTTCTTTTTTTCTATCTTTTTTAAGTCAATTGGGAGCAATATATTCTACTTTCAAAAATCTATAAGAACAAGCTGTCTATCTGATTCTTAACAGTCTACTCAAGGTGCTAATCTGACATTATTTATAGACTCTTGATTCCTTTCTGAGCAGCTGTCATTAATAGAACAATTCAGGATTTCAAAACACTTTATTCAACTCAGTTGCCACCTGGAATTATTAGTCATGCTTCTCCAGGCTACAACTGTGATAAAAGCTAAAGATGAACTATGTCTCAAAAAGGCTGTGATGAAGAGCCACCACCAAAACCAGCAGGATTAACTGCTGTACACTGACTGACTCTCCTTTAAAGCCCTTGTTCTTTTTTCTTTCTTTTTTTTGGTGGGGGGGGGTGCTGGGGATCAAACTCATGACCTCATGCTTGCCAGACAGGCACTTATGCTGCTGAGCTAAATCCCTTGCCCAAAGACACTGTTCTTGATAGTTCAGGTCTCTCTTATCAGGCTTGAGGTTATCTGGGGTGTTTTCTGCCCCTAAAGTTGTAACTATGGTCTTTGTTGTACACCAAGCTGTCATTTGACAATACAAGTGTGCTCAGAAGACAAACACTGACCTACCTTTAAGTGTAGGAGAAGAGGAGGAAACTGTAAATTGGTTTCTATTCTATTTCTAAACCATTCCAGGGTTTAGAAATAACAGCTTCCAGCTGTCCCATTAGAACTCAAGTTCCCTAAAGAGAGAACAAGTGGCATGGCCAGACTGAAGCCTGGGAAATGAAGACTGAGGAGTGCCTGAAAGGAGGAAATGAAGCAGAGTTAATGAGAAAGCAAGTGGGAAAGAAGAAATAGAGACATGCAAAAATGAAGAAACAAGATACATGTAAGAAAAGGTGACAGATTTTAGAGTAGATGTGAGAATAGGACTTTAAAGAAACGATAACAACAAGAGAGTGGCAGAAAAATAATGTTCTCCAAAGGAAAAGAAGCAGTGAGAGAAGCAAATGGTGTTAGTGACAAAGGTGGACCCCAGCTTTCTTTGGGATCTAGGGAGAAAACAAGAGAAAGCAAGTCTGAAGGAAAGTGTTGAATGAGTTTCTGGACATGCTGAGTATGGTGTCTGCAGAGTGACCAGCCAGGGATGTCTGTGTGGACAGCTGGGATGAAAACTTAGAAGGATGTGGCCTAGAAGTGGGTACATGGGAGCCACCAAGAAGGAACAGTGAGGGCACACAGCCAGATTGTGTACAGAAGAAAAAGGTTAAGAGCCAAAGTCCAAGAGCATCAACACTTGAGGGATGCAGTGAAAAAGAATGGCAGGATGGGTACAGGTAGCCTGAGACGCAGACAACAGCTGGGTGAGAGGCTGGTGGGGGCCTTGCCCTGAAGGGCAGCAATGGAAGTGCTGTCCACAGAGAGACACAGGTCCCATCAAGGTAAGCAAGTGTATGGGGAAGACAAGGTGAGTTTGTTCACAACAGGAGAGCACAGTAATCTCCCTTTTGTGCTCCTTTGGGCAAACATTTGTCCCCACTGTTCCTCTGTGCCCAATTCCTGTCTCCTGGGTTCCTGGGCTCACAGTCAGTTTGAGTCTGAATGTAGCATCCTCTGTCTTGGTCAGTGTAGCATCTGCCTCCAGCACAAACTCAACAGATGCTTCCAGGTTTTCTGGAGGGCCACTAGGGAGTGCATATTGGTAGAAGCCTCAAAATGAGGTTACCTGTGAACCTACTTCTAGGAACTTATCCACAGGGACTAATCACAGCTATGTAAAGAGACGGCTATAGATACAGTTATAATTATATACTTTAAAAGAACCTACAGGTGCTAAGGGTATAGCTCAGCAGTAAAATGACTGTCTAGTATACATGAGGCTCTGGATTTAATTCCCAGCATTGCATTAAAACAAACAAACAACATCAAAAACTAAAATCACCTATAATGTAGAAAGCCTGGAATTTTATCCCCATATACCAGAAATAAAACAAAACCAAAACCAGGTGTGGTGGTAAATACCTGTAATTCCAATACTTGGGAGGCTGAGGGAGAATTATGAGTTGAGGCCAACCTGTACTACATAGTGAGTTCAGTGCCAGCATGAACTACACAATGAGACCTCATCTCAAAAATAAAAACCAAACCAAACCAAAACGAAATGAACCCCTAAATATTCAACAAATAGAACACTGGTTTAAAAATTGCAATGCATGTATACCACTGAATATTGTAAATCTCAAAATCCACATAGATCAGCAATCAGACAGCTATACAAAACTTATACCCTCAGCACAATTAAGACTCAAATTATTGCAAGCTCAAATTATCTGTAAAAAACAAATACACCCCATATTTCAGTACCTCTATCTCCCAAGTTTCCCTTGTAAACCTCTACAGAAAGAGAATTTGGGAAAGTGGCATGCAAAAGAGAAGCAAAGGAGAGGGCCTAATCATTCATTAGGCGGTTTACTCTAAGTATCCAAATATTGCTCCTCCAGTGCAACATGGATCTGAAAAAATGAAAGGCAGTTGGGAAAAATGGATAAAGGAGATGGGGCCCTCTAGTGACTGGATGCTGAGGGACAGAGGAGGGGGAAATTTCAAACATCCAGGATTTCAAACACACACACACAATACACACACACACACACACACACACACACACGCACTCCTCAGACAGAGCCATCCTCAGAGGGGACTACATTTTACTACATTTATAATTACACAAAACTGTTATCAGAAATAAACAGAAAAAAAGATCAAATCATTACAGCTCATGAACAGGCCCTCAAAAAGAAAAAAAAAAAGTTATGCTTTTGTCATAACTTTGTATGCCATACTGTATTCAGTATCCTTAAATAGGCATTTGTTTTGCAGTGCTGAGGACTGAACCCAGGGCTCACACTGAAATAGACCTTCAGCCTTTTTTTAAAAGGCTCTCACTAAATTGTGCAGGCGGGGCTCAAACTTGTGACTTTTCTGCTTCTGTCTTCCAGATTGCTGGGATTACAGGCATTCATCTCTGTGCCCAGGTAAAAGAATACTTTTAATTTTAAAAACTGAGAACAGAAATGGGCAAAGAGCAGGCAAAAATGAAGTAAAATTGATTGAAGCTGGTAAACAAATGTAAGAGAAAATTACATTTGGAACGAACTCTAAGTTCTAAGCTGTTTAAAGGAGAATAGATGTGAACAAAAATTAAAAAATGGAAGCAATATAATTAAGCAAATGAGCCAGGCGTGGTGGCTCACGAGTGTAATCCCATCACTCGGGAGGCTGAGGCAGGAGGATTGTTGCGAGTTCGAGACCAGCCTGGGCTACAAAGTGAGCTCAAGGCCAGCCTGAACTGCATAGAGACCCTGTCTCAAAAAGACCAAAAAAAAAAAAAAAAAAAAAAATTAAGCGAATGAAAAGAGAAAAATAAGTAAAAGGAATTAGAGAGAAAGTGGTTGAAAGAGAAGTCAGATGCACCAATATACATATATTTGGAGTCTCTGAAAAAGAAAACCAGAATACTGAAACAAAACTAAACTTTGAAACTGTAATCCAATAACAGTTTCCAGAAAAAGCCCAAATCTACATATTGAAAGGGTTTACTGGGTACTGGGAAAACTGTCCTATAATTGTCAACGCTAAGGCATATCCTAGTAAAACTATTACTTTTTGGGAAGTCTGATGCCATCCTAACTGTCTTGCCTTTTCCGGATACTGGGTCTTTTTACCATATAAATGCAATGAAGAAATATTTTCAAGAAATGTGAAAGAATGAATGAACTAAGGATTTTGAGTCTAGCAAATCAGCCCTTCAAATATGAAAGCTACAAAATGTCTTATTTATGAACTCAGGGAACACCAGGCCTTTCAACTCTTCTTGGGAATTTTTTGGGAGAGATAATCTGCCATGGACCTTCAGCATCCTGTATAGTCCTAGTAGGATGTCCTAAAACCAACATGCTGATTGCTCTTCCCAGGGAATTCCCTAGAGCTGTATCTTCAGGAAGCATCCTCACAGAATCAGGAAGCATCTTCTCCCAAATAAAGTGCTTTCACTAACTCCACATGCAGTAGATCCCCTAAGTTCTGCATCCTCTTATAACACAAACCACTGCATGTATAGACATTCACAGAAACCCACTTATGTCATCCTCATAGGCTGTAAGGGACTTAAAAAACTAACATAAATGAATAAGGAGTTGTGTCTGCTGCTTTTGTCATGAATAATAAAGTTCAGTCTCTGATCCAAGTCCTGTGTCTTCTGCCACCATTCTTAAAAGAATTCTTAACTTACTAGCTTTTAAGTAGGGTAAGATCTCTGACCCTTCAGAGCCAACACTATTATTGCACAAGCATCATACAACTAAAAGGTGATGGGGAATTTTGGCAAAAGGATGGTCAGTGAACACTTAATGTAGTCTCTTAATAAGTGTGGAACTAAGGCTAAAAGGTTGGCACAAGGGGAAAATATATATATATGTATATAAATGTTTATATGTTCTGAAATGAAAGAAACCAAGTAAAGGATGGGAAAAGGAAAAAAAGAAAGTAGCTCACTTGTTGTATACACAATCGATGGGAGTCAGAAAATGGCTTTAAAATTGTTAAGCTACACAATGAAAGATTAAGTAAGAAAAAAAGAGCACTAAGGTCATTTAAAAGCATATAAATATAAACAGTGGCTTAAGCGCCTGCCTGGCAAGCGTGAGGTAGTGAGTTTGATCCCCGGTACCAAAAAAAAAAAGAAAAAGAAACAAAACAAAACAAAACAAAACAAAAAAACAAGAAACAGGTAAATGTAACCACTAGGAAAACCAAATAAATGATTTCTTAAATACTTAAAGGAATAAATAAGAAAACATATCAGGTAGATAAATATAGCAAATATAGCATATGTAGAAATTACCACAGTGTAGCAATGCAAGACCAAACATGTCTACTGTACAAATAACTATGAGTGGACTTGACTCACTTTTTAGGACAGATTTTTAAAATGGATCACAAAACAGGTCCCAACTCCATGCTAATACAAAAGTGGGTCAAAGAGGACACAAAAAATACACAAAGGTATATCAGGCAAATACAGGCAAAATGGAAGCCTGGATTATGGTCCTAATATCAAAATAGAATTCAAAGCAAAAAAGCATTACAACTGACAAAGAAAACATTGTTTTAATGCCAAAAGGGACATTTTACAATGAAGTTACAAATATCTGTGCTCCAAATTAACATAGCAACAACTTCTATTAAATTGAATGCTATAGAAGATGCTAAGAAAATTAGAAATCTATTAAAAATCGGGGACTTTTAACATTATCATTGTCAGTGTTAGACAAGTCCAGGGGATGAAAAATAAGGATACAGAAGATCTTTGCTTAAAATAAAGAATATCAATATTGAATTTTATACCTTGATAAGAATTAAGTAGGAAGCGTATATTCCTTCAAAATTGGCTGGGGAGAAAAACTGAGCAAAGAAAAGCTTTACCTTATTGAATAAAGAACATAATGAAAGTTGTAGCTAATGTAATACGACAAAGAAAAGAAAGAAATGGCATGCAGACTATAAAGGAAGCAAGCTCCTTAGGAACATACATACAATCCTGGAACTCTAAGCAAGTATAGAAAGATTCCAGGATACAAGGTCAATATGCATAAGTCTACTAACTTCCTATACACTAGCAATAAGCAACTGGAACTGAAAGTAAAAATATATATACCATTTATAATAACACCCCAAAAAACCACTTAGGCATAAATCTAAAAAGTAGGTACATGATTTATATGTGGAAAACTACAAAACAATGACAAAAGAAATCAAAGAAAGCCTAGCTCGGAGTAGAGGAGAAGCAAGTTTAAGGCCAACATGGGCAACTTAATGACACCCTGTCTCATCTCCCCCCACTAAAAAAAATAATAAAAAAGGGCCAGGAAAGTAGTTCAGAACTCTCTAGGTTCAATCCTCTGAATTCCCAGTACAGGAAACATACAAACAAACAAAAAAATATTCTACGTCTATGGAATGAAAGACTAAACATCAGTAAGATGCCATCTTTTCATTTAATCTACAGATTCAACATAATTTGAACCAAAATTCCATTAAAGTATTTTATAGAAATTTTAAAGTTTATGTAGAATAACAAAGGACCTACAAACTATTGGGGAAGAGAGCAGGTTGGAAGAATTATACTATCACCTGGTTTCAAAACTTACTTTGACACAACTAATTTGACAGTTTAGAAACAAATCTATAATGAACTACCTTCGACAAAGGCAATTCATCAGGGACAGGATAGTCTTTCACAAACGGAGCTGCAACAAGTGAATGTTCACATGTAAAGAAATGAGCCTAGAGACAGAGCTGCTCACAAAAATGAATTCACAATCAGTCCCAGACATATCTGTAAAATGCAAAACTTAGGGTAAAAAATTTATGTAACCCTGGGTTTGGTAATGAGGTTTTTAGATACAATACTAAATGCATGATCCATGAAAGAAAAAAATGTTTATGTTATACTTCATTAACATTAGAAACTTGTGCTCTATGAAAGAGAGTATGAAGACAAGCCATGGGAGAAAATACTTGCTAAACATACCCAATAAAAGATTTGTAACCAAAACACAGAAATAATTCTTAAATCTCAATTTAAAAAACAAAACAAAACTAGACAGTGCATGTCTGTATTTCCTGCACTCAGGAGACAGAAGCAGGAAAACTGCTTGAGCCTGACAGTCTAGGGCCAGCCTAGATGACACAGACTGTGCCTGTCTGTCTGTTTCTCTTTCAAGAAAGATAAATGACCTGAATAGACACTTCATCAAAAAAGATATACAGACAGCAGATAAACATATGTAAAGATATTCCATATCACACTTGTCATGATGGAAATGAAAATTAAAACATTTCTCTTGCTCCATTTTTTAATAAGTTATTTAACCATTCAAATCCTACTACAGAATTGTACAACAAATTTTGACTAAAAATGACTCATTCCCACTTTGGAGTGCAACGGAATTTAGTCATCTTGGTCACTGCATGGTGTTTCTAATTTCCTTGGTCTAATCTGGCTTTTGAAGCTAAGATAAGTGCAAGATTTATCAACTTCATACTACCACAAACTATCTCAGCAGAGGACTTATGACATATGACATACTTTCTCATAAAGCAAATTAAGCTCACTTTTAATTTTAAGTATACTTGATAATTAAGAAATATTTATAAAATAATCTCCTTAGGGCAGTGCTGGAAAATTCCAGATTTTCATCACCTCAAATATTAATGATCAAGTAGAGAGACAGTGATAGAAAAACATCTGTATTTCTTTTCTCTAAACTTACTCCTCAGCTATTGATTCACTGCCATCTATTCTCATTAAAGGCTTCCAGAAATCCTGTAACTTGACAAGGAAGTCTTCTTACTAATACAAGGGTGCCATCTAGTGAAAGACAATGTTAAATATGTATTACAGAAATTTGTATTTCTTTATCAATTCTGCTTTGTGACATGACTTTCAATATGTATCAAGCAATATTCATAAACAAGTAGCATATGTTCCTTTCTCAAGGACTTTCAGAGCATCTGGCTCTAGGGAATGCTAAAGATGATCAAGTATCTAATGCAACATCCTAGTCTGCAGGCCCAGCAGGAGACCTGTCACATAATTAGAAATGTTCCCAGTACAGCTTGCTTGAGCTTGGACTTTCATGGACAGGACAGTGGGCTAATATTTTCTTATAGACAGGATGTTTTAAATGTCTTAATAACAGGTTTCCAATTAAGCCCTCGTTAGTCCTGCAAGGATGCCAGAGGGATAATTCCCTGGGCTCTCTTCATGGCTATCCCTTCTGACTGCAACTGGCACAGATACTCTACAGAGTAGTCCTTGGGTATCACTTACTGAGTGCTTGGTATGAGCCAGGCAATGACTGTGAGGCCAGAAAAAGTCTCTACCCTGCCTGTGCAGCCTCTCTGGGGTCCTACTGAGCATGATCTACTTCTCTCTTCCTTCCTTTCATCTCAGGACATTCACACAGAGCTGGAACAACTAACGGAGCTGGATGTTCCTGGCAAAGAAAACTGTACATACAAAATGACAGAGGTGTGAAAAAGCAGTTTATTCAGAGAATAAGGGCTAAAGCCTTGTGAATCAGGAGCACAAGATGCAGGTGCCAACATTATCCTTTTCTCCCTTTTTGGGAGAAGAAAGAGGGGAAAAATTCTGATCAAGAAGCAACAGAATAAAATAGAGCCTAGGCAGAGAGGCTAAGCCAGGCTGGTCAGAAGGCTCTCACTGATCTGAAAAAGGTCAAAGTTTGAATACAGTCAGTATGGTCTTAATACAGAACTTTTGGATGAGGATGTTGGAAAACTACTCCCTTGAATAAACAGCAAAGGCAGAATTGCAAAGGGGAAGGCTGGCTTTGGCAACCTCCCACCCAGTTTTACAAATCAAAAGAAAACTTTCAGTTATGCAACTGACAGTTTAAGTTCCAACATGAAGGTTTGCCAAATGCTTGAAGTCACGTCTTACCAAAAGTATCATCTCCAGGCCCTCTACCTGTAACTTCCGCCTTACCCAAAGAGGCCATGCTGACAGAGTCAGCTGCAAAACACCCCCAGATGCCATACGCCTCCTCCTCATTCTCATCTTGAACACAACATGGAAAAATGAGAATACTGTTTTTAATAGAATATATTCATGTGAATTGAGAAACAGCACCTCTTCTTTGCAGTCTTGTGATATGTTTATGTCCCAAGGTGGGTTCTGGTGACTTCTTGGGTGTATTTTTTTTGAGGGCCATAAAAAGACTTTTAGGAAAAAGATATACTCAGAAGTAAATGTGGGCCCTCAAGAGAGGTGGCTGTTTTTATTTTTTAAAATTTTCATTTCTGAAAGGAAAAACACTGAGGAAACATGAAGCACTACAAGTCTTAGATCAAGCACTGTAACTATGACACTTGAGAAATCTGATTCCTTCATTAGCAATGGTGCACAAATAACCTAGTTTGCAAAAGCACACCTTTGCAAGGACAAAAAGTTTGACTTCTCACAGAGATGAGCTCCTCCTCATCTAGGAGTTAGGTTTTTGTTTCCAGAGGCCATTTTTACCAAACAGCACTGTCAAAACCATGAATAGGATACAACTCCAACTTATACTAAGACTAAATAGCTCTAAATTATAAATGAAGCATTTATTTACATTTACATTTATATAAGTTTGGAGTCACATTTACATAAATGCTGAACATTATATTAAAGAAAGAATAAAACAATACTCTATGACACTCTAGATTGTTTTAGTTAATAAAACCATCTACTATTTTACTGGGCAAATTTCAACACAGCTGTTTCAGACACTGTGCTGGTTTTGTGCACTAAAATCTTATGAGGTAGGTGTTATCCTCCTCCTACTGAGACAGAAATGGAGGTTCACAAAAGTTGTTAGTTCATGGAAGTCACACAGCTAATAAGTAACCCAAATCTACTTTTAGTTTACATGAAATTAAAATATCTCAAGGTTCTAAAATAAGTTCCTAAAAGACTACTTGTAGAGAAAACTTTTAGAATGTAACATGAAAATAAATTAAGGATGTGCGTGGTAGGGCATGCCTGTAGTCCCAGCACTTGGGAGGCTGAGGCAGGAGGATCACACAAGTTTGAGGTCAGCTTGAACAACACAGCAAGACCCTGTCTCAAAATAAAGAAAGTGGGGTTGGGGATTTAGCTCAGTGGTAGAATGCTTGTCTAGCAAGTGGGAGGCTCTGGGTTTGGTTCTTCGCACCAAAATATTAAAAAGCTAAAAGAAGAGAAAGTTTGAAGGTGAAATATTGCTTTTAGGCTACTATTAAAAACAGCCTATTTATTATTTTATCATTAATTCTTTTAGTGAACTAAAACTGTTCTTCAAACAGGTTTTACAAATGCACCAGAATCTGGTGAGCTTAGGATCAAATGTTCACTGAGGTCCCACTAGGACACGGGCACAGGGATCATTAATGAACAATTCTTGCTTTCAAAATATTCCATAGTATTAGAAGGAGCACGAGTACCATGACATACCATATGTAACACAATGTAGGCAGTATTACAAGAGAAATTGGCTCTGGTAAGTGGCTGTGGCCTGGCAAGCTGTGGCCGCCCCAGGGAGAGAACCATCAGCGTTTCCTGAGATCCGTGCTATGTTGGAACTTGGGATGCTGGGAAAACAAGCAGCCAGCTTGCTGTTCTGGAAAGTGGCTGCGGCTGCCCCAAGGCAAGAACCATCAGCATTTCCTGAGATCCACGGAATGTTGGAACTTGGGATGCTGGGAAAACAAGCAGCCAGCTCGCTGCTCTGGTAAGTGCCTGTGAGTCTACTGGCCCTCAGGCTAAGAATCAAACCTCCATCCCATCCCCCCGCCCCTGTGAGCAAGTGAGAGCCAGAGATCTGAGCAACTCTTGCGAGTTTGACTATATGCAATATAGCAAATAAGGGGGATTTCCTTCTGCCATCTCTTTGAAGGAAAATATTTATATCACTGTTTTGCTCTGTTCTGATTAATGGTATTTGTTCTAGTCAATATTCTGTTTTTATAAGTTCGGTATTTCCTTCAATTTTGCTGTACCTGAGTGAAGGAACAACTGTTGTGAAAAAAATGAGATACCTATTGTACCTATTGCTGTTATCCTGGTAACTTGCTGTGAAGTGCTGCACCAATTTCACTACACTGTCTCAATTGGCTTTGTCCCATCTTGTTCTGCTGTATTTTACTACCTTCAAAATTAAAAAAAAAAAAAAAAGAAAAGAAAAGAAAAAAAAGAGAGAGAGAGAAATCAGTGGGGAGGCTTAGAGACAGGTGATGAATGAGTAGTACCTTATCTAACCAGCAGATGGCAGGAAATTTACAGCAGAGGAATAGTAGAGAGTTGGCCAGCTGGCCAAGCACTCTGTACTTTTCAGGCAGAGAGCAAAGCCAAGACACAGATGCAGAGAAGAAAAGCAGTGTAGCAGCAGGTATTCTGCTAGTCCATTAGTAGAGGCTGCTGCTGTATGGAGTGGGAAGCAGAGGAGTGGGGCAGGTAAGGCTGGAGAAGCATGCAGGGTCCAGGAATAAAGTTAAACCAGTGAAAGGCTTTACACAGGCAAATGACATGTTTACAACTTGTGCTTTAACCAAAAGCCCTGTGGGACAGTGTAAAGCAAAGACCTGGAGCCTTATGATAAGGCTCTATGCTTCCTGGGTGTGTGAACTTTGACAAGATATGAAATATAAATGTAAACTGATAAAAATATATATTTATGGTATACAACATGTTTTAAGATATGTATACACTACAGAAATGCTAACTCAAGTTTATGAATACACACACTCTCACATATTTAATTGTGGTGAGAATAAATATAAAACCTTCTAAACCTCAGTATGGTAACTGTTAAATGGTAAGTGAGCCTTTCCTCTGCATACCCAGCACAGGCAGAAAGAGCCAGAAGACCCGCTTCTGCCTGCCAGGTGCCGCCACCAGAAGGTCCTTTCCTCTGCGCACCCAGTGTGGGCAGGGAGAGCCAGAAGATCTGCCTCTGTCTGCTGGGTGCCACCACCGGAAGGCCTTTCTTCCATGTGCCCCGGCACAGGCCTAGGGAGACACACAGGTCCACCTCTGCCTGCTGTGTGCTGTCAAAAGGCCACATTCTGCAGGTGGCCAGCATGGGCAGAGAGAACCAGCACATCCACCTTCACCTTTAGGGAACTGCCACCAGAAGGCTCTTTCCTGCTGGCAGCCAGCAGGAGCAGGGACACACAGCCAGGTAAACCCTGTGCATCCGTAGGCCCCCATTGGAGGCCCTTGGTTCCCTCAGGCAAACATCACCCACTAGCAGAATCAGATAAACACACCCCTGTGTGTCTGCCACCACTGTGTGAGTCCCAGTGTAAACACACAGGCTGAGAGAAGCAGCCCCACCTACACATACCCCAATCATCAGCAAAGCCCCAGTGTAGCTGCACAGGTCTGCAGACCCACTCCACATCCTACTACCTCCCTGTAAATCTGGAGTTAGAGGAACCCAGGTGCCTGTCCCATCCCCCTACACTGCCTAGGGGCAGCCAACACATGAAGTGCCTAGGGTCCCATAACCAGCTTGCTGGGAGAACCCAGGAGAATGTCAAGATGAAGGAATAAAAGGCAAACAGACCTCTAGCCCACAGAGAATAAATCTGGGAGATGGAAGAAGATGGAAGTCACACACTTGAAATCTCTGAGAGAATAGCAACTGAAGTAAGGAACTTCAAGAGATTGTAAAAGCAGTCAAATTAGAAATCAGAAATAATGTCTTATGTAAAAGAAGAAATCACAAACATACTGAAAGAATTGTTTAACAGGTCTAAAGAAGACAAAGACAAAAAAGAGGAGCATAGGAAACCTTGAATGAATGTAGAAAAGAATTACAATGCATGAAACAGATTCAAAGAGAGATGTAGGAAATTGAAAATTGAATTGAAAGCTGGCAAGACCACTTGGAAGAGACTGAAGATAAGACTTTCAAACCTTGAAGATAGGATTGCAGCTAGTGATTGTGAAAGGAAAGCTATCTTAAAAATAACATAGAATCAGGAAATAACTCAGGAAATCAGGAAATCAGCTGTAAGATGATGCAAAGAAGCACAATTTATGAGTGATAGGTGTTGGTAAAGAAGCAGGGGTCAACACAAATGAAATTAAAAGGATATTCACAGAAGTAATAGAAGAAAACTTCCCAAACATGGGAAATAGATCTGGCATGCAGGTAAGTGAGGCATATAGGACTTCAACTAGCCATAACCAAAGTAAATTTGCACGCAGACATATAATAATCAATATCTCAGAAATCCAGCACAAGAACAGAATATTAAAAGCTGTTAAAGAAACAGATCACCTATAAAAGAAAACCAATCAGAATCACAGCAGACTTATCAACACAAACCATCAAGTCAAGAAGAGTTTGGAGTAAAGTGTTTCAAACTCTGAAAGAAAACAATTTCCAACCCAGATTGATCTACCCCGAAAAACTATCTTTCAAAATTGATGGAAAAATAAAATACTTCCATGATAAAGAATAACTGAAGGAATTGATGACTACCAAGCCAACCCTAGAGTGCTGAAGGACATTCTAGACAGACATATAGATGACCACATTCCAGGAACAGAAGCAGAGGAGGATCGCCAAACAAGACAGGCAGCTGAATGAAGGGGAAAAGCGGAAAAAAACAGGAGGACAGCACAGCAGAGATGAACCAATGTATGCTGTTGTAATCATTAATGTAGATGATCCCAGGTCAGCAATAAAAACAAACACAGGGGGAGTGGATCAAGAAACAAGATCCATTGGTATACTGTATACAAGAAACACATTTAACTGGAAAGGAAATTCATAGACTGAAAAATCAAAGGAGAGAAAACAATCGTTACATGTGACAGGAGACAAAAAAAAAAAAAAAAAAAAGCAAGAGTAACTTGCCCATCAACCGCAGAATGGATAAGAAAGATATGGTATTTTCATGTAGTAGAAAGCTACCCAGCTATAAAGTAGAATAATCTCTCAAGGCTCCTATAGGTAAATGGACGCAATTAGAGGTCATGTTCATGGCTGAAACAGTTCGAACTCATACGCGTGAACCCTAGCATAAAAAACAGAAGGAATTAATGGGATCCCAAAGCAAAATAGTTAATGTAAAAGCAAAGGGGAGGGAACACCTGGGAGGGAAAGGTGGAAACTACTTTCTTATCGTCTTGTCTTGAACTTTTGCATTGTTTACACAATTTTGTTAGGTTTGGCTTTGTTCTGTCTTGTTTTGTTAGATTTTATGCTGTCAGATAGTAGGGGCAGCTATTTTGAATATAATGGGATATATTATGATAATCATGGTTTCCTAGTATATTGCTTTGAAGTCTTATAATGCTTTCATTCGTTTGATTGGTTTTGTTCTGTTGTGTTTGATTTTAATATGTGTGATGGTATGAACAGCTATTTTGAAGAAAATAAGATATTATAGTAGCTATTGCTGATTTATTGAAGTCCGACCATGCTTTTGTTCTTTTGTTTTGATTGGTTCTATCCTATTGTGGTTTATTTGATTTTATTATGTGTGATGGTATAGACAAATTTTTTGAGGAAAATGAGATATTATAGTAGCCATTGTTCATTTCCTGTTATTTGGTTTTGAAGTCCTGTATTGCTTTAATTCTTTTGTGTGTGAAGGTATGCTCAACTATTTCAAAGAAAACAGACATTTTGGTAGTTACTGTTGATGTCTGGTGTTCTTGTGAAGTGCTGTGTTGCTTGCATTGTTCTGTTCTGATTTGCTTTGTTCTGTTCTCTTTTGTTTTATTCTCTTTAAAATTAAAAATTTAAAAAATGGTATGTGAGATAATGAATGCAAAGAACTGGAACACAGTAAATAATAAATGGTGCCTTCTAACTATAAATATTATATGTCTGGAGTTTCAGAGAGACTTACTTGGGTGTCTGGATTGGACATACTGAGGTCTTGAATAGAGATGTAAAACCAAGTCAACCTGGGAAATATTTAAGGAATATGACTGACAAAACCCAATGACCAACTGGCTATAGATATGTAGTTGAGGGAGAAGGAAGTACCATGCACAAGATCCAGGTATAGGAAGGGTCTAGGATGGGTACCTTGTCAGAGAATTCAGGAGGCAGAGTATATGAGGAGTCCCTGTCGTGCTGAAGAGAGGCCCATGTGCCAGCAAGAGTGAATATCTATGAGATTAATGGATGAATTTGGAGTCTGGGTGCAGTGTGGGTGTGAATGGGAGATAAGTCTGTCATGAATCTCTCACACACCATAAGAAGGAATGAGATTACCCACGAGCATGTGTTCAGGCAGAAGAGCAATGAGCCAACAGAACCCGTAATACACATAATTAAAGGTCAGGGAAAGAAAGACATATCCAAGGAAGAAAGAAAAGAATCTTAGAGGATAAAAAAACCCAGCAGGGCTCTGTATATTAGAAGCTAAAGGACCAGGACTTCAAGGAGCCAACCTCAGTGAAGCCTGGTGGAGCCAAGAAGCTCAACATGTTCCAAACATGTTCACAGAATATAGTAGACACTGCTGCTAATTTTAGACTAAGAGTAACTTTTAGAGGAAATTGGGGACAGATGCCCAACACTGGATTCAGTTCTACGTGGCAGTGAGGAGTACAGTTGAACATACATCCAAGTAAAAGGGATGAAGAGACATTCGGTAGCAGGAGGGGGATGCAGGGTCAGTAGCAGGAGGGGGATGCAGGGTCAAAAGTTAGGCTAGACACTGTTTCTAAGATGAAGTGCTCTGAACGTTTTGTGAATTGAGAAGGAAAAGGTAGATAGATGGCAAAACGCAATAATGCAGGAGAGACTGGCCAACAGAACAAGTCCTTGAGGGAAGAAGCAGGGCTTCTGAGTTTCTCCATGTGTCAGCTGCTACAGAAAGGCCTGAGTCAGACTTTGCTTCCCGGGAGCTTGCAGTCTTGGGGAAGGGGAAGCCTACCTGTCAACAGACTCACCAGAGAGAGTGTGACATGCACCAGTGCCAGATCTTGGGTGCATCAGGACAGACGAGCCATAGTGGTGCCTGGCTGACATAGGCTTTCCAAACCTAAGAATGGCTGTCACCTCTGTTCCTGAGGCCCATCACTACAGCTGGCACCAGGCCTGCCAGGAATTCAGCATTTTTAGTGTCAATGAAAAATATACTTGTAAAGAACTTTACTTCCAGGGACAGAAATTTTACAAAGATATGAGTATATTCTAAGACACAGCCATTTTAGGTATTAAACATAATCATGTATTAACTAAAATAATAGTACACATGCTCAGTGCTATGGTCACAAAGCTTGTACCCCCTGCCCTAATTTAGTATGTTGAAACTTAACCCCTTAATAGCATAGAGTCCACTAAGAAAATGTATTCATACTTCAGGAAGAGAAAAATGGTATTATGTTTTTTCAACAGACAGTGTATCACAGAAAACCCATGATACTGTCAACCCTTGGAGAAGAAACTGAAAATGTATGTGGAGCAATCTCAGTGACCAAGGTTACTCCAAGTGGCAGTGTGCCATACTAATAAATGCCCAAAAGCTAATGGGCACATCTTGTAATTGTAGGGGGTCAAAGGTAACATATTAATCTCATGGCATCTCAATAAATTTAGCATTAAAATATTTACACAAGCTTTTCTTTTCCTAAAGTGTGTATACATTTCTTGGCAGATTCTGCATTAAGTGGTGGCTCCATTAGGGGTGATCAAATCATGGAGACCCTACAAATGTGATTAGTGCTCTTATACAAGAATTCTGAAGAAGCCCCTTCTGCCATGTGAGGATATAGAAAGAAGGAACTATCCACAAGGAACAGGCCCTGACCAAACACTGAATCTGCCAGCACCTTGATCTCAGAAATCTCAATCACCAGAACTGTGAGAAACAAATGTTTGTTGTTCATAAACCACTTAGCTTATGGAAGGATGCTCCTCAAGTCATGATGAGGTTATGGCTGAACAAATTCATAAGGTGAACATATTGTAAGTTGAAAACGCATTTTATACACCTAACCTATTGGACATCACAGCTCAGCAGTGCACTGTAGGAGATCAACTCTTTCCCCTGCTGATCACAAGGCTGACTGGGAACTGCAATCATCTCCTATGGCTCAACACTGTATCATACAGTGTACATCTAGCCCAGGAATGATCAAAATCCAAAACATGAAGTACAGTGTTTACCAAGTGCATGTCACTTTTACACTTTTATAAAGCTGAACTATCATAAGTCAAACCATCTTAAGTAGGAAACCATCTGTAGTTTTCTACAGAAGTCCACAATGACTATGAAGAGGCAGTTGAAGGTTAGGAGCGGGGAAGAGATGAGGTATGGAGTTCAATCAAGTGGAGAGGGCCTGAAGTGGCTTCAGAACTCTCTGTGGCCAAGTATATTTCCCAGTCTGCCAGCATACGCTGACAATTTTTATCACTTAAGTAATAAAATCTTTCACTTCAAAGTTTCAGATAAAGGACTAAAAATGAAATGTATATATAGATACATAAGCTAAACTCATTTGTTATAAAATGAGCCAGGCAGGCTCTGGAATCAGACCTGGCTGCAAGAGGTATAACACTATGTCTGTAACCTGGACCAGTACACTTAACCTCTGGGAAAACAGGCCATGTGACAGACGATCCCCAACTCCTTTCAAATGTTATTTATTTATTGGTACTGGGGTAGAACTCAGGACCTTGCACTTGCTAGACTGGCACTTATGCTACTGAGCTATAACTCCAGGCCCAAATCTATCCTTCAAAGGTTCTAAACACAGTGTTTTCTCAGTTTTTTTTGGGATCATAAATTCCTCTAAGTCTAATGAAAGCTGTAAATTCTCCCTCCTTCTGCTTCCCCAAGTAAACACAGACACACAAAACCCTGCATATCATTCGAGGGGTCCCTGAACTCTACCCTGGGCCCTAGGTAAGATGAGGGAAACAGCAAAAGGCAATTCTTTATAATGAGGACAATTTGTTTTTCTTAGCAATGGGACTACATATAACAGTGACCTCTGCCAGACCCAGAGGACAGGCTGTGGTGTCTGACCTTCTCAATCATAAACCTCCTTATCTCTGAATTCCCTATCATCAAGCCCAGCTGCCTGAACACAGTAAGTGCCCATTTTAGTTGTGCATTAAACTGATAAGGACCATAAAGGTTTGGATTTGTAGATGTCACGTTTTTAGGCCTTAGTTCTTGTAAGTATCACTTTCAAAACTTCCTTTTGATGACAAACATGGAACACATGGCCAAGGTGATGGGTTTACTTTACAAGGGGCTAACAATTCCTAAGTGGATTCTTTCTTTTTATGTAATGGGAATTTGAACCCAGTGCTCCATACACAGTAGGCAAGCATTCCCACTGAGCTACATCTGTGGGTCCTTTCTAATTTTGAAACAAGGTTTTGCTAAATTGCCCAGGATGGCCTAGAATTTACAATCCTCCTGCCTCAACCTCCTGAATCACTGAAATTACAGGCATGCACCACCATGCCTGGGAGAACTAAACTTTATTTAACTAAAGGGGTATGGTCTGTCCATAATAAGCTACGCCTCATTTACAGGGCCAAATGTGATGAGTGTCTCTAACCCCCACCCACAAAAGAAAAACACATTGCATTTGCTTTAGCAGAAATTCCTTATATTTGTGTTAGGAACCCTTTATTTATACTTTATACTCTCACATATGTACAATATTCATTTGAGAGGCAATGTACACAGTGCTTCTACTTTAAAGATAAAAAGAGAATGTACCATTTAAGTGATCAGACAGGGTTTTCTGACAAAGCCCAACACCACAACCCCAGCCTCATTTTTATAAATACATGTTTTTCCATTACCCTTGTGCAGAGGTGTGATGCCTCTTTTCAAGTGACAGAAAAAAGAGCTGTGACACAGTGTTCAGTGACAACATCTAAATAGCACCTATAATTTAGGAAAGCAAAATTCCTATAATTTAGGAAAGCAAAAGCCATTTCAACTTGAGCAATTTTATACATATGATGAAATGGTTTAACTTTTCAATATTTCATTATTCAGTAAGAACCAAGCTTTCATCCCTGATTAAAAACAAAGACAATCCATTTTACAAAGTAGGGAGAAATTCTATACTTACCAATAGCACAATGTAAAATCTAAGAGAGAAAAAAGGAGGGAGAATTAATTAGGACCAACAATATTATAGTATCACACATAAAAATTATTTCAGTAACAACAAAGCAGTGGCTACTGACACACATTTGAAAACCAAATGCTCCATTTTTAAACTTGGCTACAGACTAACAAAATGTGAACTTTTTTTTTCCTTTTTAAATATAACTTAAAATGTGAATTCTTATTTGGGCTTTTGTTTGTTCATTTTTAGTTTGTGTATCTTTGGGAGATGTCTGAAAGAAGGTAACACCTTCACTTAGTCATTCGTCAAATGTCAAAGAACTCTTTTATGACACACAAACTCACAAGAGCAATAAGCACGAAACATCTCCTACATCCCGTGCTCTGCAGAACACAATGTCAGACTCTGGGACACACAGTCAGAAGGCCAGTTGTTGCTCTCGCCTGGCAGGCCCTCCACTGCACACAGTTTCTACAGGGATTCATTAACCCTCAGTCCCTATCTTGCATTGCATATGACTCACTGCATAGGCATTCTCCGGTCTAACTCCAAACCCTGCATCTTCAAGCTCCAGGGCCCTATTCCAAACTGCCACGGACATATCTACCTACTGCATCAGCAGATGTTTGTGTACAGCCAATGTCTAATGAGGTTCTTCCTTCTTACCTGCTCTGCTTAGTAATCATCCACTCTTACTCTGCTGGGTTCAACTTTTCCTTAACCCCAAGTCCAACTGATTTTCAAGTCTTGCTGATACTTCTACCCACCTTACCTTCCTTTGGCATTACAGAGTATTAAGGGCTTTCACACTAAGGCACATCCCCAGACCTTTATTTTTTATTTTCAAAAAGGATCTCATTAAGTTACTAAGATGCCCAGGCCAGGCTCAAATTTGCAATCCTTCTGTTTCAGCCTCACAGGATACTGGGATGACAAGCATATGCCACAATACCTGGCCAGTCTTCTCCATTTTTCTTTCCAGTAGCTGGCTCAGTGATTTTATTTTTAAATCATTTTATTTATTATAAATTGATATTTATGCTTGGCTACATTGTCTCTAAACTTTCAAACCTTTGCATTCTGAAATACACACTTTACTGCCATCTCCACTCTGGCCGGTTTAGTTCTTCTAAGTCCTTTTCCAACTCATCCTTTATACAGTATTGCTTTAGTCTTGGCGATGAAATAGGAAAAAATTAATCTGCAATCATCTACAAGAGCAATTTGATGATCAAAGCTATTCTAGATGGTAAGACCTAATGGCTACTGTAATGCTTTATAGAATTTTTACAAAACTTCTCTAGCAGTCATTGTACTGTTTGATCCTAACAACAGCCCTGGCAGATAGGCAGGACAGATACTGTATCTCTACTTGTTGACACAAAAATCAAAACTCAGAAGCTGCACGATGTGTCTAAGGAAGAAAATGATGGCTAGGATCAAGAACCTAGCTTTTATTTCTATTCTAGTGCTTTTTTCTTTTCTATATTACTTTTGACTCGACTCTGTACTCCAAAACTATTATTTCACTAAACTTTTGTTTTTTGTCAGGAAGGAGAGGAGAGAGCCTGGATTTAAAAAGCAAGCTGCACAAATTTACTGGTAACTGAGAAGAGAACAAAGAGGTACCATGCAGCAAACTGTACAATCTTTTTCAAAAAGATAGTACTGCTAAAGAATCTCAACTATGTGAACATTACAATATGAACCTCTTGCTGCAAAATAGGGAAAACTAAATAATGTGCCTAGATTCAAATGAGGAATCAAAGATATGAATGAAAACCACCCTTTGATATTAAAAGACAGATGGCAGTACCTATATTGCAAGTAGCAAGAAACCCAGGCTGCTGACTGGTGATGGGACACTACAAGAAAGACTGACAGTAGTTCAGGACTGTCATTTGTATTTTAGTGATAGAGCAATAGGTCTAAACTCTATCAGACCAAATCTCCTTTCTTAATCACATGTATTTTAAAATGCCTCTTTACCACCTTAAAATGAAACTCATAGATATATGACCTATATACACAAAATTTTTAAAAAGTGTCTTGATATATAAAGAAGAAATAAAAATAATTTGTTTTTAAAAATATGTATTTCAATATGCTAATGTATGGAGGCACAAAAACATAAACAGATGTACATATCAATTTATGATAAATAAATCTGAACTTTAAAATTATTGAGCCACACATGGTAGCACACATGTAAAATCACAAGTTTAAGCCTAGCCTGGGCAACCTGGCATGACACTGTCTCAAAATAAAAAAGTTTTTAAAAAAAGGGCTGGGGATGTATCTCAGTGTGAAAGTCCTATGTTTAAGCTCCAATACTGCAAAAGAAAAAAAAAAAGGCCTTTCTAGATAAGTAACAGAGAATAAAACAGCAGACGGGTGGATTAACACTAGAACAAAAAACAGCAGTAAGGTAAGTAATAATGGAAATATGACAAAGTAGAAAAGCTAAAGAAGACAGTTTACAGAAAACCTACTGTTCTGTCTTAAAATGCTGTGGATAGAGACAACTCATCTCTAAACAAGACCTTGGAGATCTTATTTTTTAAACAGTGTAAGAATAAATACAAGATAAATTAGAAGAAAAGAAAAACAGTAATGCAAAGGGCTATAAAAGCAGTTAAGTAATAGAGATACTGGTAGGATAAAATGAAAAACTACATCTTTCTTAAAATAAAATTTTTAATTCAAAGCCAACATTTCTTCTACAAACACAGAGACAACACAAAATATTAGTAGTAGTCCATATTAAAGAAATCCAGTGAAATTTAAGTCTTCCAAGTGCTTCTACTAATTTAATGAAGTCTGTTCAGGAATCTCAAATCTCCTATAACATATTTTCAATCAGTCTCATTTCTTTTGCAGTAATAACACTAACATATTGAAGTTCTTTTCAAAGAAGTATGCAAGTGGGAATCCTTTAATACTTTCAGAACAGAATGTGCAGGATGAATAAATTATTGAGAATGTCTTTATTTCACTTAACATTCTTTATACCAACCAGTAGTAGGCAGAATTCTAAAGATGATCCCCCAAGATCACTGTCCTTTGGCTCTTCAATCAATCATCTAGATACTGTAGAGCAGGTATTTCATAAATGCAACTAATCTCAATCCACTGAATTCAAGGTACAGAGTTTACGTGGGTACACCCGACCCAACTAACAGAGTACTTTAACAGTAAATTTTCTCTGGCAGGTGGTAGAAGAGGAAAAGATATTCAAAGAACAAGAAGCATTCAATATGCAATTTCTGTCCAAAGAATGGATGAGGGGAACATGTACAAAGAGAAGACAGCAGCCCCTGGGAGCTTGAGTGGGACTTCAAGTCAACAGCTAGCAAGCAAACACAGATGTCAGGTCATCAACTACAAGGAAATGTTTTCAACCAATAATCCAGTAATTTGCAAACAGATTATCTCCCTGGAGCACCCCTATAAACCAGCCAGCCTGGCTGAAACTTTTATTTCACTCTTTTGAGACCCTGAACAGAAAACTCATCAAACCCCCCCTTTTGACTTACAGAACTGCAAGCTAATAGATGAGTACTGTTTCAAGCAGCTAAGTGTGTGCTATTTTATTATGTAGCAGCAACAAAAAAAAGACTAAATAAAAACCTTCTAATAAGCTTTTTGTTTACTATTTCATTCAGATTTTTCAGTATTAGCATGTATTACAAAACTATACACATCTGTTGAGGGATTAGCCTGCAGAGATGGACACAAGTCACAGGCTGTGTGTGTGTGTGTGTGTGTGTGACAAATCTTCACTGAGTTGGACTATTTCACACATCACAGGACATCTGCCAGTAGCAGCCCCAGTCACTACGGCAATCAAAACACCCTTACGGTTTTCCAAAAAGCATTCTAAGGAGGTGGCTTATTGAGACCCACTGAGAATCACTGGACTGGAGTAAGTAAACCTCAACAAAAGAAATTTAGACGAACTGCCATATTCAAAATCTCCCCTAAAAAACATTTCTTAAATTTCTGTCTCCTCTTGAGCTCTTTCCCATTTCCACCCATCTTATTAAAATTTAACCTAAATGTCAAATGCCATTTTGCACATTTTGCTAGTTAAAACATATTTAAGATTTAAACTAAAATTTCTTTTGAAAGCTACCAATAAATCTTTTCAATTTCATTTTTTAATCTAAGGTGAAAATAAAACCAAAATCAAAACCAAAAAAACAAGACAAAATTTTAAAAAACCCCACAAACAAGCAAAAAACCTAGCATTGATTCTGCATTTGATTTTAACTCCAAATGCCAAATACTTGGGACAGAAAAAAACTGATCTGCACAGTGTGGGTGAGGTATGCATCCCTGGGCCACCCAGTTATGCCCTGAGAATCAAATATACTGTTATATTGCATGGTAGGCAAGAGCTCTACCACTGAGCTAAACTCCTACCCCTTTTTATTTTGAGACAGGGTCTCACTAAATTCTCCAGTCTGGCCTTGAACATGTGATGCTTCTGCCTCAGCCTCCCAAGTAGTTGTGATTACAGGTGTGTGCTACCACTCCCAGCTAGACTGTGGGGTTACTGAATCAGTAACTATCAATGCACTTTATTTGATAAATTTCATCAGTCCGTTTGCAGAAACATTAGAAACAATGCATTTATGCTATATAGTCTATCATCCTATAGTTTTATTGTTAATGCTTTGTCATTCTTTTTTCAATTTAACAACTATACAACAAATACAGAAAACTCTACTTCTCTTTAAATCAAAATATAAGTTAACTGTTATGGCTTGTGTCTAGATGTCCTCCCTAAGCCTTATGCAGTCATAGTTGGGGCTTTTCAGAGTAGTTGATCTAGAGTGTGTGATGCTAGGACTAAGGGCATGCAATTACTAAATTAGCCCACTGATACTTTGGTCTAGTTCTGGCAGTGGCTGGGAAGGCCCAGCCTGAATGTAATAGAATTTAAGGGACAGAAAGAGGGCTGCTGCTTACCACCACTTCACAACTGGCTGCCTTTTGCCTGTCCTGCTTTGCCATGGACTATTTTTCCTCTGCCATGCCACCAGACCTTGGAGCCAGTTGACTAAAGACTGTTACTTCTGCAAACTGTGAGCCAAAATAAACCTTTCCTCTTTAATTTTGTATGTTGGTTATTTTTCTCAGCAATGAGAAAAGTAACCAAGACAGTATGTAAGCTGCTTATTTTCTTTTTCTTCAAAAAAAATCTTTGAATCTTATTTTCCTGTCATACTCTGCTTTTTACACTATATGCATTTTACTTTATAAAATTTATACTTGTATACTATTTTAAGATTCATGTAAGTGATAAATGAATATATGAAGAGTAAAATTGGAAGTCTTTTATTTCCTGCCTCTACCCCCAATACAACTCTCCTCTACAGCAGGTAACACTGGTAGCAGACTAATATATACACTTCCATATTGTCTCCAATACCAGTTCTGCTTTTTTTCTAGTTTTTCCTCATCAGAAAATACTCACATACTTTAACATTTATTCTCATGTTTTTAACTTATGAATTAAGAAGCTTAAAATCTGAAGTGATGTAAAACTTACATTGTTAGGTTTGCCTTTTGCTTACCCTCCTTCTTTTCCTTTCCTATCCTAGTGAAATCTGAAAGACCTAATGAAATTCCCTTTGAATATTGTGTGATCTATATCATGGTCTGAAACTATGCTGTCCAATGCAATAGGCATTAGCCATATGCATCTATTTAAATTTAAATGAAAACAATTTAAAAGTTTCTTTTAACCAAGCCATGTTTCAAGGGCTCAATGACCACATGTGACAAGTGGCCACTATACTGGACAGCACAGACAATTGGGAACATTATCACTACAGAAAGTTCTACAGCGCTAAAAACTTAATTTTATTTATTATTTAATACTGAAATATCCTTTCATAAAATTTTTTCACATTCCACTATTTTTGCTGATGTCTTCAGAAAGCCTCCATCTGTAGGAAGTTGCATGGTTTGTTATTCAAGAACCTAATGCTTTCCCTTAGCTCCATGTAGCTTTTTCTCCTTCAAAGAAGGTCTAAGCCTGAGGTCCCAGGTTTCTTTTACTATATTTCTAAATCTTCTCATTACTGGAAATTGTTATCTTTAAGTTTAAGAACATAATAAATAGATGCTCAAGAAGGACAGGAATTTTTCCTCTGGCATAGAGTTCCTCTGAGGGTCTTCATATATACTTTTTCTCCCCCCTTCCCTCTCTCTTTCTGTCTATTGTACATCCTTGCAGTACATAACAATTATACTCATTGTGGGGAACAGGTACATGTACATAACATCTTAATTCTTTATTCCATTTCCTCTCTCTTCTCCTCTATCTCTAGATCCCCTTCCCATCTGTAAAAGAGCTATCTCCCTGTTTCCCATTATTCATCTTTTATTTTACTTTTTAAATTATACTTTAGGTTCCCATATTCTCAATTACCTACTGAGATGCATTTTCAGTTAAGTTTTCTGTAACTTTTTCCTTCATCATTTATGTTATAGTTATTATTTATATAAGGTTTATTTTTCTACTTCTGGTAGCCTTATTTTTTGAAATCTTGTATAACCTCATTTTTGTGAATGCATTGGATCTATTGCATTATTATTCATTTGTTGAATTTCACTGCTTTTCTATATCTTGTTTTTCCTGTTGTTCTGATAATCGTGTTCCTATCAGCTAGTTGACCAAAATGTAGTTATAGCCAGTATGTCCAGTACTATATAATGTTCTTTCTGTTTCCAACAATGAACTCAAAAAACCTTCCTCTGGCTTCTGCTCTGTCATCTACTCTTTCTTCTGAAATTATGTATAACTAGGAACGTCTGCCTTTTCCTGAACTTTCAGGTTCACCTATTTCTATGCACAGCCCTGATTTGTCACCATCAGTATTTTTAGTTTGACTTAAAAAAATTCTTTTCAGCACATGCCTTTCTAAAGTCATTAGCCCTCGCACCTATTTGAATACCATATCAATTTGCTTCTATTTGTTTGAGTTGTCAAGAAATGAGGGTTGTGTGGGTGGGTTCCTGTTTCCTACAGGCTTTCTTTCCTTCTAGAATTGTGACACTTACTAATTATACCCAAATTCGTTTCTTCCTCCTGTTTCTTACATTGTTTTTGAAGCTGGTTTTTCTAGGATTTGTTGTTCTTCTAGTTCACATTAGACATCCCCAATATGTCTTGCTCTGCTAGTTTTTCAGAAGTCTCTTAGAAAACTGTTTTTTCAAAAAGAATCTTCAAAATAAAGGTATTCAAGGGGACATAAAGAGAATTAACATGTGTCATGTTCAGGTACCAACTCCCCACAATGAACATAATCATTATATACTACAAATGTGTACTAATAAAAATAAAACTTTGAAAAAAGAAAAAAGAGTAGTAAATACATGCAGCTTGTGTTTCAAAAGTTTCTAACATAACTGCTACTGAGAAATTGGCATGATACCACAGGAGGAAAAATATTATATGATCATGCCCTCAGACCAGTCCACACAGCACATTTTTTAATATCTTGAAACATAGTACTGTATTAACAACACCACAAAAACTTAACCACCTAACATTTCCTTTTTCACTAAGGATTTGAAGAGAGTGGGGGCATGGCATAAATCCATGGCATAAATTTTGTTATAATTACAGAGAAATGGGGCTGAAAAAGGAGTACCAAGGTTAGAAAACTATAACCAAAGCTGTCTGCTCTCCTTACTGCCCTCCATAACCAATCTTGGTATTTGAGATCTAGCCTTAGATCAGCTTTAGGAAAAAAATCAGCAATGAGATTGAGGTGTTTTTTCCCTTTTTGTAGATAGGGAGTTCTACAAGAGTAGAAAGATCTAGAAAGGAATGGAAGGAAAGGAAGTTCCAGTGATCCTCTAGTCATTCCTGGATAGACAGTGGTATGTAAATGATGAAGTAATGTATTGCGTGATCACAATATATGGTGAGGATTTAAATTTTCAAAAATCTATTAAATACACATTGTCAGTAATCCCCCTCAATACTCCACACACTTATCCCATCATTTTCTGAAGCAGTTTTGGAAGTCCTGTTTCATGAGCCTTTAAAAGCAGTGATCAAAAACTAATGGGTGAGGCCAGGGATATAGCTCAGCAGCATAATCACCTGCCTGGCAAGTGCAAGGTCTTGAGTTGGATTTCCAGTACTCTCTGCCCCCCCCCAAAAAAAAAGAAAGAAAGAAAGAAAAAAAAATCAGTGAGTGCATATCCTCATCTATTTTGGTCACCAGATCTGGCACCGTTCAACTTACAGCTTTTCCCCCACAGTAAAAATGACTATGACAGATAAATAGTTTAAATCAATTCAGGACAAATCAAGCCATGACAGCACAATTAAATACATTCATGAATAAGAACTCCTAAAACTGCTTCAGAGAGTGACAACAATGATGAGAGAAACGTATTTGAAGTGAAGGGGGTTATTTTGATAATATATCTTTAAAAGTTAAACACTGTAGTTTTTGATCACACTGGTACACACAGGTGAAAGACAGTCTATATCAGTGTCAACAGAGAGTCTTTGCAGAGCTACCTTAACCCATCTGATTCCTCACTGTCGGTCAAAGAGGCAAGGCAGGTAACTGTACAAATTTGAATATGTTTTTGTTATAATTACATTATGTTAAACAAAGGTATTCAGAAATCCAGATTTACTCTGAAATCACTTCAAATTGCTATAATGTTGCATTAATCTACTAATTATTAATTTCTACTTAAATCTAGAAGAGCCCACCTTAATCAATTAGTATCATGGATCCAAAAACAGAATGAGACAAAAAGGAAACACCCATACCTCATTATAGTATAGATTAGCAATGGCAAATCTTTTAGAGTTTTCAATGATAATAACAGCGTGACAGGGCATTGTGTGCCATAGGTTCACTTCCACTGGTATAGATGAACAGCATTTATTAAAAAAACTGAGACATAATTTACATAATCCCAAATTCACCTTTACAAAGTATATGACTCAATGGTGTTTTCACTATTTTCACAACTATCATCACTATTTACTTCAAGAATATTTTCATCACTTTAAAAAGAAGTCTTGTACCCATTAGCAGTCACTCCTTTCTCTCCTTTCCACAGTTGCTAACATTCACTAATCTATTTTCTGTCCTAATGGCTTTGTCTATTCTGGACATTTCATTGAATGAAAACATACAATTTGTGACTTTTTGTGTCTGCCTTCTGCCACATAGCTTGCTTTCAAGGTTTGTCCTAGTATTATATGTGTCAGTAGTTAATTCATATTTATAGTATGGATACATCATATTTTTATCTATGATTAGTACATTTATGTAAATTAGTACTCAGAATTACTCAAGATTCAGTTCAACACAGAACGCATTACTCAAGACACTGAGTCTCTAGTCCCACAACACTGCCTTCAACATTTTACTTAACTCAGCATATAAAGCATATATAGCCAGGAGTGATGGCATGCATCAGTAGGATAGTCCTAACTGCTCAGGAGGCTAAGATGGGAAGATCAATTGAACCCAGAAGTTCCAGACAACATGGAGAAGCACTAACTCAAAAACAAAAAATTAATAAAAATAAAAAATATATATTTATAAATATATCTATATCACAATCTCTATCATACTGTGTGTCTTGTAAGGGCTTTGGTAAATATTTCTTGGGTTTACTACCTAGCAACCTTTTTCTAAAACCATCCCCTTCTCTTCTACTTTGTATTGTCACTGTTACCCTGCTCCTTTCTGTAAGTGACAAGCCCAGGAATATGCACTTCATTCTAGTGGGACCAACTAGACTCTCACTGCAGATGCAGAACTGAGACTAAGATTCTGTTTCTACTTACTGCTCTCTTGACTGGAGAACCTGTAATTTCAAGAGGTTTAGCTATTACCATTAACTGCCACATGGACTAAGAAACTAGTTTGAAGAAAGAGAACAGGAGAAAAAGACAGACACACAGACAGACAGACAGACAGACACACACACACATACACAGAGCCAGTAAGAGATAAAAGAGATGGAACATAGGGTTTATGTCTGTGTTATGGTCTGTGACACCAGCCCTGTTAAGGTCATGTGCATCCCTGCCCCTAGATCTCACAGCTGAGGAGGTTTCTGTTGTCTCTACCCAGTAGCCCTACTGTAATTATGTACCCAGTGCAATTTTAAGCCTTTCAGAAAGGGCTCAATTTCCCACAATACTCATTACCAAACATATACTTACTTAAATGACTCCTCATAAAATAATTTGGAAAATTATCTATAAGTAATACTCTAGACATTCTTGGGTAAATAGTAGAAATAATTAAGATCTGTGTCCATTTTATTTAAAATCTCTTTCATTGCATCACCAAATCAATATATGATCCATTTTGCAAAAAATAATTTAAAGTACTCTGAAAATAAATTTATACATGTCTATTTGCACTTGTTTAAAAGTCTCTCAAAAAGAAATGTTTTATATTTTAACAAGATATGATTTTTTTTGAGAATAAGTAACTTCTATTTTCTTTTTAGGTCAATTTCTACAGAACTTACTAAAGAGTAGTATCACCACAGAGAGATAGAAATGAATAGCTGACCTTCCTGGATTAATTTTCTCCTCCTGTAAACAAAATGTACGGTCAAGCACTAATGATTCCCACAAGGATAACCCATGTGTAATTAACCAACACCACACATATCTGATGATTACACAGTGCAGACTGGGTAGGTGCTGAAGAAATACTCCTTAACTTGCTCTACCACCCAGGATGAGGGGCGCCACCATTACTGACCTCTGCGATGTTAATTTCCTGCACATTCCTGGGAGTTTTTACTTCTTATTCACTGTCTTTTCCCAAAAAATCAAATCCTGGATTTATCACCTAATTGTTCCTTAGTAGAGATCACAGAGATAAAACCAAAAATCCAAAATATTTTCTTAAATCCCTACAGCAAATTCAATGGGGATGAAGGACTAATCTTTCGAAGTCTAAGACTTACCTCCCAAGTGGATTTTGTATCACACTGTTTAATGTTCCTACTTTCCCTAAAACTCACTTAAAATTTTTAAATTAAAAATTTTAATATTACAAGGTCTTGAAGACATAGAACCCTTCTGAAATTACAGCACTGAAGTATTCCAATAAGGTACAAGTCTCTAGCACATCAAGCACTAGGCAGTATCTGAAGGTCTTGACCTCAAATTTGCTTCTCTGAAGCTTGAGGGATTATGTGGCCAAAGCTACACATTTACCACTGTCCCTTCCAAAAAAATTCACACCTCTAAGTATAAAAAAAATCGCTCATTGGAAGATGCTAGCTTCCTTAGACTCATACTGTTAGGGTAGGAAGGGACTTTAGAAATCTACTTTAACCTAATTCCTTTACAAATGAAAAAGATGGGGAAAGGATAAAAGACGTGCCAAAATTCACAAAGTTGGTAAACCAGCATAGTTAGAAAAGGGTACTCAGGCTCCCAGTTGGAAGCTTGTTTCATCGTATCACCTGCCTAAAATGACCATGGACAGCATTTAAATTCTTCTGCTTTCCAAGTGGAAAAAAACCAAAAATACTAGAATGTTCTGCTTTTGAAAGTGATGATGAAAGGTGGAGATAAATGATATTTTTTCTTAAATATCACTTCATAGTGCCACAGAGGTATAAATATCATGATGGGCTATCCCAGGAATCTAAGGAAAATGAAACTGAATACCAGCTCTTTCTTGCAACCCAAAAGTTTCTTCACCACAATGAATTACGGCAGCTATTGATTTTGTGTGCACAAAAATATCTTCAGTCCTCCTTTTCCATCAACAAATCCAACAGTTCCTTTGCCAGAAGGGCAGCCATGTACCCTAAGCCTGACTAATCAAGCATTTCACTTCACTGGCATGACTGCTACATCAGCAATTGTGTAAGTAAGGCCAACCAGAACCCTTCCCTAGCTCTAGTGTGGCACTGACGCCGGGGAAAATGAACAACCTTACCATTTCCTACCATATTGTCTGCAATAGGAGAGCCTTACAACCAAAAACGCCAAGAAGCAGAAATCACCAGAGGTCAAAAATGCAGAGTCTGGTAATGTCAGGTCCCTTGTTCCTTTCATTTTACCAATTAACCATCTAACTTTATCAGCTACAGAAACCAGTAAATTCCTTTTCTGCTTAAAATAGTCAGTTGTAACTCAAAAATCCTGATCTATATTCACCCTGGAGAAAGGATGAGGGTGTATACATCTGCCAACTTCACTGGTTTCATTATACGGCTTCTGAAACCCCGAGTTTGCCAACACCTGTACTACCCTTTATAACTTATGGTTTAAAAATGTGTTTTAATTTGGATGCCTTTAAATAGGTTCTGCTGCCATATTCATCGCTCCTAATGCCCTATTCTCACCAACTACACTTTCCATTATGTGAGGCCTAAAAGAATCTGAGTGTGCCCAGGATAGTCGTAAGATTTTTAAAGCCCTAACATAAACTGGTATGACTTGACTTCCAATAAAAGTTGCATATAAAATATATTATGAGTAATAAGTTAATCAGAACTTTCTTACCTAAAACATCAAAAAGATAACAAGAGGAATCAACATTAGGAGACAAAATTTCAAAAGTTAAAATCCAGCAGAGATATGGATACTTCAACATAACTTAGTAGCATGTTTTCTATTTGGTAGTAATTGAAATAGCAAATCTCAAACCTACCTCCAGTAAGGCTCCAGTCTGGAAGAATTTCAAAGGCCTTTCTATTGAATAATAAAGGCTATGGTAGCTCCCTTTAGCCAGATATGCTCTGACCAAACCAACTGCTATAACCAGCCACCTAATAAAAGAGAAAAGAGCAATCAGAAAAACAAAAGCATAAACAGGACTTGAGGTAACAGAAAGATGTGATGGGGTTGGAGATATATTTCAGCAGCATAAGTACCTGCCTGGCAAGTGTAAGATTCTGAGTTTGATTCCCAGTACTATCACACCAAAAAATTTTGTAAAAAAAATGTAGCAATAACAGACCATGCTAAAGATGACTTCAAGAACTAGTGATCACATGTGTAAACATCACATTGTTTCATTAGTGTGAAATAAAATATATAGCTGAAATAAAGCATATATATGTGTATCTGTATATATATAAAAAAGTTAAGATAATTATAGTACTATATCTCTAAGTTTGCTGAAGAAAAAGATTTGTGCTGTTATTGTTCAGACAACTGAATGCAGATGTCTGTTGCTCTGGGTGAATGATTTGGGGATGACAATGCACAATGTATATACCACTGTTGCCCTCTGATTGCCATGTTTTGAAATTTTGTTGTTTTTTTTTTTTTCTTTTTATCCTTAAATAAAATGGACTTGAAGAAAGAAAGAAAAAAAAAAAAGAACTAGTAGTCCTGGAATGCTATGGTGTGGATCTTATGTGTTTCTGAAAACCCCATGTGGTGGTGGGGGGGGGCGCTGGTTTAAGGGGTGAGGCCTTGCCACTGGGTTATGGCCCAGAAGAAGAATGTGGGACTTGGGCCCTTTCCCTTTCTTTTGCTTCCTGGCCATGAGGGGAACAAGGTGTTGACCTGCTAGGGGCCCAAAGCAGTAAGGCCAACTGATTGTAGACTACAATCACCAAAGTTGTTAGGCAAAATAAAACTTTCCTCTTTAGAAAGTGATTATTCAGATGCATGTTATTGTAATGAAAAGGTGACTAATACATCAACTGTTGCTCTCTACCATCACTATGTTTTGTTTTGTGCTTTTGGTACTGGGAATCAAACTCAAGACCTCACACTTGCCAGGCAGGCACTGGGCTGCTGAGCTATATCCCCAGCCCTACCTATCAAGAGTCCCATCTGAGCCCTGAGTTTTGGCAAATTTGCCTCCTGAGAACAAAGCCAAAATGAAAAAAATAAGCTAAAATAGTCCTTGTGGTGATAAATTAGATGACAGAAAGTCTAAGACCAGAGGAAAAAAATTGCTCAAGGCAAATTTTAAATGACCTGCACAGTTAAAGATCTTTAATAATAATCGAGGTCCGGTGTGGTGGTGCACACCTATAATCCCAACACCAAGGAGGCTGAGGCTTCCTTGAGTTCAAGAATAGCCAGCACTATACTGTGAGTTCAAGAACAACCTGAACTACAGTGAGATTCTGTCTCAAACAAACAAACACTAGGCTATGCCATGTTTTATTTATTAAATTTCATAATTCCATAAAGGTACATCTCTTGGAACTCAGTTATAGATTTTCCTGATATGTAAGCATAACTAGGCAATGGTGCATATGATTAATGCTTTTTCTAAACACTATCATAGACATCAAACAAGAGTTGAAAGAAAGAAAGAAAGAAAGAAAGAAAGAAAGAAAGAAAGAAAGAAAGAAATTTGCCAATGGTGTAATTGGCCCAGTCTTAGAGGAACATATTATTGTTTTAATATTTTAGCAGTAAATTAGAGCATTATTTTGCACCCACAATCCCGATTCATCTTCCTGGTTTAAGACATTACTCCTTACCTACTACCTCATTCTCTATGTTCTTTATGAACAAATATTTCTTCCCCACTGTACCTTAAAATGCATCTCCGGTGCAATGTGCTTTATCAATGCCCTTGCTAGGACAAGAATTTTATATATAAAACACACAGCTTCTAGAATGTTCTTTAAAAAAAAACTCAATGTGACCACTTACATGATAGACAACTTGTGTCTATATCAGTTCTTAATAGGTTCCAGATCCAGAATGTCTGCTTAACAGGTTCTATGATCTCAAACAAGTCAACAAATCACAATTTCTCTGAGCTTTTCAACATCAACTATTTCTAATACAAGCAATAAGCTTCACAGAATTTTTTTCATGAAAAAGCAAAGTGCCGAACTGCACAAATATATCAGCATATATATATATATATATGTACTTGTCAGCATCTTAGATCACACAAGGGGCTCTGGGTGGAATAGATGGATGGATGGGAAGTTTTCACTGTATGCCTTTGAGTGTATTTTGAATTTTGCCACTGTATTACCTTAAAAATAAATTAAAACTGGATAGTCACTACACAGTTCTCTAAACTTTTGTGTTTAAATTTTCTCAATAAAATTTTAGGGAAATTATTTTTCCAAATAAATACATTTCGCAAATTCATAACAAATGGTCTGATTCTGTGAAGTGCCTCACCAAAACATAAGAGCAAAGAATTACAAAGCAGGAAGAACCTTGTAAATCATCTAGCCCAACTCTTCGTTTTTACAGATGAAAAAACGGAATCCTGGAGACAGAAGCCGTTGGATTCAAAGTGCCAAGGCCAGTTAGCGTCAGAACTACAACTAAAAACATGCAGCGAGAAGGGTTGGGCTGAAATGAGCAGAAGGAGCGAAAGGTTGCGGAGGTCTGTCCTCCTCTTCCCCAGGAACTCTCTCCCTCCCACTCCCTAGTTTTGCCTACCCCACCTCCACCCCATCTCCGATCCAGTCTGAAAACTAAACTCATGTTGCTGGACCAAAACTTTGAACGCCTTCCCAGCCCATTCCGGATCAAGCTCAGCCCGGATTTTGAAAACGGCCGCCTAAACGAATGGTCACTCCGCGGCGGGGAGGTGAGGCAGGGCTGGACAGCTCGCCGCGGGCGCCGGGCCGCACCGCCCCACGCGCGAGGCTCTCGAGGCCTCCGCGCCCTCACGGCCCCGTTCCCGGCACCGCACGCACGCAGGCAGGCGGGTCCCGCGCGCCGGCCGCCGGGGATGCACTGCACGCGCCGGGCCGCGCCGCCGGCAGCAGAGCGCCCTCCCCGCAGCCGAGCCCCAGCCTCACCCCGCCGTCATCACCACATTGTAGATGACCAGGTACGCTGTGGCCAGAGGCCCCGGACCCTTCTTCCTCCGCGTGCCACTGCCTTCGCTGAACCCGGCCCGGCCACCACCACCCCCATTTCCCTTCGTCGTTGCAGTCGCCGCCGCTGCCGCCATGTCGAGTGCCCACAGCCCGCTCTCCCTGCGCGAGCACCACCCGCTGGACTTGGCCGGACGAGGGGGCGGGGGGAGGGGCGAGGGAGAGGCGGGGCCTAGAGGAGGGCGGAGCCTAGACACCGCCCACGGGGCCGCCATTTTGGGTGAGGGCAGAGACGCTCCTGGCGCTCCCGCCCCTGAGCTCGCCTCAGTCGCTGCCGCCATCTTGGATCAGGGTACTCCGCTCCTAAGGCGCGAGCCCCGTAGCCACCTCCGGCGCCATTTTGAGTTAGGTCAATATGGGTTTTGGTCACCGTGGCCTGGCCCACTCTTCTGTCGGCTGGCTGTTCGGTCGTCTCTGGCCGTTTGCTCTCCTATAACCACTGCTTCCCATATTGGCTCAAAATGCTCTCCTTCTCCATCTTTGTTTTCTCCCAGTCGGTTTATCTTCCTCCTGTATAGGTATCCTGCCATCTTGCTTCAGGGTAACTGAGGCCCACTGGGCTTCTCATCTGTACCAGGGTCCAACGTTTTTCCACAGTGCAGGGTATGCCCAGTTGCTAATGCTGCTGCTGCTTTTTTGCTTTTTGTCTTTTTGAGACAGGGTTTCACCATTCAGTTGAGACCGGCCTTGAACACACTTTGAAGCCCAGGCTAGCCTCCAACAGACACTGATCCACCTGGCTCCAACTTCCTGAGTGCTGGGATTACAGGCGTGCACCACCACACCTGGCTGCTGTGCTCCTTAACCAGTGGGCATGTTGTAGACTCCACTTCAGAAGACTGTTTTTCCTGTATTTCAAATAATGAACGAGAGCTCTTATAGCCTAGCATCCAAGATGTCACTGAGGGCTGGGTAGGTGTGCAGTGCAATTGCTGAGGGCTGGTGACACAATGCAACCAGCAGCCTGTGGCCATGTGCCTGGCTAGTGGAGGAACAAGGTACTAGAGATAAGGGAAAATACGACCATGGGGGCCAAAAATAAAGGAATTTTGGCTTAGATGCAAAGTCTACTTCTCCAGGGAAAGACAACTCTGGATAACTCCTCCAACTGCCTGATTTGACTTTCTGATCATTTCTTTGTTCTACAGGTTTCTTCACAAGTTTTCTGCCATTAATTTTCATACCACCAAATATCTCCTTAAAAGAATTACTGTTTAGTGAGGCGTGGCAGTGCATACATGTAATCCCAGTACTTGGGAGGTTAAGGCAGGAGGATTGCCACACGTTTGAGGCCAGTCTGGCCTACCTAGTGAGTTCAAGGCCAGCCTGAACAGCATAATGAAACCCTGTCTCAAAAAAACAAGAAAAAAGAATTACTGTTCAGAATTTAAAATACCATTTTAATTGCTGTATAAAACATTCATGTATTCATTTAAATAAGTATTAGTGAAGCAACCTGGTTGCTCTAAGATTCACCTTAAATGAGAGGCAAGAGTTTTCAGTCTCCAAGAGAATACATGAAACCAGACAAAAAATACAACTGTATTGTTATCAAAACAAACAAACAAAAAACACCTAAATAAAACCTCTAGTTTTACTTGTTCTTAGTGAACTTAAAAATTACCAGGTTTGGTGGCGGGGGGGTCACAAAGCAAAGCAAGGCTTTATTAACCTCCGACTAGCTTTGTTATAGGTAGCCCCTCTCAAGGGTTATGGTGGTAATAGTTGCCTAAGTTACTTTTCAGGGACTTGAAGGCTGCTTTTGCTACAAACATTGGCTTTTCACCTGGATCATATGTCCAATAGGGTGATGCGAGAAAGATGAAAAAGTTTGACATTTTTGGCTTCATATTTTGTCTGTCTCCTTGGCAGCCTTAACCTTTGGGCCGATGATACCAACCAACCACCATGACCTAAAACACCAGATCATAAAAAGAAGGAAGATCTTTGCCTATTCCTATAAAATATATGAATATTATTTCTCCTTTTTAGCTCATCTCTTTCCTGTATTATTCTAATACTGTCTATAACTTGTCAACTCCAAAGTTAAAAAGCTGACTTCTAAGTAAGGGACCTGCTTGCATTTCCATTCATTGGCCACTGAGTAACGCTTTTTTTTCTCCCATCTTTTGGCAGTGGTCTTTTTGAGACAGACTCTTGCTATGCAATTCAGGCTGGCCTTAAGCTCACTTTTTTTTTTTTTCTTTTTGAGACAGGGTCTCACTATGTAGTTCAGGCTGGCCTTGAGTCCAAGCTGGTCTCAAACTCACAACAATCCTCCTGCCTCAGCCTCCTGAGTGTTGGGATTACAGATGTGAGCCACCACGCCCAGCAAATATATCAAATTTGGGGGGGGTTTGTTTGTTTTTTGTGGGGGTTTTTGTTTGTTTGTTTTGTTTTTTGTACTGGGGATCAAACTCATGACTGTGTGCTTGCAAGGCAGGCACTTATGCCACTGAGCTAAATCCCTGGCCGTGAGCTCACTTTTTAGGTCTTGAATTTGCAATGATCCTCCTGCCTCAGCCTCCCAAGTGCTGGGTTTACAAGCATGCACCACCACACCCAGCTCAAACCCTTTTCTTGATTATAGTATTAGTTAATGAAAAGTGGTACCAGAAAATTATTTTTTTGAACATACTTTTTTTTGTATGTATTTGGTACCAGGAAATTTTTACAGTAACTTGGGGATAGTGGTTTGGGCCACAATGGTAACAACTGAAGTGAGGAAAAATTGAATTTTGGAACTATTTTAAAACTCTTAAAGATTTGTGGATGTAATATTAGATTTGAGTGGAAGGTTGAAGAGGCATTCAGACAACTTGGAAGAATGAATTGTGGAAGCAAGATTTTTCCTCTCTTCCTCAGCCTCTTTTTTTTTTTTTTTCTTTCCTGGCTTTTTAAAATTTACTTTTTTAAGTGAAATAAATGGGGCACACATGTGTAAATACTGCATTGTCTCTCTGATGTGAGAAGGTAAAAGTATAAATAAGGACCAAAATGTATATTAAGTATTATGAAATAGGAAGAAAATGTACAAATGAGGAGGGGAACAAGGGAGAAAGAAAAGAAGGGAAAAATTAAAAAAATTAGAAAAGAAAGAAGAAATGGAAACAAAGATTTTGTAAATGGGGAGAGGATGAAGGGTGGGAGCAAGGGGTGGGGAATGGGAAATAATCAAGTTACATCATGCTCAGGTACAAATTCTCTATGATGCACGTGATCATTATGTATATCTAAACTGTACCAATAACATCTGATTGAAGAAAAAAATTTTCAATTAGTCCATATTCATGATACCTAGTGAGTACCTTCATCATAAATAGGGAATCTGTACCTATACATAATGTATCTTGATTTGAGGAAGCAATGTTTGAAGGCAGAAATCAGGAATTTTGTATGTGTTGAGTTTGAACCCCTTATGGGATGCTGAAGTAGACAGAGACTGAGGTTCCGGGAGGAAATGTAGGGTAGAGGTAGCAACAGCATGGGGTGGTATTTAAAATCATGAGACCTGCAGAGATGAAAATAGAGAGGACCTGAGCAGTCGTTGAGGCTTCATGCTTTACTGTCTTCTCAGTTTGTATGGAGGTCCTGTTGCCTTGCTTTTCTGTGTTCTTTAAAGAATAAGTTGATGGGCCAAATTTGCAGGCTGTGATCATAGCAGGGAAATGGGTTTTTGCAAAAGAAAGAAGCTGAACATTTTGCAAAACAAAAGAATCACTTGAAAGCTTTTTTCACTATTAACTGATTTTTTTCCCAATATAATCTACTTAATGGGAAAGTAGGAGGTAGGAATACATAAAGCGCTGTCTGGTTGGAAATCAGGTTATAACTTGATATAGCTTCTTGCAGTCATTTAGGCCCAAACCCCATTCTTTCTATACACTGCAGAGTGACCTTTTCCAAATTCATCTTTTCTCATGTCTACTGCTTCCCTGTCCTATCCCCTTAAGATATTTAAATGGCTTTTAATGACACTTATGGTGCAAAATATTTAATGTGACCTATGATAATCTACTCTTCATCCTTCCACCTAGCTATCCCTAGCCATAATAGTATTCTCTCAAGTTTTACAGTGAGCAAGTTTGCTATCTGCCACAAGGACTTTGAACATGCCATTGCTGTTCAGCTAGGCACTCTAAATGTTGCCTAGGATGATTTCCAGGCCTACCTTCCTTCTGATCTAAGGTCCATCACTTTCTAATAGGAAGTTTGCCTGAATTTTTGGAATGAATCATTCTCCTTGCTATGGTCACCAATGACTTTTCATGACATATACCACAGTAATTTTATACTCACTCATGTGATTCCTCTCAACTACTAGACTGCAAGTTTTGTAAGATAGAGACAGTAATATGTTCTTGGTGGTGGTGGCTCATTAAATGTATTTGTATTCTTCCTTCTCATTTCTAACATACTACCTGGAGACATGATATATCGGTTTCTCTAGTAAAAGTAAAGTAAAACTCAAAATTATAATGACATAAGCAGAAGTCATCAGATTCCTGCTGTGAAACAGCTCTATAACTTGTGGCATAGTGTTTTTGTACTGGGAATTGAGCCCAGGGCCTTAGATTGAGCTACATTTCCAGCCCTATTTTTTTTTCTTTGAAACAATGTCTCTGTCAGTGAATTTCTTATTCATGTATAAGAAGACTATTGATTTTTTAGTGTTGACTTTGTAACCAGCTATGTTACTGAATTTGCTTATTAAATCTAGAAGTCTTTTGGTGGAGTTTTTGGGGTCTTCTAAATAGAGTATCATGTCATCTGCAAATAATGATAATTTAAGTTTTTCTCTTCCTATCTTTATTCCTTTTATTGCTTTCTCTTGTCTAATTGCTCCAGCTAAAGTTTCCAGGACAATGTTGAAAAAGAGTGGACACAGTGGACATCCTTGTCTTGTTCCTGATTTTAGAGTAAGAGCTTTCAGTTTTTGTCTATTTAGTATTTGCTGACTGTCGGTTTGTCATAAATAGCTTTTATCAGATTGAGATAAAGACCATCTATTCAAATTTTCTGTAAGATTTTTATCATGAATAGGTGCTGAACTTTGTCTAAAGCTTTTTCTGCATCTATTGAGATGATCATATGATTTTTGTTCTTGGCTCTGTTAATATGGTATGTTACATTTATGGATTTACATATGTTGAACCATCCCTGCATCCCTGAGGTGAATCCCACCTGATCATGGTATACAATCTTTTTGATGATTTGCTTGAGTCTGTTTGCCAGTATCTTATTGAGGAGTTTTGCATTGATATTCATTAGGGAGATTGGTCTATAGTTCTCTTTCTTAGTAGGTCTTTCTCTGGTTTTGGAATCAGAGTAATGTTTGCTTCCAGGAATGAATTTGGGAGTATTGCTTCCCTTTCAATTTCATTAAAGAGTTTGAGAAGTAGCAGTATTAGGTCTTCACTAAATTTCTTTTAGAATTCAGCAGTGAATCCATCAGGGCCTGGGTGTTTCTTTGTTGATAGATTTTTAATTACATCTTTGATTTCACTTATTGGTATTGATTTATTTAGGATTTTTATATTTCTTGATTCACCTTTGGTAATTCATATGTATCTGTCCATTTCTTCTGTATTTTCCATCTTATTAGAACACAAGTTTCAAAGTAGGTATAGATGATTTTCTGGATTTCTACAGGGTCTGTTGTGATTTCACCCTTTTCATTCCTAATTGCATGAATTTGGGTCTTTTTTTTATAACATTGGCTAGGGATTTGTCAATTTTATTTAGTCTTTCAAAGAACCAACTCTTTAATCCATTGATTCTTTGTTTGTTTGTTTGTTTAGTCTCTGGTATGTTAATTTCTGCTTTGGTCCTTATAATTTCCTCCCTTGTACGAGCTCTCGGTTTAGCTTGCTTTTCTTTTTCTAGAAGTTTAAGATTCAACATTAAGTTGTTTATATATGCTTGCTCTGTTTTCCTGATATGAGTATTTACTGCTATAAATTTCCCTCTTAGGACTCTTTCATTGTGTCCCACAAGTTCTGATATGTTGTATTGCCATTGTCATTGAACAGTAAAAACTAATTTCTTCTTTAATTTCATCTGTGACCCATTGGTTGTTCAATAAGGTGCTATTTAATTTCCGTGTGTTTATGAAGTTCTTGTGGTTTCTTTTGGCATGGATTTGCAATTTCATTGCTCTGTGGTCTGATAGTAGGAATAATTTGAATTCCTCTGCATTTACTTAAGCATGTTCGATGAGCCAGTATGTGGTCTATTTTGGAAAATGTCTCATGTGCAGCTGAGAAGAATGTATATTCTGATGTTGTGGAGTAGAATACTCTATATACATCTACAAAGTCCATTCACTCAAAAGTTTGATGTAGTTCTAATATTACATTATTGACTTTCCACCTAGTTAATCTCTCTTTTTGTAACAGTGGGGTACTGAGGTCTCGCAATATAATTGTATCAGGGCTTATTTGATTTTTCATGTCCGTTAGTAATTGTCTTATATAATTGGATACAATGGTATTTGTTGCTTATATATTTATGACTGTTCTCTCTTCCTCTTGGATTGTTCCCTTTATGAGGATGTAGTGACCTTTTTTACTTCTCTTAATCAATGTTGACTTCAAATTCACTTTGTCTGCAAATAGAATGGCTACCCCTGCTTTTTTCTGGGTTCTTGCTAAATGGAGTATTGTTTTCTATACTTTGACTTTCAGTCTATGAATTTCTTTTTGAATTAATGTATTTCTTGTGTGCAGCATATTGTTGGATTTGGCTTATTGATCCATGCTGGTAGCCTGTGTCTTTTGACTAGTGAATTGAGACCATTAGCATTGATGATTATAACTGATATGTATTGACTTATCCTTGTCATATTAATTCCCTGTTGTTGGCCTTCCCCTTTTTTTCCCCTTCCTCTAATTGTTTACTTCCCTGCTGAATTCCTTCTGTTGGGGTTCATATAGTTATAGTCCATATTACCTCTTTCTAGACTGTGCTTCAGAACATTTTTGAGTGCTGGTTTGGTGGTCATAAATTTCCTCAGATGTTCTTTGTCATGAAAGTATCTTATTTCTCCATCAATTCTGAAAGACAGTTTTGAAGGGTACATTAATCTGTGTTGAAATTTGTTTTCCTTTAGAACTTGGAGTACTTCACTCCAAGCCCTCCTTGACTTGTGAGTTTGTGCTGAGAGTCAGCTGTAGTTCTGATGGGATTTCCTTTATAGGTGATCTGTTTGGTTATCTCTAACAACTTTTAGGATTCTATTCTTGTGTTGAATATCCGGAATCTTACCTGGCTGTAGATTTTTTTTTTTAATCATTGCTAATTGGAGTTCTATGCACCTCACTCATTTGTATGTCAAATTCTTTTTCTCTACCAGGAAAGTTTTCTGTCATGATGTCTGTGAACATTTTTTAAATGTCATTTGTGGTGTCTCCTGCTCATTCATTGACTCCAGTCATTCTTAAGTTATTCTTGTTTGACTTATCTAGCAACTGCTAGTTTTAATAAATCTTTCTTTTCCTGGTCACTAACTGCAGGCCTGTCTTTCAATGTCTGAGATCCCGTCCTCATATTGGCCTAATCTGCTCTTGGATATCTGCTTGACTCTGCTTTATGAATTCCATTTCTTTCCTATGCTGTGCTTCCATAATTTGATTAAGCTTGTCTATTTTTTTTATCTGTTTCTGCTCTAATATTGTTAAGCATGGTATATATTTTAGTAATCTCTGTAGTTATTTGAGAGATTATTTCTGATTTCATTTTTTCCAGAGCCTCTTTCAATTGCTTTGTTGTTACCACTTCAGAGAAACCTGGTAGGGGCTTTTAGATTGTCCCACCTCATTGCCCCCTGGGTTTGCCTTGGTGAACTGGATGTCTGGGGTTGCATCTTGTTTATAAGTGTCATCTCATTTCTTTTTAAAGTTTAATTCATAGAGTGATGCTTGTAAGTTGTCCATGGTGAATTGTTTTATTGGTGGTATTTAGGACACTTAGGTGATGATTTCTTCTCTGAGGTATCTTCCAGGTATAGCTGGTTTTTGAGTTTTGAGTCTGTTGGAAGGTCTTACCTCTTCAGTTTGTTGGAGATGAGAAGTTATTGTTCATTTGACCTAGTCCCTGGTTCTTTGGCACTGTGCCACTGTATTTTCTGTGATCTGTAGTTAATCTCAGTCGTGGATTATCAGGGCCAACAACTGTTTAGAACAATTATGTCAATTTTGGTTGTAGTGGTACCAATAGCATCAAACACAGTCTATAAAACAGCAACCTGAGCTCACCCTTAATTTGCAACTTTTAACCTTATGGACTAGATTTGTGATTATATAGCAAAATGTAAAACAAACCAGATAATTATATGTAATATGTAAGTCCATAATGTGTCACTTTTGCCCTCAGGGTTTAAAATTTAAAATGGATTAAAGAGAAAATAGAAAAGTAGAAAAAGAGAAAGAGATTACAAGTAAGGCTGGAGGACAAAAATGGGTCCTGCCAACTTAAGGGAACTGGTACAGAAGACTGAAGGAAAGGAGAAGTGAAAGAGATAAAAAGTAGAACAGAACAGAACCACACCCACAAAGAGGTTAGGAACAATGAAAAAACAGTGAAAGAAAAAGAGAAATAAAAACCAAACTGAATAATACAAAACAAAACAAACAAGAAAAAAAAGTCCACTTCCAGGATTCTCTCTGGGTTCACTAGTAGACAGCCTATGGAGACAAAGTTGTGAATCATGCCACCCTATCCCAGCAAGCCAGCCATTGCTTTATGGTAGAGTAGTAGATAAACTTAGCAGGCTTGCCTGAGACCAGACTCATTGGGCTCACTGCAATCCAAGCAATTTCCATGGGTCTGCACCCAGCTGAGAGCTACTAGAGGAAGCTGGCAGCAGTTCTGGCTCTGGGCTTAATGGCTCCTAGCCAATTGCTCTTTCCCACTGGAGGATTGAGTCCTCTGCCCTCACTGCCAGCCAGTGCAGTCCTCCACATCTGCTGCTTCCCTCCACTGCCATTTCTCTGCAGAGGCCTGTGGGGTTGCCACCTGCCACCATCACCATGACCATGCGTCCCCAGGTTCCAACACCCTGTCTTGCTCAGTGAGTCTGGCTTTGGGCAAAGGCATCGCCAGCCACTACTTTCCTCATTGAAGTTTTTCTTTTTACTCTCTCTGTGGGCTTCAATTCACACTTCAGACCCTTTTTGGTCTGGAGACCCATTTCCTTCCTTCTTGTCTTCCTCGCAACGCTGTATTCTAGTATCTGGACGGTGACCCTCAGAAAGGCTGTTTTCTCTGCTGCTTACTGCTCTGCCCTGAGACAAGGTCTAAGTCACTAAGTTGCTTAGACTGGCTTTGTACTTGAGAGCATCCTACCTCAACCTTCCAGAGTCCTGAGATTATAGGTGTGCTTCACACACACCTGGTTTTTGCTGGGATTATAAAAGATAGGAAGATGTAATCCATCTTTCCTTTGCATGTATAGACAAATTATTGATAGAAAAAAAAGCCACAGACATGAGAGGAAATGTGTATTTTGGGGCACTGAATCTTAGTCTCAGTCCCTGAGGCCTTGTATCTGCTATTGTTCCCTTCAGTTTTGTGAGTTATCTCTTTTTTTTTTTTTTCCTGTCTGTGAATCATTGGATTCTTTTTGCTTAAACTAGCAGTCCCAGAACAAAAACCCATTTGTTCAAATGAAAGTCCTGGAATGTAATCTCATTAGTTTGGCTTATGTCACATGCTCATCACTGAGCCAATTTTTGTGGCCAATAGTAATAATGCACGTATATTGGCTAGGTGTTTGGCCTATCCCCAGTGGTAGGAATTGGGTTTGGGTGAATACATATGTAGTTCTCTTTATTACTAGAAGTAGGTTGTTGCCAAAAGAAGGGAATGGATGTTGGCTATGGTAGGTTGGAAGATGGCTCTTCAAAAGATATAGATATGAAATATCTGCAACCTGTGAACATTACCGTGTTTGAAAAGGAGGTCCTTGCAGATGTATGTAAACTAAAGCTCTTGTGGTGAGAAGATAATACACGAATATCCAGATGGGCCCTAAATGAAGTTACATATATCATAGTAAAATAGGTACACTGAAGAAAAAGACATGTGCATGTAGGAGACACTGTAACCATATAGGCAAAGAATGGAAATAATGTAGCCACACCTCTAAGGATGCAGGCAACCATCAGAATCTGGAAGACAGATTCTCCCTTAGAGTGACAATGAATTCGTTTTAAGCCACTCAGTTTGTAGCAGTTTTTATAGCAGTCACAGAAAACTAATAAGGCAGGTAACAGCCCACAGATGCCAAATATTTATCATCTGCTTTTAAGGATCTTGTAGCCCAGTATGGGGGAATAGCTGCATTCAAAAACCAACTGAGGACAATAAGCACATTAAAGAGAGCTGAGAGAGATGGAAGTAAGCAGCGAGCTCACCGAGGTGTCAGAACAGTCTGAGCACTTTAGTAAGGCTGTTGTTCCAAGAGGGCAGATAAGCCAAGAAAAATCTTCCTGAAAAAGCACTGAGCATCATCCTAACAAGAGTGATGAGGTGTTATGGGAAGGCAGAGAGTTCGTATAGGACATAAAAGGTAAGATATGTATCTCCAGCAGGCTAACCAGGATGAGATGGAAAAAAATAAGTTTAATAGTTAAAGCTTCAGTGGTAGGTTAGGGAATTTAAATTTGAACTAAGACATTAAAATGAAGCACCACAGATTCTTAATTATAGGTTGCAAGTATGGCCTGAAAAGAGAAAACAACTTCCATACCACTCTCCTATTACCTCTGTAGCAAATTATCACACATTTAGTGGTTTAAATAACATGAACTTATTTCCTTATAGTTCTGGTGGACAGAAGTCCAAATTATTATTATTATTTTTTAAGCAGGTTCTCACTTCCTAGTGCAGGGTGGCCTTGAATTACTGCAATCCTCTTGCCTCAGCCTCCTGAGTGGTGAAATTACAGATGTATTGCCACCACACCCAGCCAGAATTATTCTTACCGGAATAAAAAAATCAAGGCGTCAGCAGTACTGGTTCCTTCTGGAAGCTCTTGGGGAGAATTCATTTCTTACCTCTTTCAACTTCTGGAAGCTGCCAGGATTTCTTGGCTCATGGCTTCATCACTCCAGTCTCTGCTCCTTGTTGCATTTCCTTCTCTAACTTGGAAAACAGCTTGGAATTAGTTACATAGTGAAGTTGCTCATATACACATCCTGTGCAAACAAACGAACGGCAACTCCTGTCAACAATGTGGATGAGTCTCATAAGCATAATATTGAGTGAAGAAAGTAAGGCACAGAAGAATATTCACATGACTTATTTAATGCTCCAAATCAGGCTAAGTGATACTATGTTTAGGAATACATATCCAGTGTCAAAACTATTCACAAACACCTGTAATCCCAGCACTCAGGAGGTTGAGCCAGGAGGATCACCAAGAGTGCCAGCCTGGCCTATATAGAGAGTTCAAGGCCAGCTGGATTACAGAGTAAGACTCTAAAATATAAAAATAAATAATAAATCAAGTATCAGAGATATTGTGGTGTATATCTGTTATTCTAGTGCTTGGGAGGCTAGGCAGGAGCACTGCAAGTTTAAGGCCATCCTGGGCTACATAAAATGACTCTGTCTTAAAAAAAGTTGAAGAATCCTGGAAGTAGGGGAATGCGATGGGCTGCATCAGCATTATCATCCAGGAGGCTATTGTATAGTTAATCTACTTATAATAAAAATGTTAGGGGGTTGGGCCATTGGCATCTTTTTTTGGACCCAGGGCCTTTGCACTGACCCTCACCCTAAGCTCTTTGGTTTGTTTTTTAAAATTTGAAACAGGATCTAAGTTTCCCAGACAGGACTTGAACTTGATGGACAGGGCCATATTTGTATTGTATGATGTTTTGTCTCCTGACTGTCTTCTGTATATTGGTAGTATGCTTGTGAAGAAAGTTGTGAAAAATTAGGATAGTGGATACCCCTGGACTAGAGGTAGGTAACTCTGTTCTTTACCTTTTTGTCAACACAGCAGTTTCTTCATGAAAGATGTAGATAGTAATTCAGTTTTCACATTCCACAACAATGGAGACTAACTCTAGTTAGAGAGAAAAGGACCTCACTGAAAGAATACTGGGTGGCTTACAAAACTGATGGAAAAGCTGAAGAATGAGTTTTGGAACATGAACAGGAGCCATGGGAAATTAGGCAGCCAGAAATAGAGACCAAATCAATGCACGGGAAGAATGTAGTTATTATCCAACAACTTCTGTTATTGGCACAGCCACCATTGGACACTGGATGCTGTCCTTACTGCTTCCTCTACCACACTGAGGCAAATTCTAAATTGCCATGTGACTCTCTAGGTGTTGGCGGAATCAAGGTCTTAGGAGCATCTGACGGGAAAGACTCACACCCAAATGCTAGGAAGGAGAGAGCCAGAGAAGGGTCTATTTGCCCACACTCTTTATTGGAGCCTCTTTGTTGAAATTCTCTCCAAATAGAAAGCTATTTGGGATCCAAGTAACTACTGGGGAAGGACAAAATAAAAAAATGCTTGTCACAGGGAATATCAGAAAAAATAGCGTATCTGGTCTCTGCCTATACATGGGGAGGAGGAAAGAATAATTAGTTAGGATCTGCAAAATTCGTTGGACCGTGTCTTTACTTATAGACAGGAATGGTGCACAGAACCACTGAAGTAAAAAGCAGCCAGGCTGTGCCTTTCTTCTGCCTTGTAGTCTACCATTTCTTCTATTTTCTAGTTCCTTGGCCTATGATTGAGCTGAGGAGGGAGTGGAATTCTGATTTGCCCTGTGCTGCTGCAAGCTGGGAAGAGACCCCACCTGACCAAAGTAGGGGTTGTATCCACTATGGTAGTTTTTGAGGGATGACTAAACTTGAAGATGTCTGACACTGGATTTCCATCTGGCTGGTGACCCAGTTCCTCTATGTAACATCTGGGAGGGAAGAAGGAGCAAGGGCATGAGTCAGACTTTAAAGCCCTCAAATTTTCAGTTAGCTAGTCCTTGACTATGTTTGAGTATGGCTTGTTCCCCCTGACATCTGTGTTGAGGTTTGATGGCCACTGTGGCAGTATTGGGATATGGGCCTTTAAGAGGTAAGTGACTTAGAGAGATTATGTCTTCCGCATGAAGTGAGTTGCTCTAAAGTGATCCCAGTACTGCTAGCTCTCCCTTTCACAAGCACCCACTGGTCCTGCCCTGTTTCTATCACTCAGACACAGAATGAAGCCCTAACTGTACACTCAGAAGATGCTAGTGTTGTGCTGCATGCTTTCAGCCTCCAGGACCTGAAACCACATAAAACAGCTCTCCTTTATAAGTTATTGGTCCTAGGTAGTCTCTTATAGCAACAGAAAGTAGACTGAGATACATCAAGACTAGCAGGCAGTAGGACCTAACATGAAAACAGAAGCTTATATCATGCATATTAAGAGAGAGAGAAGGAAAGGTGATCTCTGTGTCAGAGACAAGAATGGTATCATTTGTGGTGGAAGCAGCAGTGGCCAGAGGATCTTGTGTTGGTTCCTAACCCCATTCATGCAGGGGAACACAGTGGGTACCACATGGCACCAGGACACTTCATAGTGTATGATACAGGAGAGGAATTAGGAGACTGTGATCTTGTATGAAATGCAGGATCTTCCCACTCAAAGAGAGAGAGGGAGAGGAAGAGGGAGAGGGAGAGGGAGAGGGAGAGGGAGAGGGAGAGGGAGAGAGTGTGTGTTATTCTTTAGCTTTATTCCAGAATGGAAGCAAGTCTCCAGAAGGGAGTGTGGTGCTTTATCTTTGGTATTCTGGATCTTCCCCAAAAGGGCAAGTATTACATGATAATCCCTGTTGTACCTGCTGTATCTATAGGTACCCTGCAGTATCTCTTGATACAAACAGTCTGAATTGCTTGTCAGTTTTTTAAAAATTTTTTTGAGACAGGGTTTCACTATGCAGTTTAGGCTGGCCTTAAATTCACTTTGTAGCCCAGGCTGGACTCAAACTTGCAGTGATCCTCCTGCCTCAGCCTCCAGAATGCTGGGATTACAGCATGCACCATTGTAAATGTTTTTGGTCAGAGGCTTAACCCTGCAAAGAAGTGAGATGTTTGGGGGAAATCATCTCACAGTAGTAATGATACATGAATCAATTTTCTCTAAATTCAAAAAGATGTGTTTGATATAAAAGTTGTTTTGAATATATTAAGTAAAAAAGAAGATGAACATGACATATAGTAAAATATCACTTTTGTAACAGGTGCAAGTGTGGATCTACAGAAAAAATACCTGGGGATTTACCAATTTTTTAATAGCATTTGTCTTTGGTTGGGTGAGACTTTGTTTAAAACTGGTTTTAACTGGATGTGGTAGCCCATGCCTATAATCCCAGCACTTGGCTGAGGTTGAGACAGGAGGATCACTGTGAGGCCAGCCTGTGTTATGCACTGAATTCCAGGCCAGCCTAAACTGCATAGTGAAACCCTATCTCAAAAATTAAAAAAAAAAAAGTCTTTCTGTTTATATGTATTTTGTTTTCCCACCAATGAGTGTGGAAAATGAGTCTTTGTGATTAAAATTTTCTCTTTAACTGTACCAAAAATTATACTCCTTCTTTTTCTGTCTTCTGTTGAGCATACATAGTCAGTGATGCATGTTTTTGTCTTGTTTTTGCTGGTTTAGCTAAATTTTGGAAGTACAGTCATCCCTTGGTGTTCTGGGAATTGGTGCCATGATTCCCTGCAGATATAAAAATCTGAATGTGCCCAAACATATTTAATGACATAGTATGGTGTAAAACCTATACACATCTTTTTGTATACTTTAAATCATCTCTAGATTACCTGTAAGCCCTAATACAATGCAAACATCATGTAAATAATTGTTATACTGTACTGTAGTGACAAAAGAAGAAAGTCTGTACATGTGCAATGATTTTCCATATTGGGGATTGAACCCAGAACTTTTGCATTAAGCTACATCTCTACCCCCTTTTTAAAAAAATTTTTATTCTGCAGTTAGTAGAAATACAACAGAACAAGACAGAACAAAGCCAATTGACACAGTGCAGTGAATTTGGTACAGAACTTCACAGCAGGTTACTGGGATAACAGCAATAGGTACCATAGTATATCTCATTATCTTCACAATAGTTGTCTAGTCAATTAGGTAAGCAAGATCAGACCAAAGACAGAACATTATAAAACCAATTGAAAGAGAATATTGAAAAGAGTAAAGGAATTAATTGTAATGAATCAAAACTGAAAACATTTGCTTTCAAAGAGAAGATAGAGGAGGCCCCCTCATATTTGTTATATTGCATACAGTTATCCTCCAAGGGATGCTCAGACCTCTGTCCCCAGTTGCTAACAGATGTGTGTGTGTGTGTGTGTAGGTTTAGGAATGTTGGATTCCAAGCCCGCACACCGGTAGCACTACTGGGCTTGCTCCTGGCTCACATTGGAGGAAGGTGCTCACCAAGAGGACGGGCAAATTGCTTCCCCATCCCCTTTTAATTTTTATTTTTTTTCAGACAGGGTCCCATTAAATTGCCTGGGCTGATCATGAATTCATAGTCTTTCTGTGTTGGCCTCTCAGAATGCTGGAATTATGGCCATTCAACCCTGTACCTAGCTACAGATGCAATTTTAAAAAACTATTTTCTATCTAAGATTGGTTGATTCTGTGGATGTGGAACTTGTGGATCTAAGGTGAAAGCAAAATAAAAAACATTAAGATATAGAGAGCACAGGGAAAAGTGAAGATGGGAATCCTAGGAGAAGACACAGGTCTGGGAAGGTGTGGGTTTTTGTTTTTTGTTTTTTGGCTTTTTTTGTATTGTGATCAAAGTCACAACCTTGTGCTTGCCAGGCAGGCACTTACACAACTGAGCTAAATCCCCAGCCCCTTCTGGGAAGGTTTTTCAGTTAAAATGCTGACCAATAAACCCTTATGTATCTCCCTTACAAAAATCAGTAAATTATATGACACTTTGTATGAGTGGAAATCTTGGTAGGAAGCTTAAAGAAAAATAAGTGGAGAAAACAGTGATATGGGTTACATTTTGGGTGCTGCCTAAAATCATCAAACTGATGTGTATTGTCTTCTGTATCTAGGATTAAATTATCAATCACCTAGAACAGGGGTTCTCAAACTCTTAAAAATTGTGTGGACCCTAAATTTATGTAGTTTATAACTATTTTTAAAAAAATATCCCCAGTACCAAAAAACAAAACAAAACAAAGCTATTTACTTACCTCATTAGAAATTAGAGCTAAGAAAATATATTTATTCTTTACTTTTTTGGCAGTGCTGGGTGTCAAACCTAGGGCCTAGAATACCCTAAGGAAACACTCCACCACTGAGTTATACTCCTAGTCCCAAAATTAAGAAAAATATAAGTCACAAGAAAATGACCTCAGAATGATGCCATCATCACACAGGGAGCAGCCTTTTGGAAAACTGCCCTGTTTGTCTGGGGATGGAAAAGGCTGAGAAAAGCAAATAAGTTAATAGTGTTATTAAAACAGTAGTGACAGCATGCTCCTCCTGAAAGGGCCTAGGAGGGCCACAGATTCACCAACCATGCCTTGAGAGCCACTGGCCCAGAGAACAAACACCTCGTGTGATTACTGAGTTCCATGTCTTCATTCTCTCCCTTCATTCTAGTAGCCCATTGTTCTCACATCTAACCTCACCTGATTCTCTGATCTTTTCTCTTTCTTACACTGTCATTTTATTCTTCTGTCTGGGACATTTCTAGAATTTTGTCTTCTAGCCTAAGTGAGTATTTCTTTAATTTTTAATTTTGTAAATATCATCTTATTTTTGTTTTGTGTAATGCTTTCTTATATGTCTTTGAGGATATTATTAGTTACTGTGTTCTCTCCTTCACCATGATCTCTGTTTCTGTTACTTTCAAGTTCTTTTTAATGCTTGTTGTCTGCTTTGTCTTTTGTTTCTTGACGGGTTTTGTTTCAAGATGGAGTCTCTCAGTGTAGTCTAGACTGACCTTGAACTCACTACGTAGCCCATGCTTGTTTCAAACTCACAGTGATCCTCCTGTCACAGCTTCCTGAGTGCTGGGATTACAGGTGGTACCACCACATCCAGCCACTTTGTCTTTTATGATATGAGCTTTTTTCAAACCGATATTTAAGAAATTGATATTTGATGGCATTTAGCAATTTGTCTGCATTTCAGGGTGATGTACTACACCCTGCAGCTGTGTCTATATGGGGCCTGTAACCCATGGGCCTTGTAGTAACAGAATGGTCAGAGTCCCAGAATGACTTCACACAAATTCACTATTGGCAGAATTCAGCTGGATCAGGAAGAAGACAAGATGGCTGATCAGTGAGCAACAAAATACAGAGCCTCCCAGGAGAAACAACTCATAGGCCAGAATAAAACACCCTGGAGAGACCCAGACAGAGGGAGATGGATCCTCTTGACACAGGAAGAAATTAAAACGTAAAAAAGCTCATCAAATACGTCATGACTACAACTGAAACAGCTAGAAATTACAGGACACAGTGTTTTCATTCACAGCAACCTGCCAAGTTTGCAATGGCCTGATTCTGCGGAGGCCGGCAGAGCTGCCCAAAGTCGTTCCTGCCGCCACTCACAGGAAGCACAGCAGTGCTGAAGTTGGGGGTTGGTGAGCCCAATGGAGTGCAGAGCTGGCAAAGGGACCTTCATTAATCCATGGTCGGTGCTGGGATTGGGACCCCCCCACGGGAAGGGTGCAATCAAATGGGCAACATGTTGGAATCTGGCAGGAGGAGCCTGAACTGGGAGTGACAGTGACTTCAGTTCGTTCCTCCCTCCCCAGAGCAGATTCATGGGATTTGCTTGGACTGGGCTGAGCCCCTGGCTGGGACCCAATGAGCTGTCCCAAATTGATTCCCTGCACCTAGCAAGCACTAAGGGGGGAAGGCCTCTGCAGTTTGGTTGGCCCAGTGGGGAGGGGCAGACATAGGCAGCTGCTGCTTGCACTTCAGTGATAAGAGCAGTCAGGAGAGGGCGGAGGTCCCTTGCCAGCGTGCTTCCGAGGAAACGTGGCCAACAGGGAAGGGGGCTGGGATCTGCACTATAACCTGTGTGGAGGAAGCCAGGACCATGACAGGAGAGAGAGGCAGGAGGAGACCCCTAGCCCAGAACCCTGAGAGCCCTGATCCAGGAGAGGGAAAAACAAGGGAGACTGAGGGCAGCAAACATGCAACAGCAGACATGGCTTCAATGGAAATTAAGAGATAGCTTTGGGACCTTGTAGATGAGCTTAAAACTGAAATATTAAATCAGGTAAAGCAAGATATGAGTAGAGTAATAAAAGAAATGCTCTCAGGGAGCATCTCTTAGGAAGATACAGACCAAAGAAAGGAGGAACACAAAAAAAGGAGAGAAACATTCGACAAAGAATATAAAGAAAATATAGAATACATGAAGCAGATTCAAAGAGACTACCAGGAAATTAAAAACTTCATTGAAAGCTGGCGAAACTCCTTAAAAGAAACTAAGGATAGACTATCAAAACTTGAAGTCAAGTTGGCAGTGTGTGATCATGAAAGGAAAGATCTCTTAAAAATAACAAGGAAACAGGCAGTAACAATACAAAGGCTAGAAGATGACAAGAGAATCTACAATTTAAGAATAAGAAACGTGAATGAAGAAGCAGGAATACATACAGGTGAATTACAAAGTCTGTTCATGGAAGTAATTAAGGAAAACTTCCCAAGCATGGGAAAAGAAAATGACATTCAGTTATGTGAGGCATACAGAACTCCAGCCACCTACAACCAAAACAGAGCTACACCCAGACATATAATAATCAAGATACCAGAAATTCAATATAAAAACAGAATATTAAAAGCCGTCAGAGAAAAGAAACAGATTACCTATAAAGGTAAACCCATCAGGATCATGGCTGACTTCTTGACATAGACCATCAGATCAAGAAGAGCTTGGAGCAAAATATTCCAAGCCCTGAACGAAAATAACCTCCAGCCCAGATTGATGTACCCTGCTAAACTTTCACTAGAAATTAATGGAGAAACAAGATGCTTCCATGACAAAGAGGAACTGGGGGAATTTGTGACCACCAATCCAACCCTACAGAGAATACTGAAAGACATTCTAGAGAGAGAGAAAAAAAATACCAGGATTTTAGGAATAGTGGCAGAAAGGCCTCAATGAGTGGGGCAGGCAGTAGAATGAAGGAGAAAAGTAGACAAACAGGCAGAAAAATAGCATAGCAGAAATGAGGCAGAGAAGGATAACTAGAATCTCTAACATAGATGGCCTTGATACACTACATTGTTAATAGCGCACCAGGATTTAAAACCCACATTACTCACACTACTCTGCTTAGATGTATTATATTCTGTTCCAGTCATTCTATCTGTACTAGATTTGAGGGTACAAACAGTAATCCTGAAAATAACAGGATATAGTACAGTAATCATCTTTAATTTCCTATTAAGTCAATCTAAAGCTCTGTAAAACCTACACTGTTTTACCATGACTGATCATAATGGAATCTGGTTTGTTGGATCGCTGTTTTGTATTGATAGATTTTATTCAAACCTGTTATGATTGATGGTATCAAATCTGAGAGTATAGGCAACTGCACTTATGATGACAAGATTCACTAGAATATCCACTCTGATTTGATTATTACCTGCCTTTGAAGTTTTATACTGTCTACAATGTTTTATTTTTTACTAATATTGTTATGTACTGCTATATTCAATTATACTGCTATATTCTTTTATGCCTGATGATATAGGCAATTCTATTGAAGATAATAAGAAACAACACAGCAATCATTGTAGATCACCTTGTACTGTGGTTTTATATGACTTTTTGGTTTCATGTTTTTATAGGAATTTGTTTTGTTTTGTCTTGCTAAGTTTTGTTTTTCCCTCTAATACAGAAAGGATAGAAATACATGTAGAGATTCATGCATGTATAGCTGTTTAAACTCTCACTGTTTGACTATCTACTTTGTATGCTTTAATTTTGTAACTTGAACAACTATTTCTAAGAGAACAATATGTAATTTATCAACCAGTAATTTCTTATTGTTTATCTTTTTTTCTGAAATTCTGTATTATCTCTACCCTTTACATGCTTTTTTTTTCTCTTTAAATAAAAATTAAAAAAAAGAATTCAGCTGGATGTCATTTTAATGTCTAAATAGGTACAGCTTTACCAGTTAGAAACAGATGAAAACATCTTGGGATTTGATCAGGTCCAAAAAAGGTTCAACAGCCTTAGATAAGAATCCTAAGGATACATGGGAATAGTCATAGTATCTTTAGAGGCTGATGGGAAACCTTATGTAATCAAAGAGAAATAAAAAATTATAAACCTAATGAAGTGATGGAGGAAGTCAGCTACAATCTCTTTAGGGGTTTCAGATGTCCAGGAATAAAGGAATATTTAGTAATTAAATGCAAGGACTGAATTTTGGAGTCCAAAACAGTGACTACAGGAATGTACCCAGTATTCTGGGTTGGATGTGGACAATCCTGAAAATTCTCTTGCACTTGGAAGTGGGGCTTTTGCAAGGTGGTGCATCCTGAAGAAGCTATACTTTTCTTTGGAGGCTTCCTCTACTGCTGAGTTCAGTGTGGAGGTGCTGTTGGGAGGCGGGACTTGGTGGGAAGAGGTGGTCACTGGCTGTAGTCTGGAAGAGCTTACTGTAGTATCTTTCCTGGGCTTGCCCGTCTCTCCCTGTGTCTTTCTGCCTGCCAGGACCTGAGCAGCTTTCATCCTGACAAGGCCCTTCTACTCTGCCATTTCTGCCTCCAAGTCTGCTCACCATGGACTGAATCTTTTGAAACTGTAAGCTGAAAGAAACCTCTCCTCCTTTCAGTTGCGGGTGTCTGGCATTGTCTCTCTGAAGCAGGATTTAAAGAGCAATCCCCCTGGAATCACCTCTCAGCTATAACTTTTTGTTCTGGTAAGAAGATTGGCAACTATGTTCTGTAAAAGGAGTTTATGTCATCTTGTTCTCACAGGATTTGTAAGGCTCTATCTTCTTTCAAGGCTAAGTTGTTAATTACATTGTCTCGCTTCTTTACCCTCACTTGCCCTGCCTCCCAGCTCCCCCAGTTCCTAAAGACCTACCCCCTCAGTCAGATGTGTAAAGCTAGAACCTTTCTTTTGTTCTAATGGCTAGCAGTTTGAAGAGGAGTTTGGCTGAATCCATGTGCATCTAAAATCCCAGTGATCTCTCTGATCTCTTGGATCTGCAGCATTTAAGTGATGAAGAAAGTGACTAAGACACTTAGCATAGCAGTCAGCATCACAATAAATATGACTGGGGTGTTTACATTTCAGGTCTCCAGCTCAGTCAGAGGCTCTGAGTTCAAAGAGCAGATTTAGCAGCAGAGAAGGTAATCATGTCCCCTAATGGGAAAGGCCATGTCCCTCCAAGTGGGCTTACGATCTGCCTTTATGGAATTTAGAATTTAGTAATGTATTGAAGTAAATTGAATATATAGTGTTCAATATTAATAAGATTCTTATTTTAGATATATTAAGAGCTAGAGCTTGCAATTCCAATTCCAAATTAAATTGTATAATTGATTTAGATTACACTCTAATCAAAGTTTAACTCTTACTAAATTTATAACAGTATTGGGTCATTTAAGAGAAATTAAATCCCACTACATTTATAAATTTCTTTGTGAGACATTTTATTTGTGGAGCTATTTCCTAGAGGCTTTTCTTAAAAGGTTTTGTTGTAAGAAATTGAGGAACTTAAAATAAATAGTGTTCATTACACTTATGAATACAGTTGTAAAAATAGCCTACTATATCATATCTGGGAAATGAATTTTAAAATTTAAGGAAGTAATTTTTAAAAATTTGCAACACACAAAAGTTTTAATTAAAAAGAGTAAAATGGATGGTGCATGTCATAATCCCAGCACTCTGCAAGGCTGAGACATGAGGATTGAAAGTTTGAGTTCAGCCCAAATGGTTTCTGAATAAGACATATTTTTTGTGGTGTGCACAAAAATCGTTCTCAAATGCACAAAACACCTGCACTGACAATTTGATGAAAATAAGACTATTTTACAGAGAAATTTCCATATAATAGTATATATGGGTTATTTGTATGGATTTCCTAGTTTTCTAAGAAAAATCCTTCAGCCCTTTGCCTGTGTGGGAATAACCTGCTGCTGAGCTGGTCTTGGTGCATGCAGCCTGGGTAGCTGCTCAGCCTGAACTTAGGAGGACCTCATGCTAACTCATGTTCTGCTGTTGTCTTGAAATCAGTCTCTCTCCCTCTCACTTCTCTCCCTCCATCCTGCCCACCTTCTCTCCCATACTTCTTTCTCTTCTCTTCTTCTCTTCTCTTCTCTTCTCTTCTCTTCTCTTCTCTTCTCTTCTTTCTTTCCTTTTCTTGTACTTACTGCAGGCTAAACCTGGGGTGAATTGAGGCATATCCCAGTTCTTTTTATTTTATTTATTTTTTTAATTTGAGACAAGGTCTTACTATGCTGGCCAGGCTGGCCTTGAATTTATGAACATTTGCTTCAGCCTCCTGAGTAGCTGGGGTTATAGGTGTGTGCCACCATACCTGGTTTGAAATTCTTAATAACATTTTTTTTTTAACAAGGGCTCCCATGTTTTCATTTTGTACTTGGTCCTATAAATTGTGTAGCCACTGGGCAGAGGAAGAGGGCTAGAGTGATCCCTGAGTTTTCTGAGTCCATTGTGCCTGTTGTTGACCAGTTTGTGGCCTCCCCAGATTTTCTTTTTTGCCAGGTTTGGGGAATGTACTATTATCTGGCTATCTCAGCTACAGGAGATAGGACGATGTCCAGTTCCACTCCTTTTGTTAATTCTGTGGTAAGAATCACATTGCTTTTTGAAGTTTTTCCCCCATAGATACTTGTAAAGTGGAAAAGTTTGAAACTTAAAATTAACAGTAAGTCTATCCCAAAAGTTTGTGGACAACTAGCTACTGTTTTAAAGGACAAAATTACAACAGTTTAGAGATGTTAACTGGTGTACTTTTAATTCTAGAATTGGGCAACATTTCATGTCATAAAATAGAATAAATGTTCCAGTGGGCTGAGCAGAGGACATTGGTTTATAGAAAGAAAAGGACTTAAAAAGCAGAAACATTAATAAAAAGTGGGACTTTTTCAAAGTCACTTTTAAGGTGAGGGACAGGGAGACAGACAATGGAAATATAACTGATTGTGTACTGTTTTGATTACTTTCTTGTTGTTGAAACAAAATATCCAACATCCACAAGTTAAAGGAGGGCTGGTTTATTTTAGCTCACAGTTTGTAGAGGTTTCAGTCCATAGTTGGGTGCTTCAAAGCAGGGTAGCATGACAGAGAAGTATCAGAGGAGAGAAACAGTTCATGGCAGGGAAGGCAGAAAGTAGCAAGTGATCAAGGGAGGAAGAGGGAGTCACATCCTTCCAGGCCACACCCACTCTGACTCACCTCAAACTTCATCTCCCAATATTACACCCAGGTATAAATCCATCAAATTACTTCAGTGTCGCAACACTTAGGACCAGTCAGATCCCAAATGCCCCATCTATGAGTATATGAGGCTTTGGGGGGACATCTAGATACAAACCATAACAAGTGCCATAAGATTACTTTAGGTTACCTTTTTTGTAAAATGATTTAAACTGAAGGAGCTTTGTATGCCTTCTGAAATTGGCCTGTTTGGAAAAACTATTATCTAATTCTGATTTCTCAGGTAAGGTAAAGATTTACTTTCAGCTGGGTTGTGTGGAATTGTAGAGTAAGTGACTCCATTTTTACTTTCAGCCTAGTATGTGGGGGCTGGCACCTAGTTCAAGAGCTTAGCTCAATACAGTGGTCTCCTGCAAGATTTATTTAACAATAGTGTCTTCTCTCATGTCCTTTGCATTTGTGGTTTTATGCCCTTCTATTCCTTTGCTTTCCTTTTAGTAAGGTTGTGGGAAAGACAAGAGATGGTGTAGGTGTTCCATGTGCCAGGCATGACCAAGAGTCCCAACTTAACTGCCATGGAAACAACTATTCTCTTTCAGCATTCCATTCTGTTGATTTGTGAAGTAATTAAATTATGTAACTACAGTGACATGTACAACTGATTAAAGAAGTTTATGACCAATCCTTTTGACTTTTGGTAAATATACAATGCAGAAGGAACAGAAATATGTGGGTATCAGTTAATTTACAGAGGGAATGAAAATTGTGTTTAAGTCAGGCAAGTTGGGTTAAATGGAGATTAACTGAGTTCCTACTTTAAATGAATGTGACATGTATTTATGTTTTGAATAAGATGGAATTCTCTACTCCTGAGAATTTCTATTAAAAGGATAGCAGATGTATTTATCAGATGTCTAAATGATTTGGCTTCTTGAACAACCAACTTAACTTTTTTTTTTTTTTGTATCAGTGATCAAACTCATGACCTCGTGCTTGCCAGGTGAGTGCTTAAGCCACTGAGCTAAATCCCCAGCCCCCAACTTAACTCTTAAAAAAGAGAATCTATCTTTTAGAATCCTTGTGCAAGCAAATTCCTTTTTCTTCCTGCATACTGTTTTCTGACATGGGGATTCTTAGTGCATCCCAACTGAGCACCTGGATTGTGGACTCTTTCTATCCTAACTGCTAATAACACCTTCCTTTCCCTGGACTTCTGGTTTTGACCCTGAAGACCTTGGTTTGCACCTGTGATTTGATATCCTATGTTGCCCAAGGCTCCCTTTCAGAGGCATCTGGTTTTTCCATCTCTAACTTTTTGGAACTCCTCAGGGCAAAGAGATTTGATTTCTCATTGATTTCTTTCTCTGCAGGGAGGTAGTTTCAGGTTCTTCTCTCTGAATGACTTACCCAGTCTTTGCTTTCCATCTTCCAAGATTCTGCTATTTTTTAACTGTCATCACACATATTTTGTCTTCCTATCTGAAAGCTTATAGATTTAAAGAATTGTATTCTTTTGCTATCCTTTTAATAGAAATTCTCAGGAGTAGAGAATTCTGTCTTATTCACAGTAGTTTATGTTTGGTCTTCTCTCTGTTATGGTAGCTTTCTATTTCCTAAGCTCTTCATGTCCTGGTTCCTCAGAATAGGTGCCTCAGTTTTAAGACTTTCTAGACTGTCTAAAAAAGATACCACTCAGCCTTTTCCTGTCAGAGGCCTGTTTGATCTGGAGTTAATATATAATCAGAAGCAATCAATGTGAACTAGCTTTTGTAAGTATTAATTAAAACTTAGGGAATGTTTTGGGATAAAGGTTAAGAGTGATTAAAATTAAACTAACCAGGAAGTTTCGTATTGATTGCAAAATAAGACTCTAAGGTCAGATGAACTTTTCCCCTTTGACTATGAAGAAGGGAGTATCTTAGGACTGCGAGTTGAAACTTCCACAGAGCGAGAGGGCAGCTGTCACATTTCCTAAATTCACAGCAGTTATTTTGCATGCAACTGCTTAAGATTTTTCTCTTTTTAAAAACATTTTAAAAGTTAATTTTATTGGTACTTTTGATATACATAATGATCACAGTCATAGGGAATTTGTACTTGTACATAATATACCTTGATTCTTCTTTTCCCCTGTTCTCCTCCACTCTCTTCAACCCCCCTTCCCCTCCCCAGTTACAAAAAGCTTTGTAGGAGTTTTCAATTTCAAAGATCCTTATTTGTTGGGGGGAGGGAGTGAATACAATTTAAATCTTTCCTCTTTCATAGAATATTAACACACAAATTTTTTTTCTGTAGAAGTATAATCAGTTCCTGGAGGGACAGACTGTTTCTGACATTTCTTAGCCTCTCTGAGTGCCTGAAGAGCAGTGTAATGTAGATTCAGATACTATCCATGAGCTTATTTAATCCTTATATCAACTTATGAATAGGGGACTGGTACTACTCTAATTTCTTAGGTGAGTTCAAGGCACAAACTATATAGCTATAGTAAAAAGTAATAAGATATTTTATAGAGGGAATAAAACTTGTACTTAAGGAAGACAAGTTAGTTCCAAAGATAATTCCAATGGAACTGGCTCCCCTTGGCTGATTAACTATGTTAGTTGGACCCCACCCAAGAGCTGTATATGGAAGCATTTGTCCTTGTCTTTCTGGAGAAAGAGATGAGGGACTTCATGGACCTTGCACAACCAGTTGTATGATTATGTGCTAACAAATGTGTGATGAATTTGGTCTGAAAATCTCTCTCACTGCAACATAACCCCTGGGGCAAGGCTGTGGAAAAGCCTTGTTGGTTCAGTCTGTCTCTTGACTACTGGAGGTTACTCTATCTACATAAAAGACAACTGAGAATGACCAAATTAACTTAGATTAATTGGTCACATAGGAATTTTCTCTTTTAAAAAAAATTTTAAAAATTAATTTGAATTCCTTTTAGTTATTTCCAACTAAGGAGAACTCTAGTCCTAGAGTCATGAAATGTCTTGTGGAAACTTATCAGGGGTCTCAAACAGAAACTCCTGGGGCTATAGTCTGTGACAGGAAGTCTCCCCGCAGTGTATGAGCAATCAGACGTTGGGCCAGGCCTAAGGGGTAAAATTTCAAACACCAGCTGTTAGAAATGTAATATTGATTCCGAAGGCTATAGATCTCCTGGGCACTTCCCGTTTCAGCGAAGGGCACCAAGACCACAGGCAGCCAAGGTTAAAGTGATTGTAGCGGTCAGGATGACTCCTTCCCTTTCTTCTGGCTTACCGTTGAGGAAATCCCTCCTTTCCTGGCACCCTGACCTTCCCTTCTCTGTGTCCATCCTCAGTGTCCCTACTAAAAGTGCCTGTCTCCACTAGTGCCAAGTTCTGATGACACTGGAGAATTTTGGTCTTTCTGGTTGTCTCACATCACAGGTGATCTGGTAGTTGGAATTGCAAGTGTATTTAGATTCTGAGATGAGAAGTGGAAAATTGGTAGTTTTAAAATGTCTTTAAAAGTTAGGTGTGATGGTGCACACCTGTAATCTCGGCACTCTAGGAAGCTGAGGCAGGAGGATTTCAAGTTTGAGCCCACAATGGGCCACCTAGAAACTCAGGGAGACCGTGTCTTAAAATAAGGACTGGGAATATGGCTCAGCTCAAAGGCCTTGGGCTTGGGATTTAGCTCAGTGGCTCAAGTGCTTGCCTGCTAAGTGTGAGGTTATGTGTTCGATCCCAGGTACAAAAAAAAAAAAAAAATCAAAGGCCTTGGGTTTAATCCCCAGTACCACAATAGCAAACAAAAATTTTAAAATGATAATAAACTATATGATATATATATATATGATAATAAATTAAAATAATTCCTGAGTATGGAGTATATATTATCTAATATAGTAGAGGAAATTATAGGTCATTGATCTCCAGACTAACTTTACAGAAGCTTTTAAATGCACAATCATTTGTTGTTGTCATGGTACTAGGGTTCAAAGCAGGACCTTACACATGCTAGGCAAGTGCTCCACCACTGAGCTATACCCTAGCCCATTCTTTTTTCTTGTCTTTCTTTCTTTTTTTTTTTTATATACTGGGGATTGAACTCATGACATTGCACTTGCCAAGCAGGTGCTTATACCACTGAGCTAAATCCCTGGCCCAGCCCTTTTTGAGACAGTCTCACTAAGCTGCCTAGTCTGGCCTTGAATTTGTGTTTTTACCTCAGCCTTTCAAGTATTTAGGATTACAGGCGTGCACCACCGCACACTTAGCCTAATTTCATAATTTGAAAAGTGATGTTAAGCATAGGTAAGGTAAATTTTAGAGTTTTGCTTTTCTTCCTAGACTACCTAGCAAATTGCTACTAGAACTTTATAGAAATGTCTAATCTGTGCTGACCAGTACAGCAGCCTCTAGTTATAGGTGTCTGCTGGGCACTTGAAATGTGGCTCATGCAACAGAGGAATTGAACCTTTACTTAAATTTAAATAGACCCTTGTGACTCGCTGCTCCCATACTGGTCTTACAGATCTTGAATATGGTGATGACCTTATATGAGGACAGGCTAGGTTCTGTTTCAGCCACAAAGCACCCTGAAGTCTTGGTTTATGAGAAGCAAGGTCTATTTCTTGCTGTGTCATGTGCCTATTTTGGGTTGGCTGGGGACACAGATGAATAGAGTAACCACCATCTCATGGGTCACCAGTCATTCTCAACCGCCTTGTGCCCACACTTGTGTGCTATAGTCCAGATAAGACACACGGCATTTCTGCTCATGGACCCCCTAACCCAGAAGCCAGGTTGGAAGTCCTCTGTGCCAGGAGCTCAGAAGTCTCATAATGCTGCTACAGACACTGGCCTCACTTCAGGATACAGAGAAGGACGTTCCAGGAGATAAAGAAAATAGTACTTCTGTTGTTTTGCAAAGGGGAGAAATATTTCTTCAGAATTCAAATTCCATTGCCTCTTTGATACTTATTAACAGAGATTTATCAAGTGTAAGTAGGATGTGAAACAAAATGCAAATTTCAAACATTTTGATAAAAAGAAAGACAGTCTTTATATAAAATTAAAGCTGACAATAGCCATTATACCCAGTTCATTCAGCCAATTATTCAAATTTATGCAGCACAGCCTTTGGTTTTAGTTACCAAGATTCATCTGTGGATTTTCCAATTGGTGGCAAGTAAAAAAGAGATTAAACAAACAGCATGCACTGTGGTATCTTTTATTTAAAAACTGTGAGCTAACTACATTCGTAGTGTTCTGATTTACCATTCTGATGGCATAATAAACCAAAAGAACATTAACACAGTCTCAAGAAACCATTAAGCTGTAAACACATGTATATAACACCCATGCACATACACACAACATACACACACACAAATTATATTCTAAACACAATTAAAAGTGATGAAAAAACACTTTGGTCTAAATCAAATTAAAACCCCTTTATTATAATAACTTGTGGCAATATTGTGGCTATAATGAAAAATACTGTAACTGTTTAAAAAGCAGAAAAGGAAAAATACTGGCAATCTGAAAAAGTAGCTAACAATAGAATGGAAGATAACATAAGATTAAGTAATATTAAAATTGTAACATTGATACTTCGTAGGATTGCACAGAAGTAATTTAAAATTGGTTCATAAGGAACTACTAAAAAGACCACTGGGAATATTAAGTTGCTGTACTTTACAAACAGTGGAAAATAAGAGTACTTGGAATGTTATACACACACATACACACACACAGAGGAAATGTACTAGATATATCCATTTATGGTATTTATTAATGGTCTGTGACCTCCAAAAAGTTTTAAAAAGAAAAAATTTAAGTGCCAATATAGTGAAAAAAATTAAAAATTCCTAAAGCTGCAGGTCTGAGTGCATTGGTCAGGCCTAAGATTATATTTCAAGACTTGGGGCAAGGCATGATGGATGTGTAGTTTGGAAGGAAAATAATGTGAAACCCTATGGTAGGCTAAGTTCTACAGACGTGTGGAGAGTAAAGATATATTAAACTCAGACTAAAAGATTCCAAAGTACAGGGAGCTCTGCAGCTGTTTATGAGTTGAAATACATTTCATAGTGCCCAATAAATATTTAAGCCTAACATTTCAGCAAACTTTTCCCCCCACATTCAGACACAAAAATCTTTACCATGCATGCAGGCTTATACCCAGTAACAGTACAAATCTGAAACCTGATGAAGAAGAAAAGCACATTAACAAGGAAACCCCTAATGAGTTCTTATCCAAAAGACTAAAGCTGCTAGACACTTGAAAAGAGGGGATAAGCTTAATTTAGATTTCCTACTGATTGTAGAAGGAGTCAGCCATGAGCAGGGGTCCTGTCTTCACAATCTAAGAAGCACAGTGCTGAAATTTACGACAAATTCAGGTCCAGAAAAGCTTGCAGGTGGAACAGGGGTGAGGAATATGAGAGTGTGGATGTCTACAGTAAGCTTTGGAAAAAAGTGTGCCCTGCAAGTCAGAATGGCTCAACTGCTTTCAGAATGAAATGCTGCAGTGCTGGAGAAGACCCAGTTCTCTGGAGCCAGGGGCTGAGGAGAAAGGCCACCTGTTTCCAGGGACCATCTGGGCTGAACAGGGCCACAGGGCCCAGAGCCTAGGTGGTGGCCATGGTAGTCATGAATGCATTCATGACTTTGCTCAGATAAATACTTCTTTTGGTTACTTTTTCCCTAAAACCAATTGTTCATGCAAGTTGCTGGTGATTTCCCTAAATGAAACATAGCTGCACTGTATCTGAAGACGTCAGCTAATTCATACTAATGCCCACCAGTAATCCTACCACGTATCAACTGCTGTTGCTGTTGAATCCACCCCCACATGACCTAACTAGATAACCTACCACACTAGGTGCCTTTTTTTTTTTAAACTATCTGAAGTTTTTTGAGCTTTAGAGAAATAGTCCTTTTAAAATGACTTAAACACTGCTTCTCCCTGGCTTTGTTTCACTCTTCCTCTTCTTCCTCTTCCCCTTCCCCTTCTCCTTCCTCCATGGTTTCCACAATGAGCTCTGCCGTGCAGGTGGCTTCTCCAAGACTGTTGACAGCCTTGCAGGTGTACTTGGCATCGTCATCCCCACAGACATCACTAATAATCAAAGAGCAGTTCCCGTCCTCATCGTAGTCTATCTGGAAGTGGCGCGACTCTCTGATTGACTGGTCATCTTTGAACCAGACGACCTCAGGGTCTGGGTATCCTGCACCATAGAGAGAGAACACAAGTTGCAGAATCTGTTATTCTGAGTTTCTTATCAACTTATGTAAGCAGCTCTTAAACCACTACCATTGATTAAGGGGATCAAGGGAAAAATTAAGATGCTGGCTTTTATTATCAGTTTTGGTATCTGTATGAAAATATGGGCATGTGCCGTACCAAAACTAATAGATGAAACCCAGATTGGGCATTTAAAAATTTTCCATCTTTCACCCATGTTGTACTTTCACCATACCCTGCGTTTACACAAAGAGAAAGCACTCCCTGACATACTGCCCCAACACCTCAGGCAGAATCTTCCTTGATGAAAATACATTTTCAAATCTTGCATAAAGGCTTAAATTAAATTTAAAAGTTAAAGAACAAATGGACACATAGGATCTTTTTGGGGTCCTGGATATTTGCCAAAAATGGATTGTGCTGGTGGCTGCATGACTATATTTACTAAAAATAAGTGTACACTTAAAATGGGTGAATTTTATGGTAAATAAATTACAAATCAATAAAGCAGAGTGACAGCTATATGAAACATAAGATAGAGGAACTGGGAATATTGTTAAGAAAAAGAAAGCAGTATCTGTCTTGGGTTGACCCGAGGCAGGTAGTCTGTCCATAGATAATTGGAAATGGGCCTCATTGGTTGGTCTTATGATATACATTAGTCATGATTCTACAAAACTCAGTATTAAAAATATAAATCTCACATATATAAACACATATTGTATATTTTAAAGGTATGTTTGTATACACCGATATGTTACCAATATTGCACATACACGCATTACAGGTTGAGAAATTTGCTCTTAAATTTTGGAGATTTTTAGAGGAAAAAAGTTGTAGTCCCAACCAGAGAAAAAAAAATTACACATAAGAGTTAAGAATTTTAACACTTTTTTTCTAGTACGATTTTATTTCTTTATTTGCTTACTTGTCTACCGGGGATTAAACCTAGGGCCTTTGCACTGAGTTACATCTCCAGTCCTTTTTAATGAAAAAAATTTTTTTTGTTAGAGACTGGGTCATGCTAAGTCCCTAAATTGTCCAAGCTGGACTTGAACATGTGATCCTCCTGCCTTGGCCTCCCAGAGTGTTAGGATTATAGGCTTATGCCACCACGCTCAGATAATTTTGATCAAAACAGCATCCATGCGTTTCAATTTCTCATTAGAGTTCCAGCCAGATATTAATGCAAATCCCAAAGAGATAATCCTGAAAAGTTAATATAAAGATGATAATCACTATGCAATACTTTAAAAAAATTTTTTTGAAAAGGAAAAAGGAAAGAACCTCAGAAGACCCAGAGACAATGGCAAGGGTTAAGGCAGTGGCCCCACAGCTCTCAGCAGACCCCTAATCTGAAAGCTTTCACACTACCAAAGGCAGCACATTCACTTTTTTTAAAATCAGAGAAAAAGAAAAATAATGGCAGGCAAAGCAATTACAAGATGGTTTGATGATATGAAGATTCAGGAGAAAACTTGGTTTTCCATTCCTGCTTGCCCATTGCTCTGGGCAGCAAAGACCTGACAACTTGCAGGACCCTGCCCTCCATGTGCAGCCACCCTGCGTGCGGTCGGGACAGGCATGGCCCAGCTCACCTTCAATCTTGCAGTCGAATCTAGCAGCACTTCCCTCCACGACTTCCAAGTCACGAATGGTCTTAGAGAAGTAGGGTTTCACGTGGGGCTTCTCCTCAGCTACGGCCTCAAGGAAAGCCTGGGAGACATCCTCTACAAGACAAGGGGAGGGCTGGGTCAGTTCTTCATCCCTTCTTCTCTCACTCCTCTCCCCTACTTTAAACAAAAGTTGCTATCATTTAGAAAATAAGAGAAGTGAATCATAGTGCGCCTTTCTCTTGGGAATGGGCTGGCTGGCTGCCAGATGGTTTTTGGCAGCCAGGAGAACTGTGCCCAAAATGGGGAAATGTTCAACCTCCCCCTGCCTGATGCTGACACATTGAAAAAGGAAATCATCTTTAAAAAGGATCTTTGGCTGCACTTGGTGCTGCTTCAGGATTCAGGTGAGGGTGCCTGGTAAGGGCAGAGCCTTGCCAGGATTGCTGACCTTGGTGTCCCTTCATCCTCCTGCTGTGGCAGGTTCTGCACCTGTCCCTTAGCAGGGAGGAGCCAGGTGCTCCTTAGTTGAAGGAGCCTTCAATTTGCTAACAGTCTCTTCTCTATACTCTTAGCCTTCATTTTGTATGACTGTGGAGCTGGGTGAGGGACAAATCCAGAGAAAAGCTGGAACCTTGAGGGGTGCCTGTGGATTCTTCCCTCCCTTCAGGCTATTTTAGAGTCCTCTGAGGAGCAGCAGGAGTGGCTCAGCGGGGGCCAGTCCCTTGTGCTGCACTTGCTTCCTGGCAGCACGGAAGCTTCAAGGCTGCCATTTCTGGGCCTTACAGCCATCCTGCCTTGGTGCAAAAAGGGACCTGGACTCAGTTTCTCACCTGTGGGTGCCAAGAGCACCAGGCAGTGTGGGACAGGGGTGTCCCTGGCCAAGTGAAGCACCTCAGGAAAGAAAACAAGGGCCAGCCCTACATGTCTCTGAGGAGGAACTTGGGGAAGTGTCCAAAAGGCAGTGGACAAGGAGCCAGCCCTACCACCTCCAGGGGTCTACCCACGGCGGGGTGCTCAGTCCTGACATGTCTCAGCAGCATGAACGGAGGCAAGGTAGGGGACCATAGGAGTTAATTTTTGTTCAGAACAAAAACACGAGGACAGTAGAAAATGGAAGGATATTAAAGAATGTTACACAGGGATGGGGATTTAGCTCAGTGGCTTAAGTGCATGCCTGGCAAGCACGAGGTCATGAGTTTGAGCCCTGGTACAAAAAAAAAAAAAGTTACACAGCTAACTATATGTAATTTTTTTGTGTCTGCCTATCAATATACAAATTCACTTTTACAATACAAAAAGGGAAGCTTTAGTAAAGTTTTTGTTAATTCTTATACACAAGATAGGGAAAAGAATAGTTTAAGTTATTTAGTTATATTAGACAAATAACTTTTCCTCTGAAAATAGTTAATATACGGTTAAACAATTAAAGAATAATTACTAGACTTAGTAGTTGTCAAGGCAACCCAAAAGTATTTCTGAATTTATCTTTGAAAAAAAGAAAACCAAACCTCAAATCCTTAAAATGCCCCTGCATCCCTCAACCCTTTGTTTTTTCCTCCTTCTCTCCCTCCTTTCTTCCTTCTTTCCTTGGCAGAACTGGAGATTAAACAAAGGGCCCTCATGCTGAAATATATCCCCACTTCCCCTTTTTAAAATTTTTGTTTTAAGACAGGGTCTTGCTAAGTTGCTAACTGCCCAGGCTGAGTTGCAACTTGCAGTCTTCCTGCCTCAGCCTCCCAGAGTGCTGGGATTACAAGTGTGAGCCACCGCACCCATCTGTACCCCCAACCCTTTCTTTCACACCAGCTGGCTGAGAAATTCTCCAGGTGCTCCTTACCTTCAGATTCTAGTTTCTCTGCATTGAGGGGACTGGTTGGTGACCCTGTTGAGGACTTCCTGCCACTGAGCCCTGAGATCATTGCCATAGAGGACAGTCTTCCAATGGCTCTCACAGCATTGCCCGTTTTCTGGAAAATAGATGCAGTTCGGACTCAGGCGGTGTCCCTGGTTCCAGCAGGGCAGTACTGGGGATTCAGGGAAAAGAGCCCAGCCCAGAGAGGCAGCTGCTCCCCGAACTGAGGGCTTTGTGGGCTGAGCGGTGCAGAGGTTCTGCCGAGGAGTGAGCCCGGCCTTGCTCTGCTCAGCACTATCAGTGTGTCAGAAGATGTTCGGAGAATGGAATGGGGCCTGGAACTGATGTGCGCCTTAATGTGACTAAACAAGGTCAACATGAGACAAAAACCCTTTTCATACTGAGCTTCAACTCCCATAAAAGGGATAGTTTATATAAAGCAACTGCGGGCTGAGACAGCTCCAAAGACTTATTGCTGACTGGGCCTAGTGGGGCTGTTTCTCGTAAAACAATGCCTGTGATAGGAGTTTAATTGGTCAAGAGAATCATTACTACAGATCCCATGGGTCATATGTGAAAGAAAAAAGTGCTCTGCTGACCCTGGGCAAGCCACTTAGCCTCTCAGGCTGTAGCTTCTTTCTGTGTACTGCAGGCTTGAGCGAGATGATCTCCAACACCCTACTTACTCTGTTTATGATTCGGACACTTAAGAGATTTCGAGAAACACTGGGGCTGGCTCCAGCACAAGTGGTGACTGTGCAGTGAAGCCCAGAGGGTGTTTGTCCCAGTGTCCACTTAGGCTTCTTTTTTTTTTTTTTTTTTTCATTTTTTATTTAAAGAGAAAAAAAACAGGAAAAAGGTAGAAATATTACAGAATTTAAAGAAAAGAAGATAAATAGTAAGAAATCACTAGTTGATACATTACACATTGTTCTTTTAGAAATAGTTATTCAAGTTACAGGATTAAAGCACACAAAATAGGCACTAAAGCAGTGAGAGTGCAAACAGATTGTTCCACTTAGGCTTCTAATACTGGCACCCAAATAGGCCACCTGGGGGAGGACAGAGTTTCTGCTGAAAGGACCAGAAACTGAGACTTCTTTACATTGTGAAAATTCTGCCAAGCACAGGATTTAGGTTAAGAAACCTTTACTATGTATACTTATGTCTCATCTTTTAATGAACTTATCCTTTTTCTAGGGTCAGTGGGCATGGCTAAGGAAGCTAAGGCAACCGAGTCTCTCTACCTCTGCCCTGTAATACCTTATTTCAGTATCCAGAAGCTGTGTAGCCACAGACCAGCTGTCACCACAGTCTGCCAGCCTGTTCCCTCTCACAGAGTAATGAAAGAGCCTTTTCCCAGGAAGATGCCTAGCTGTCACTTGCTGGACCTCAGGCTGTGCCAGCAAAGCCATTTCCTCTCAGACTAACTTCACACACTCAAGAATCCTCATAGTTTTTGGCCTTCACCTGGAAGGCCAGTGTTTTCAGCAGAATGATTTGTTTCTGCTGAAAAGAGGCGTGCATGCGTATGTGTGATTTAAGCAGAGACCTACGGTTGCAACCATGTTTTTCTGTCATGGTCCCTTGTCCTGCATGTTGTGGACGGTTTCTGTGCACACAGGTCAGATACTCCAACCTGGTCTGTCCTTTGGTAATCCACCCTCTGGCCCACAGCACTGAGTGTGTGTGGGCAGGTGTATTTCTGGCCATTTGCTGACCCAAGTGAGCTGGGTCACTCTGAACCCAATCCAGGAAGCCCCGATGGGGGACGAGGAGGACACAGTGAGATGACAATGAGCAGCATGACCTGAAGAGCGCACCCCTGCAGACGGCCCATGTGGCAGCCTCACACAGGCTTCTGGGACCAGCTGTCCCTGGTGGCCTGGAAGATCTGCTTGCCGGCTAGCTGGAGTGTGGAGGTACCCTGAGCTCATGAGCTCCCTAATCCCACACCCCTGGATTTGGACTGAGTAGGACTGTCTTCACTAGAGTGGTACAGAAAAAAAGATACCTTTTCTTGGATTTATTTTGGAACAAAATAAAACTGTCAGAATGAGGCAAATAAAAGAGCTATAACATTTCAGAGGAGAGCCGAGGATATAGTTCAGCAGCACAAGCGCCTGCCTGGCAAGTGTGAGATTGTGAGTCTGATCCCCGGTACAAAAAACAAAATAAAACAACAACAAAACCCCCACAAAAATTTAGAGAAGATAGAACATACGTTGTTAACAAGCAAATAGATCTAATAGGTGTAGATATTTAATGTATGTTTCCTAAACAGGGAGAAACACAAGTAGTTAATAAGGAAATTTTAAGAAATAATCTACAATGGAATCCATCTTTGGGAACTTACTCATGAAAAAACCCTGGTAAGAAAGTTGTTTGTTAGAGGTTGAGAAGAACTATTTATATCCTAGATTTCCGATTTCCTGGCTTTCAACTGAAAATTGGTTGTTGCTTTACTAAGAGAACCGACCAGCATGACTAAGTGCAGGAGCCCCTGAAATGAAAATAGCCAAATGTCAATTCTCTGACTTCCATCCTTGTTTTGAGGAAGCCTTCTTCTCATGGGTGGGCAACTACCAAAGCTAAGTTCCTGTGTCTTTCGTGGGTGGCATTTGCCAGGGCCCTCCTGAATGCAATGCAGATGCCCAAGCCCTTAGAGGGCCTGCTAGAATGACCAGTGGGATCACTTTGCCCAGGACTTGGGGTTTTCCAGTGCTAATATCCAGAGGGTCCCTGGAAAACTTAAGCAAGCTGGTCACCATAGTAACTGCCAGCCATCAAGACTCTGCAAACATACCAATAGTTTCAAGACTGCAAGTTCCCCAGATATTTCCCCTGATAACATCTAAGTGTGATGGCCAAGAACACTCTGTGCAATACTGAGTCTAATGCTTTCTCCTTTGTTGCCCTTTGGTCCATTCTGCTGGAGTCTTTGTAGTTCCCAGAAAATAAAGGTAGTTAAAATATAGGCCTCTAGTTCCTAGTTGTTTACTTCCAGTTTGCAAGCAGAAGCCCTGCCACCCCATCTGACTTATGTTTACTGCTAATCCTTACCAAAATGTCTTTGTGAAATTCTTTCAATATGAATTTAAAATCAATCTTTCAGAATAACTGAATTGTAAAGCCAGTAACATGATTAACCATCTATATCCAGCCTAGGCTTGTTTGTAAGGATTTGTTCTTCTGTACCTCCTTTTTCCCAGGGTGTTTTATGGAAACCAGAACACCAAAACAGTTATGATGTTTCCTCCGGAGTTAGCTGGGCCAGCTGTTCTCGCTCTGCTCTCCTCCCTACATCAGCCCACCACATACTGGCTTCCAGTCCTCCCTCGATTGGCCCACCAAACAGAACCTGGGCTGCTCAGAGAGGGAACCACCCCCTCTCTGAGTGTCGAGATTAAATGTGGAAAACATCTCCCTAAGGAAGTGACCTAACAGAGCAGTTCAAATGCAGCTCAACCATTACTAGTGAAATTACACGTCAGGGACATTACATGAGGAATGGGATGTTATTGACTACTTTTATATCCAATTTTGTGAAACCCAACTGCTGATTTTGCAGAAAAATGATTTCAAAATGCTTTTACTAAGATGGAACTAAGGTTCCTTCTCTGAAGTCTTCCCTTTTTCTTCTCCAGCCTTGTTCCAGAAAACTCTATGTGTAACAACACTATAAACAATGAAAAGAAAAGCTAAGTAATTAAAATGTTTGTACCAGCTATGATTTTCTGACTGATCAGACTGCAGTACTTCATTGGCCTCCTCCCAGCTCCTTTTCTCTTCACCTGTTCCCTGAGTTGAGGCACCCTCCTGGCTTTGAGCCAGCTGCAGATGTTCTGAGATGATAAAGCCACCCTTTAACCACAGCCTCATCCAAGTGAGCCCCAGTTAGACTTGCTGCTCTGAGGACCACCCCACCCAGACACCAGCTGCCCTATTTTTCCAGAATTTGTGCTTTGAGATCTGCAGGTGAGAGGATCATTAATAAAACCAACCTTTGATTTTTGTGGACCTCTTTTTTTGAAAGAGCATTTGCTACTCTGATTCTAAGGGTCCCAGAAGATAAGTGGAATAGATGTTCCAAACCACTTTGCATTTGTGGGGCCCAGGAGATGCAGCCTGATGCCGACAGGGTTAGGGGGTATGTGTTAACCATGAACTGAATTCCCCTGCAGAGGAGCTCTGGCTGCCATGGGAGAGGACAGAAGCCCCGTGAATCCCTCTCCTGTAGGCATTTATGCTTCTTTATCCCTCTCAACCTCTGTGTGCCACTGTCCTTTGAAGGGAACTATGGTTTAGTCACGTGGCACATGCCCAGTGTCCCAGTGACTGTCTTTTTCTCCACCATATAGGAGCATGTGCTACTATAATGTCTCTCCGCCCCCCAATCACCAGCTAAAGGCTCTGTTCTTGTGCAGCCCAGCACAGCAGGTGGGTCCAGTCCCCTTCTGTCTTCTCTGCCTGTGCTGTTGTTCTTTCCTCTCTGGGCTTGCTCTAGCTCATGTTCCATGCTTAATTCTGACTCCTGTCCCTGGAGGAGTCATAACCACGTCAACTCTGGGTACACCCAGCCCCTCTCCTGTCACACTCACATATATGGTTATGGAGCGCTATACCGATAGTTTATAATTCCTGATGTGCTGTATGTCCTTTTATGTCCATTTGCTTCAGTTCCCCATTGCACTATACATTCCCTGAGGATGGAAATCATGTCCTCTCCAGCGGCCCAGGAATTTTGTAAAACAAATTGTGATGATAAAACAATGAAGTAGGTGATGATAGTCCTAAGTGCTCTATAGTCTTGGATTATAATTGGATAGTTTTTAGATAATAGTTTTATCCATCTTGTATCAGAGGCAGTTCTGTGTTGCTGTTAAGACTGTGTGCTTTGGAGCCAGGTTCTGGCCTTGAGTCCTGGCTTTTCATACTTTGCTATGTAATCTCCTGTCTCAGTTTGTCTGTCCTTATCTCCTAATACCTGTCTTCTAAGACTGAAAGATTTCTTAAAAACTTTTTAAAAATGTAAGATCAAAAGATTTAATACATAGCAAGTACTTTGAATAGCCGCTGACCCACGGCTAGCCCCGTACATATCAGCTACTGGGAGCATGTTACAGTGTTCTACTGTACCAGTATCGTGCTAAAGTTAGATGATGACTATCACATGTAATTACCAACAATGCTGGAATGCTGTAGCCTTAGCACCCCCCAACAGATGAGAAAACAAATCCACAGCAAGGTTAAGTCACTTGCCTAAAAACACATAGCTAGTAATAGCCAAGTCCCCTAGAGTGGAGACCACACTCCCACTCCTTGATGATTCAGTAAAGGTCTGACCATCACGTTCCCCAACAGAAGCTCATCTTGTCCAGGGCTGCCAAGCATACCTCAAGGGGAGGCTGCTCCGCCCTCTCCTGAACGCACGAGACATCAGTGCTTAGCAGGGATGAAGCCTGGCGCACCAAGCCCCCTTACTGGACATCTGGGACCAAGCTGAATATGTTTGGAGAGACAGCTATGCTTGAGAAACGGGTACCTCTGTGAAAAAGACTGTACACCAAGGACCTAGGGTAACACTGTGCTTTAATCGGCTCCCCCAAATTGGTCCTGGATTATTTCAGCAACAAATTTTCATTTTGTTGGAGTGATATCATGGAAAGTTGAGAGTTAGAGTAGCTGAATAAAACAAATTTGATGAGCGGCATCCCAGTCCAAATGAATCCCATATTACCTGCCATTTCCTTCTTGCCATATACTTCTTCATCCGGTCCTTGGACAACTTTTTGGCCTCCATGTTTTTAGTATCTTTCATTAGCCATGGATGCTGAAGACACTCAGTACAGTTGAGGCGATTTCTGAGAGAGGCAGAAATTGGAAGCTTTCTGAGCAGAAGACCTTAGAGACTATGGTCATATCACAAATGGGAGGTTACCTTCCCCAGTCACACAGGGAAGACCCGGCTTCCTATTCTTAGTCCATCCTCTGTGATCACAGTCACTGTGCACTGATCTTTTTCTCTGTCGGTCTGGGTTATCCTGACTAGGCCAGAGTTGAGAAACCTTAACCACTAGAAAAGCAACTGGAATGTCATGACCTGTACTTGGGGTTCTGGAAGGGTAAGTGCTGTTAGATAGCAAATCTGGGGCTGACTGGTGCCATGTTCTAGGATGAGTTCGTCTGAAGGTGGCTTGCGGGCTGGGCCTATGAAGCCTGATCCTGCCTTTCCACCTGGAGGAGGGGAGACTGAAGTGCTAGGACAAAACTGCTGAGAGTACCCAGTTCTCTTGGGCCTTAGGGTGTGGTTGAGTATCGTGTTTTTCCTGTTAAAGAGTTACATTCTACCTACAAACGGAGAATTCTGGCAACCTTAGAACTGTGCTGAAACTCATTTAATCTTTCTTAAAGCTCTAGAACTATCTCAGGGTTGTCATCTTAATTGTAACAGGACTAATAAAAGCCCAAAGAACCAAATGCTAACATACATAGAAAAATGGCAGGAAAGAAGTATAGCACAATGTAGTGATCTTTAGAGAGAGGGAGTATGGATGCTTTAAATTTTCTTACAGTCTTCAAATTTTCTATAATTTATGTTTTACTTATAATAGAAAAATTGTTAAAAGTGCTGACAGATAGAGGTTTCTGGCTGAAGAGGTGCTGGGTGTAAGAGTTTATGAGAATCTAGTGGTTTGATCTACTTAAGACCAGTTCTTTGGTTGAGTCCATTGTGTGAGCAGAAAGGAGCCTAACATTGCTTATTATTCAGTTAATTTAAGGTCAGATGAGAAAATGAAGATATATACATAAAATCTTATTTATCAAATCTTCATCAAATGAAGCTTAATTGATAAAAACTGTCTCTGAATCAGAGTTACTAGAAGAAAGGTTTTCATCTTGGGTGTGGAATATCCCTCACTTTGAAAGGGCATCTAGACCGCCCCCCCCACCCCAGAACATCCCAGTTCTTCTTGGGTTGTGTCCATTTCTGATGCAAAGATTGACAATAGAAGTTTAAAAGACTGCACTTTCCAGGAATATAGAAAGTCACCTCCAGGGGAGTTTGGCCCTGAGATGGCTGAAGAGGACTGTGAGACACGTGAGTAATTGGAGAACTAGACACAGCTATCTAAGAGACTACAGCGTGCTATTGAAGCAGCTGGTACAATCTTGTGCCGAATACCATTTCTCCCAGGATGGAGCAAGAGGCAGCCTCAGAGGGCGCACAGACCGAGACAGGCAGGACTTGGGCTATAGTCAGTGTGAGTGCTGGGCTGCTCCTCTCCCCTTCTTCCCTATATCACCTATTTCAACATTGCCCTGCTTGGCTGGCCTACAACTGCTCCCATTACCAAATCTGATTCAGCTCACTGGGGCTCCTGGAGGCAGGTTGTGCCTCATCTGGCCACCTACTTCCTAAGTAAGAAGCTCCCACTAAGCAGGAAGTCTCACCTGACATTCCCACAGCTCCCTGCCCCAGGCACCTCTCTCTACACACAAAGAGCCCTCTCACCTTGTTGCTTTAATCCTACTGATTCTACTCAGCAGCCTAGAGGGCACCAGTAAGTCCTGCACAGCCCAGGCACCTCCTCCACTCTAGTTTCCTTCCCTGCCCAGCCTCTAGGTCTGACTCAGACCTCACGGGAATTTCACCGTGCATCTGACCTTTCTCCTTTCACAGCTTGGCTGTCGTATGCCAGGACATACTGACCTCCTACTGTGTTCTAGGTTAGAAGGGACTGGGCCAGATTAAGTCATTTTTGCATTTAGATGCAAAAAAATTGTCAAGCTAGAATAAGGATATGGTGAGGACCCTCCAACAGTGCTGAGTTCCCTGTGCCATCTGCTCCAGTGTGTAGAGAAGGCACATCTCCCACGAGCCCTAAAGAGGGGCTGAGGTGTCAGCAGAGCTTTGACAGGCCACTGCCATACACAGAATGTAACAGGAGTGACACACAGATAGGCTGCCCTCTCCCTGTAGCCCTCCCTCAGGGCTCGCCTTTCAAGTGGGGTTTCTGTGCTTTTAAAGATGGTTATGGTGTCTGGTGCAGGAGCAGGGCTGGGGATCCCTCCCCTCCCAACCCTCCCTGGCACAAGGAGTGGCCTGGCACCCGGGGGTGAGGTGGGAGTGCTCTGGCAAGGAGCCCTATCTCCCACACTGCCCAGGGTTAGGGAAGCTGACAGCTCTGAAATCTCAGCTGGTTACTTCATGTCTTTCTTCAGCAAGTTGCTGATGAAATCCTTGGCATCCTCAGAGATCTCGTCAAACGCCTCATCGTCGAAGTCCCAGGTGGCTGAGGTAACGTTTGCTAAGGTTTCATTGTCATTGTCACCCATGAAGGGAGAAAGGCCGCTGACTCTGGAGGAGAAAACCAAGAGAGCAGGGGTAAGGGAGATGGTGATGGGTGCCCCAGGTGAGTGCCAAGGTCAAAGATGAGGGCTGGGAGGCCCCTTGGGTCACAAACACAATGACTGCTTTCACCTGCCTTTACTCCCCCTGTGAAAGGAATAAGGTTGGTTTCCAGGGGCCTTTGTGGCCTCATCTTTTCTTGGTTGCTCAGGGCAGTTAAGGGATGTCCCTGACATCCTGACACTGCCTGTGAGGCTGGGTGGAAGAACGGGATTCAGTTTCCAGACTAGGTTGTCTGCCATTCTTCCCAGGTCCTGGGCTGCACCCATCCCTCACAGAGCCTTCACAGGCCCCTTCCTCCTGCTTTTGGTTCTGCCTCTCACCACAAGGGCTCTCTGGAGCTGTGAATGCAGCCACTCCCTTCTGTACACTCCTTCCCATCTCTGTGCTTTCAGCTCTGAGAGCACAGGGGAGGCTTAGCTTCACCAACCTGTGCTTGCAGGAATGACTCCTTTACCAGCAGCTTAAGTGAAGCAGATTTAGAAAGGGGAGACTCTCAAAGCCAGATGGGACCACTAAGCCCTAAATCTCTAGTGTACCTCCGCTTTGTACTATCAGTCCCCTGCTGTGCCTGCTGACTGAGGGCCTCCTCCATGATGTGTGACCTGCACAGCTGCCTGTAACTCTGTCTCAGATGGACCCACACTTGGTTTCATGATCTGCTGCCACCATCTTGGAATTCTTGATAATGTTTTAAGAAATGGCCTCATCTTTTGATTTTGCAAACTATGTAGCTGGTCTTGCCCTGACTCTGAACCCTACATGATGAGTCTAGGGCTCTCTGCCGGCAGCTTCTCAAGGTAGGGCTTTAGTAAAGTTCTTCCTCCCAAATTCATATGAATCCTTTGCCATGGACAATAAGCCGGAAACAGCTTCTGGGGCTGTTCTGACATTTGAGAGTCGTGGCTTATGAAACCAAACACTGAGTTTGGCAGAACAAAGCCTACTTGGAAATATTGGGAGAAAGTTCAGGATGGTAAAAACCCTCCAGTGAACACTTTTGTAAAGAGAAGGAAGCTTCTGCGAAGTGAATTAGCTCACCTAACAAACATATTTGGGTTTTTAAAGCAAGAGGCTGATTGCTATTTTACAGAGGCAAAGGGACAGTGGCTATAATATCCTCATGAGGGAAAGGTGGAAGTTTACCAATCTGTAATTATGTTCTACTGCCTTCGCCTTTCTGGCGTCAGTTTCCCCTTATTTGTAGAGTAGACTGGACCTGATTCCTAGGGCCTCTCAGCTTGGCCCAGCTCTGCAAGCACCACCAGGAAGCAGCCTAGCTCTGCTCAACAGCACCTGGTTCTTTTTGTCTTTGCATTTTCTGTTAGAAGTAGTGAGGGGAAAATCCTGCAGCACTGCAAAAGATGGCAGGAAAGCAAATAGCCCTGCTGTGGAATGCTGAGAGGTCCTCTTCTGTGGAGCTCCTTTCCTAATTAGGAGCTGTAATCCTGCAAAGATAGGCCTCAATCTCTGCACCATAGGCCAGCACAGGGGGAGCTTCCTGAACTCTGGCCTCTGGTCCTCTTCCCTCCTGGCAGCTCAGCTCTCTCAGACACCTTCCATCCTGGCTGGCTCGCCTGCCAGGTGCCTATCATTTTCCACACCAAAGAGTGTGTCCCTGGATAAAATGCAGAATATCTGCATATACAGTATGATGAGACTATTCACATTTTTAGTAAGGCTGTTTCTGGGTGGTAGAGTTTTCCTGGATTTTCTCTGAACTCTCTTTTTTGGACTATATTGCAAGAATTTCCAGTAAAGGATCATGGTTTTTTCTTTTTTGGTACCAGAGATCGAACCCATGACCTTGCACTTGCCAGATAGGCATTTATACCACTGAGCTAAATCCCTGGCCTGGATCATGTGTGTTTTTAAAATTTTCTTAGTATATGTTTGTAGCACATCATAAATACATTCATTCTGGGTAGTTGGTATGTGTACACGACACATCCGATTTTCTTCTGTCCCCTTTTCTTCCTCCCTTCCCCCTCTATCTCTTGGTCCCCTCCCCATTTGCCACAGACCTTATCCTCTTATTTCCTACTATCTATATTTTCTTTTAAAAAGTCATCATTTATTTAAAAAATCAACAAATTGACAAATATTTTATTGTTATCACCCAGGCACAACTCTTTCTCCCTTTCCTAGCTTATCTAGTCTTTAGCCGACAGATTTATCTGGTCTTTACAAAATTGTCATCAGTCTGGGCAAGGTTTTGGATGAGTTATAATGTGGTTAGGTGGCTGCGGAGCCATCTAATTTCTCCTTTTCTCTTCCTCTTTTTGGTGGGGCATCCAGTCAGACCCTTGAGCATGCCTGGCAAGCCCTCTACCACTGCTCCACCTCCAGCTCTAATTCCTGCATTCCTAATCTTTCTGCAACCGGACAGCCTCAGGGAGCTGGATGGGGGCCTTTTCTCCTCTGGAGACTGAAGACCAGGGTGGGAGGGTACAGAAGTGCACTTGGGCTACACTTTCTCTATGTTGTGTTTCAAGCTGCGGACAGATGAGGGGAGCACAGGTTTGCTGGCGGAGCTATGGCGTGCTGAGGAAGGGTTTCATCTTCACCCCCATTATAACCTTGAGATACCCGAGTCAGATGTCTGAGGGAGTGGGGCAGGTCCCCAGGGAAACTAAGCACAGTTTTGTGTGGTGGTCAAGAAGCAGGAGCCTGCCTGGGCTTCAGTCATGTCCACTACAGCCCAAGTGCCCTGACAGGAAAACCTGCGAGTGGGGCAGGGCTTGGTGAGGCAGGAGGGCAGTGATCGCAGCGCATTTCTTGGCTCAGCAGTGGAGAGGCCAGGCAGCCCTGGGAGGAAAGGCAGGGCGTCCTAACCCCAGTCGCGGAGGCGATGCCCTGCTCCTCTCAGGCTGAGGAGGATAAACAAGAGCTCCTCTGCCTCTGGGCTGGGGATTTAGCTCAGTGGCATAAGCGCCTGCCTGGCAAGCGCATTCAATCCCCGGTACCAAAAAAAAAGAAAAAGAAAAAGAAAAGAGCCCCTCTGCCTGACAGCTCCTTCCTCCGTGGGGGCAGCCCCTCACTCTCTGGCCATGGCGGGTGCTCCACACGTGAGCCAGCCCGGAAGATGACAGGGAGGAAGAACGGTACAGTAACTAATTTTCCTTAGTTGGGGAGGGGGAGAACGGCAGAGCAGGGCTGAGGCAGTGTGTGGAGCACTGTAGCTTCACCAAGGCGGCAAGGGAACACCAAGTGCCTGGGGACACAGGGAGCGGGGTGGTGGAAGGGAAGAAGGCTCAAAGAGAAGGTGGAAGCTCCCCTATACTTTCTCTGCCAGAAACCAAGGGGGCCTTGCTAACTTCAGCAGGCCTCCAGGGAGATCCATTAAGTGGAAGCAGGCTGAGAGAAGCAGGCTGGGAGGAAGCAGGGACAGGAAGTGCCTGTCCGCAGGGCTGGGTTGATGAAGGAGTTCCCAGCACAGTCGGATCACAGATCACCCGGTGGGAACTTGACATGGTATTCAGGAGCTGTTAGAGGTGCTTGACAAACAAGCTGAGTAACAGGTGCCTCACCCTGGCCCCACACCCTCTCGCCATCACTTGCTGGTCCCAGGAAGGATATTAGAGGGTTTCTCTGTGTGTGGGTGAAGTGGCCCAGAAAGGGATTGCCACACAAAGAGCCTGGCTTCACAGTGAGGCAGAGACAAGGCATAGGATCCCCTGTGGGTGCTTGAGAGTCGCTGCTGGCTGCTCTGAGCAGGGACCTGCATGGCGGGGCTAAGGGAAGCCAGCTGGCTCCGGTTTATTTTCAGCACAGCGTGCTCTGTGAGAGTCCTGGTTTCAGAGGTAACTCCTAGGCCCCAGTACCAAGGAGGGAGCAGCCCAAAAGAGTCCTGGGAAGAGGCTCACAGGGGAGGCAGGAGCTGTGCAGAGCTAAGCCAGGGGGGAGCCAGTGCCTGTCACCAGCTCCTCCTTCACATCCCGGCCACACACTCCTCTCCCTTCTCCTGATGTCCCTGCCTAACCGCCTGCAGGCTGGGCCCTCATGCACCACAGTAATTCTCTGCGTTTCAAAAGCTCCTTCCTATTTCTTGGGCTTAGCTATGAAAGTAAAGTAGTCAACAGCGTGGCATAGCACTCAAAATACCACGTTCCTCCACATGAAGAATTTTCATTTTAAAGTGCTATGGTTCAATGGCCTGACAGTTCTAGTTCTAGATCATAATCTGACAGAAGTGCATAGATGTGTTCCTGAAAACACACAGACTAGAAGGGACTCAAGAGCCAATGGATACCGAGGGGCTAAATAGACTGGATTATATCCACACAACAGCATTCTGCAGGGCATGGAGAACCACCATCTCCAACTGCTTACATTCACTTGCAAATTCATCTCACAGTAGCCAGCAAAAGCAGCCATGTTCTTCCTGGTGATTTCATTTACACAAAGCTCAAGGCCAGGCAACACTAATCTATGACATGAGGGTGACGACTGTCTCTGGGGGACAGTCACTGGCAGGGGGCATGGCCCTGATCTGGGGGTGGGGCTCAGGGGTGTGTTTCCTGAGGTAACTTGTTAAGCAGTCCAGTCACTGCTGTCATGTTCCAGAAAGCAGCTGTCTTACTCTGACTGGGACTGTCCCCATTTTAGTAGTACAAGTCCTGTATCCCAGGAAACGGTCAGTCCTAGGCAAACTGGAAAGCTGGTCACCTGCCCAGACTGTGGTCCCAATGCCCAATGACATCAAACTTCTGCCATGACCCACTTGTAGGTTTGTGCAGAGAGGTCTCATGGTGGGGAGGAAGGGGACCCACAAGGACTGAGCCAGGACACAGGGCAGTGAGGTCTGAACACAGCGAGCTGGCGAGGATGGCTTCTGTAGGGGCAGGTTATTTCTCAGGGCTCAGAGATCCGTGTGAGTGCGGGCCAGGCCCAGGGCAGCTGCATTGTGACCCCTTTGGGTGCAGCCAACTATACTCATCAGTGCCCCCTCCTGGAGGGTGCAGGCATGGGCAAGGCAGGGAACTGCATGCCCAACCTGCAGTTTTTTCTCTACCCTCTAGGCTGGGGGAAGGCTGCAGTGAGGGGTGACCCTGGGCAGGGAAGAAGGTGACTAGGAAAGAAAAGCCATGGTACAGGTTCGCCTGCAGAGGGAGGCTGTCCTTACAGGCCACAGTGAATCTAAAACTCCTGCGCATTCGAGACAGTCACCCCACTCTGGCCTAAGTGATTCCTAACTCTGAGGGGCACCAGAATCATAACAGCCTTTTGCTAACCTCAGACTAAAGATCCCCAGGACCTAAGAAACTATTCTTTGAGGCCCTCCTCATATTTTCTATGAAAACATTTACTTTCCCTTTGGTCTTGATGATAAAAGTAGTTTTGAATAGATGCGAATATCTGCATCTTTGGGGACACCGGCGCATAACCTGTGTGTCGCCCAAGTTCAGGGACTGCCTCTGGGCCTACCAGCTGCCTGCATCGTGAGGTTCCAGGACTCAGTGAAGCCTAAGGGTCCCTGGCGCAGTGCCGAGACAACCAGGGACCTCTTGAAAGTATAGAAGCCCCGGTTCCCCAGAGCTCAGCCCAGACCTGCGCCTGCGCCTAGTGCCGGCAGGCTATGCAGGCTTGCTGGTCTCCCCTCCTTTTCTCTATCACTGTTTACTTAAATGGCCTCCCACTGCTGCCTGGTTTTCTAGTGCTAAACACTGCACTGATTTCTGTTGTCTGCTGGCCCCCTGAAGGCGCTGCCCGCAAAGTGTCCACTAATCAGCACACACAGTGAAGTCAGAGGTGAGGCTAGAGGTTGGGTCCCCATCCCATGCTGATGGGGTGCTGCCCTCAGAGCACAGTACAGACTCCCAGAGACATGCATCTGGCTCCCTCCCTCCTCCTTCTGGGCCCAATGACAGTGAGGGTGCCAGCTGCATTTCCCTTCCTGACCAAAGGCCCCAATCTGTGAGCCCTGGGGACCTGAGGCCTAGGGGCCCGGGGGCCCAGCATGTGAGCTACTCCATGTTGCTACAGGAGGGGGTGCAGATCACTGATCACTGGGAACCCAGGGACAGATGGGCCGGCAGGGACAGGGACGGCAGCTGTCAGCCCTTCTGCTGTAAGTTGGGCTCCCCATCATGACCTCCCCTGTCCCTCTCTCATAACATTGCAGCAGCCCAGGATCCTGCTGTGGAACCCTCTGCCCCCTCCCCAAATGCCACAGGACTCACAGGATATAGCAGATGACCCCGATGCTCCACATGTCTGTGGCGTAGCCAATAGGTTCATAGTTGATCACTTCAGGAGCCACAAACTCTGGGGTGCCGAAGAGGACCTTCAGAGACCCCGCATTCTCTGAAACCAGGATGGAGAAGGGTCCATCAACAATATGAATGGGCCAGTTCAGGGTAAGCACCTGCCTTTGTGTGAAGGGGCACAGACAAGGGTTTGGCCCAGGTGGGTGATTTCTCCGTGGATAGTGGCACAGACTCCTGGCTTCGTTAACAGTGTCAGCCCACCAGTGAAACCAGGCCTCGAATGGCCTGAGTGGTCAAGGAGGGGAAGAAAAGGCCCTTACGGCATCTGGGCATCTGCCCGAGTGGCCTTTCCCATGTCTGTGTCCCCTGTGACATAGTTCCCCGGAGAGATTGTGACTCATGCTTAATAACCTGATTTCACTGTTGCTGACATGCACTATGTCCTATGTGCCCCACTCTCAGCTTCACAGGGATTTCCCCTACTTAATATGCTCAGCAACCCTAAGCAGTAGGCACAGTCCCCATGTATGGTTTCTTTTGTACACCTGACGAAGGGGAGGCCCAGGGAAGCAGAGTGACTTCCCACCTGGCTCGTCAGTGGTGGCGAGGACTTGAACCCTCCACTGCACTGCACTGCACTCTACTGCTTCTCCTATTGATCTCCTAGCTTCATGTCTCCTAAAAGGAGCCACAGGGACCATAAAGGATAAGAGATGCTTGTCAGTGTGCCCTAAAGGCAGACACCAGCAGTTGGAAGTGGAAAGCACTTGGTCTAGGAGCCACATCTGACCTTGTTGAACTCTGCAATGCCCATGGCAAATGTTCTAAAGCAAAGCGCTTGGCAGCTCTCCCAGCGTGGAGACCCTGCTCCAACTCCCGCTTCCCTCCCCTGCTGTATCCCAATCACTGCCTGGTTCTCTGGTCCTTGCTGAACACTGCTGTTCCAGCAAACGCCTCACACAAAGAGAACCTGAACTTTGTGTTCCCTGGGTTCTGATGCTGCCAGCTGTCCAGGTCTGTGCTTCCCTGTTCGTTTAATTATTAGTGGTCATTGTCCAGAGCAGATCCCATATATGGGCTGCTGTCCATCTAGTCCCTTCAGCGGGAGAGAAGGCAAATTGCCTTGGGTCAGGGTGTGCTGCTGGCCTGACCATGCTGATTACCAAGCAGGTCAAGGGCTATCAGCACCTCACTCCCTTATGGTTCTCAACCAGATCTGCAGGGTGACACGGGCTCCTCACAGGATCGGAAATCAAGGTCGGCTCACTCTGGCCCTCAGGCTCCTTGTTACCAGGGCGCTGGCTGGGAAGGAGAGTGGTTGGGACATCAGGGAGCTGCAGGGGCAGAGTGACTGAAGGTGGGGTGTGAGGCAGACATGGAACCCAGACAGCTTCCTTGGCCTCCACCCCACTGGCTGCTTCTGCTTAGTGCACAGACAGCAGAGAGGCATGGCAGCACCCGAGCTGGGCCTGTGACACCACGCCAGCCCTGGAACCTCCTCTGCTCATGGTAGGGCATGCTAGGCAAAAGCTGCTATGCACCTTGGTCTCCTTGTGCACAAACTGCGGCTCAAGAAGTCTGCTCTGCCTGTCCCAGTGACAGTCAATGAGCTTTTTAAACCTTTTGTTTTTAACATGAAAGTTCTTTGGGAACTATGCATGTATAACTACAGATACGAGGAGCTACTATTACCAAAATGAGTTTTGCCACCAATGGTAACATCATCATCATCATCACCAAATAAGTGAGTGCCTACACAGTGCTTGCTGTGTGTGTGGCACTGGCACTGTCCCCTTGCCTGGGTTAACCTGATTGATCCTGCTGAGCCTATGAGGTGGCCACTGCTGCGAGTCCATTTCATAGATGGTGAATTTGGGCCTCACAGTTACACAGTCGTAAGTTGCAGGGGCTTCACTGGAACCTGAGCCGGCTTCAGCATGTCTATGACCCCAGTACTCTGTTTCCCCTAGTAAACGTTGTGTGAAATATACACAACCATTGCTGCCACAGTGGTGACGACAGGAGAGGTGGACGGGCCTTACCCAGCCTCCGGGCCAGACCGAAGTCGATGAGCTTGATTCTGGTGCCCGTCTTGTTGACACACATGATGTTCTCGGGCTTGAGGTCCAGGTGCACGATGCCCTGCTTGTGGATGTACTCCACCCCCTCAGAGATCTGCCTCATGTACTGGATGCACTCCCGCTCCGTCAGCTCGAAGTCCTCATCAATGATACGCTCAAACAGCTCACCACCTGACACACTGCAGGGGCAGAGGGAGGCGGGAAGGGCGCTTGGGTCAGCTCCAGGATGGTGAGCTGGTAAGCATCTGGCCAGGCGAGGCTGGGAGGAGGAGCACACTGGCAGCCTCCTGAACCCCAGGCTTCCACTGTGGAAGGAGGCCAGGGCCTCCAGGCTTCCTACTGCCTGTACCTTCCAGGCTGTTGGTGTGTGGAGTCAAGGTAGCCCTCAGGCCTGGCAGTCTCAGACAGGGGCATGAATGGAGAGATCTGCATCCTTAGCAAAACAGGCAATTCTGGGTGGTCATGTGTGACCACAGATACACAGGGGAGCATTCTTGTACTCTGTATCTTTTTAGTTGCATGGAACTCAAGTTTAAACCACTCAGTTTCCATAAGCATGGCCCTGCTATCTGAGGTGCCTGGGTCTTCTCTGGTCCCTGGTCCCAGCCCTCTGGCTCACTCTTTTTGCTCACTGCTCTGCAAGTTTAAACCATGACTTTGGGAACTTATGTGGCATCCAGGTATAAATTCATGGTCTGCAGGTCCAGGACAAGTGTGGATGGGCTTCATTCCAGGATTACCCCCTTCAAGGGGAGTCATCATGAAGACAGGAAAGAGCTGACTTTAAACCTATCTCTGTCTTTTACAAACTATTATTTAACCTTTCTGAGTCCTGGTTGCAGTTGCCTTCTCTGTCCCTACTTCGTGGAGTTGCGAGGAATATGGAAACCTGTGTAAGTTATCGTCCCTGTACAGCCAGTGCTCAGCACATGTTAACGGCTGTTTGACATCCTGGTGGGCTAAGTAGATCTTGTCCCTGGACCCTGCAGGGCAGACAGACTAGGACGTCACAGCATACCACAGCCTATTCACCTCAACCTCGCGACACTGGACAGGGTTGAACTGGGAAAGGGCAGTGTGTGCCCGTGACCACGAGGGGGAGCTAAAACTGACTATTTAGAATTAATCTGAGAAGGTCTCTGTACTACCAGCAGGTGGCGCCTCTTGTCCTAACCCCCCCCCCTTCTATTTCTATGGCTTTCCACCAAGATCCCAAGACAAACTCCAACGATTGTTAGGTTTCAACCAATTCTTAACATCTTTGTGCCTCAGTTTTTTCATCTGTAAGGTGCAGATAAAAACTGCACTATTTCCCAGAGTTGCAAGCAAAGACAGAAGTGAATTAATAGGTAGACTGCTTACAAAGTTTCCTAGCATAAAGAAAGTGCATGTCAATTATCAATTTAGAAAGAATTTTTACTTTAAGGAATCACCTGAGGCTCTTATTGAAAATAAAGGTTTCTAAGCACTTCCCCCTGGAGATTATGATTTGGGGATGCTTGGGAGAGATTTGAGGATCCATATTTTTAAGAAGCACTCCATGTCACTCTTGTGACAGACATATTTAGGCAATGCTAGGTTACTGTACTACCACTCCTGGAAATTCACATGAGGAAATTCACATCCTCAGAAAATCAGTCTGTTTCTTCACACGAAATGATCTTTCCCTCCGTGGGTATCCATGCATTGTGTCTGTACTTTTTTCATTGTCAGCTTTTGCCTTAAAGTTGTCAGCCTGTCTGCAAAAGGCCTGGCACATTTTCAGGCCTGCATTCATATCTGGTGATATCTGATGCAGGCAATATGTCCCAAACAGTTGCTTTTAAACTTAAAATATTGTAGGCAAACAAGCATCATTATTTTCAGTGCCATTGGGAATGGTTAAGACAAATTAATAACATCTAAGCCATGGAGATAATTTGCTATGGCATTTCTAGAGGTAACTTAGTCAATATTGCTTCAGACAGGTTCATTGCTCTTCAAATACATTTAGTATTTTGAAAACTGTTTCTGTGACCCACCTCCTATGATTGAAAGGTCACCCTAAAATAAGCATGATTCTGTTCTGTAGGTTTCAAAAAGTATTCAAGACTCTGGTTTGATAGGCAGAAGCTACCACCCACAGACCTAGGACTAGGCCATGGGCCAAGACAGGCTGAGCAAATGTGTGCTTGATAAACAGACAGTGAGCCGCTGAATGGTAAGTGGGAACCTACAATCCTCACAGCTACCTGTCCCAAGGGATTGCTTGTATCCTCAGTGCTCTAGGCCTTGGTCAGGCCTCACTGGTAGCAGCTGAAGAATGATGCTGTCTGGGACTCAATGCCCGAGCCCTCTGCTCTTTATGTCACAGCAGCCAGTTAGATGTTCTTTGATAAACTTCGCGAGCAGGAGAATGAGGGTGAGATCAGCCACCATTAACTTAGCCTAAACTTCAAGCCCTTTTTAGTGCCCAGGGTCCTACCACCCCTTGGCATGTCCCAGACACTTTCACAGGGACAAGCACAGGTCCAAGTAAGGGCCAGGAAAGATCCCTGTCTCAGAGCCACACTGTCTTGGAAGTTCAGAAGCTGGAAAGGCTGAAGGGATGCTCATTTTTACTCTTCACATCTGAGGCAGCTGGATGGAAGGCTGGGGCCCTGGAATACCCAATCCACTTTCCTGTATCACTTTCCTGAAATGAAGGGAACCACCCTTCATTTCACCTCAGACAAGGAGAATAGCAGATCGTGCTGTGCAACATCAAACTTCTCCTCTCCTCTTCTAACCTCTCAGAAAGGTTAGGCTGGGAGGGACATGCAAATGGTGCATAACCCACTCCCTTCTTCCCTGGTGGGATTCCTATCATGGGGCAAGCTCTGTTCCCCAAGTGCAGGGAACATTCTGGCATCTGTGCATGGAAGACTTGCTCCTGTCCATGGGGGAGGAGTGGGTAGAGGGATGAAAGCCAGACCAGCTGAAACCGTACATTTCTCCCGGCTTTTTCCATCCAGCTTGCCAACTCCTGATTCCAAGCTAAGTATGGTATTCTGCCCACTGGTGCTAGTGCCTGGCCTCACCCAGCCTCAGCTGCCTTCTGTCCCCTCTCACGAACTTGCTCAAGGTTTAACTTCTGAAGAGAAGACATTTCTCCAAATGTCCTCACAATGCCCACTCTACCTGGCAAAACCAAAGCTACAGCCCACAGGGATCTAGTGAGGGAGGGAAGAATGAGGCCACAGGCTAAAGAGTTCCTCAAAGTGGAAAGGATGGAAAGTTTGAGTTTGACCCTAAGATACATGAAGATTTTTCTCCAAGTCTTTGATGATTTCATAGAACTATAGAATTTTACAGGCAGGAGGGGAGACTTGAAATTAATGACTTGAATCCAAATACTTCTTTTTACTGGTAGGATTTAGGAATTAAAAATCACATCTCAATCGGAGCCGAACTTGAGGCCAAGCCACCTGAGTACTGGAAAGGATTAGTTCCATGACACTGAGTTGAATGTTGAAATGCTCAAAGTGCACTTTTAAGTAGAAAAAATGCCAAGATACAGAAAATGCCAATGTGTTGTACTAAGAGCCTCTCATTTCAGAGTACTGTGCCTCTCTAGCACTGTTCTTGTAATCCCTGAAGCATCTAGGAGGTGGGTTTAATGACCTCTCTTATGCACAATAAAAGTAAGGATTGGCACAGCTGAGTAACTTACTCTGGGTCAATAACAAGTAAGAGGCAGAGACAGGATTTCAGGAAGGTCTATCTAACTGATTTCTGTGCTCTTAACCACTCTTGCCTGTCCTAAGGAACACATTCTGGAAGGAATATGCCCAGATGTCCTGCAGTGAGCAGAGGGAACAGGCTGCTACCCAGCACACTGTGTCTTCCCCGGGGAAGAAGAATGCTCAGGTGCCCATGGATTCTCCTAAAGAACCGAGACCCCCGAAGTTCAGGATGAACAATATGAGGGTCCTGAAGGCAATTCTGCAACAGCACTAAGGTGTGCAAACGTGCATATATATATATATATATATATATATATTTTTTTTTTTTTTTTTTTTTTTGTACCGGGGATTGAACTCATGACCATGCACTTGCAAGGCAGGCGCTTATGCCGCTGAGCTAAATCACCTGCTATGTGCATATTCTTTAACCTAGCATCGTTCACTTCTGGGAATGTAAACTACAGATACAGGCATGAGTGAAAAGATGTGCGTCCAATTTTTGCTTGCAAAAGCCTGAAAATTGCCTGATCCAAAGCAAATGGCTTCTATACTCTGACGTATTGATTCTGTGGAGCTAGGGGAACACAAGACGGGCTACCACAGAAGTTTGTTGAATAATGTGAATGTGAACTAGTACCATAAATTACCTTCCGAGTTAAAAGGCAGGAACATAAGAATCTGTGTCATATACAGATTGTATTTTCATGAAGAGACTTTGGTCTCTACACTACAGACAAAGCAAAAAGTTGTTTACCTCTAGTAGTGCTGTAGGATAGAAACAGGGTAGATGAGGTACAAACAGGAATAAGACTTTTTTCACAGTGTATTCTCTAAGAATTTTTTTATGTGATTGTATGTATTCAAAAAGTTCAGATAAAAAAAGGACACTTGTAAAAACTGCAGGTGCTATGGGAAACACATGGCTTATTGCTGCTGCTATGTATATGTATATGTAATATGTATATGTGTTTAGGTCTGTGTGTACATGCGTGTGTGTGCATGTGTGTGAGCATAATGGAGGTGGAGGAGAGGGATGCAGAGGAAATAGTGAATTCTGGCAGGGATCCCCTGCCTTTGCCCATCCCAGCAGAGAAAGTGCTACTCTGGTCAGTCAGAACCTGAAAGAACATGGACCAGGGAGGAATGAGGAAGTCGGACTCGAAGACCAACAGTGGAAGGGTTTGATCAAAGGTTCTCCTCCAGGACCTTGAGCCCCAGGCTGGGCCTTCTCTTTGCAGGGAAGTTATGAAGGTGCTATCTTTCCCCTTTCTCCTCAAGCCTGTTCCAGGTGAGAATGCCCTGCAGGACACCAGGGGCCAGAGGGCTGGCCGTGGCCCTCTCACAGGGGATGAGAGGGACAGCAGGCAGGGGTCCCTAGGATCTTCTCGTTAGGGAAAGGAGCACAGGGCTGCAGACAGGCTGAGAGCTTTTCCACATCACCTCTCATCTGCAGCACTTTCCAGCCTGGGCAAAGACACGACGGTGGGAGGAACACAAGCAGGGGCTCCCAGGCCCACAGTGCCACTCACATTTCCAGCACCATGACGATGTTGGCCTTTTCCTCAAAGGCGTCCACACACTGGACCAGCTTGGGATGGTGCAGGCAGTTCATGATGCCGATCTCCTCCCTGATGTTCTCTTTCTCTTTTGCTGAATATGCCTTGAAGAATTTCCCTGCCCAGATTTTTCCAGTTTTCTTTTCTACAAGTCGAAAGACTTGTCCAAATTTCCCACTATACATAAAAGGGTGAGGAAAGAAAAAGCCACATTTAGCTACACTGTCTTCTAAATCTGGGGTGGCAAACTATGGCCCAGGGGACACATCTGACCTGCCTCATTTATAGTTAAGGTCTGCCGGGGACACAGCCACACCTGCTTGTTTACATATTGTTCATGGTGGCTTTTGTGCGACAATGGGATGCAAAGCCTAAAATGTCAGCTATGTGGCACTTTATGGAAATGCCTGCCGGCCCCTGCATTAGATCAGTATGTTTCCACGCAGCCCTGGCTGGCAGCCTTCTTGTCTCTTCCCTGCAGGTGCCCGCAAAGGTACACTGAGGCCACACTTCCTAAACAGACTCACCAAGTGGCTCCTACCTTCCACCCACCCCAGCACTGGTCTGCTGGTGACAGCCCAGGAAGGACCCTGCTTCCCATGACTGGGGACCCCGAGGCTACTCTGGGCTGTAACTCATTCTGACTGGGCGGGCTCCCCAGAGCTGCCAGGGGCTTTGCATTATTGTATTTCCCAGGCGCCACACGCAGAATGAAAGCTGAACCCCACTCCTTTTCTCTTCCCTCTCTTGTGCTCCTCCAGGGAGAGACCTGGGGGTTGCAGCCTATTGGGGTCTAAGCCCACTGGCCCCAGCCATGCCCCAGGGAGAAGGCAGAGTAAAGAGAGCAGAGTGAGTTCATCCAGGGAGCCATGAGGGCACTAGAGATGGATGCCGGGCACTCCTGGCCACTTCTCTGGAACCAGTGGAAGGGACAGACAATCTGATCCAGGTTTCGGTGCTGTGAGTGGAGGTATGGAAGAGGGAGGCCCTGCCGCCAGCCTGGGCCCTTGCAGGCTTCTCCACACAGAGCTCAGGGCAAGTGACACCTCCTGATGACTGCAGGAACCACAGCCCAGGGAGGGGCAGAGCCCAGAACGGGTTAGGAAGAAAGAGGACCTACATGGACCTCCCCTGGGGACCCAGATGCAGCTTCGCCTCCACTTACGATCCTAGTCTTTCTTCAATGTCGTACAAATCAGATACTTTTTGTTCAGTGTTTACAGTCACTGTCCGATAGTCGACTTCAGGCTCCTTCTCATCTGTAGGGCACATGTCAGGGTCAGTGTGAGGCATCCAGCCCCTTTGCTCAGCCCAGTTCACCCCAAGAGCCTGACCTTAGGACAGGGGGTCACCACTCACCATCATCTGACACCTCCACTTCATCCTTGTGCTCTAGGGGAGACAGGGGGATGGAGAAGATACAGAGGTCAGTAGTCAAGGCCTGTTGAGAGCAAGGCGTGCTGGGTCCTTCGTGGGCACCAGGTGGCCAACCCAAGCTCTGTAGCTACCAGGGTTGGTCAGGGCCAGGTGTAGACAGGCAGGTCCCAGCCCCTCCTAGCCAGCCCCACCCCACTGCAGGACCCTCATCCAACCCTGCGGCCTTGGCTGCAGCCTCCTCCCATCTCTTCCCTGCCTCTGGACTTACAAGCTACACAGAACTATGCCCTGCCCTTCCTGCCCTGGTTTGAAGGTTGGTGACTTAAAATGCTTTCAGTATAAATCCATTTATCCATTTGTTTTACTTTTTTTTTTTTTAACAGAATTCCAGCAGAATACCAAGCATATTGCCAGTTACATAGGCAAACCAACCAAGAACATATGCTGCTTTTTCCTTCCTCCTTGAAGCTTTGAAGTTAGCTGGAAAGGCAGAGCTGTATGCTGTATACTTGAACTATCAGTTATGAAGTGTCACATGGTGAGTTCACCTCATCACGGCACAGACAGAGGCACACAGAGTCGATGGTAGAGCCAGTTGGATTGCACCTGGAAGGGGCAGCGTTTGAGCTGTGTCTTAAAGGCAACAGTAATACAAAGAGGAGTCACACAAATGAGTGACATCACACAAATGAGGCCAACTTGTGTCCACTGAGGCAGGCCAAGGAGGACTCAGTGCCCACAGATGTACTGGGAGGGGAGGGCACACATGCTGGGCAGTGGCCCTGGGACATACCCTCTTGGGAGTGCCTGGCTCTCCTCTGCCTTCTGTATTTGTGCCCATCAGTTGGGCTTCCGTGGGCAGCTTCCTCATTGTAGCCACGTGCCCTCCCTTTCCAGCCTCCAGCCCTCATCTGTAAGAGGAAGAGCTGTACCCGGGGATTCTAGGCCTGTCCAGTCCCAGCTGTGACACAATTGCACTCGGCACCCCCGCCCATTGTCCAGACTGTGTTCTGCTGACAGAAACAAGGGAGACCCCTGGGTGACAGGGCAAGGGTGTGACAGAATCAGAGGAGTGAATGTTTAAAGTGCAAGTTGTGTAGGGACAGCGTGAGTGAGAGTGTACCCAGGGGATGGTGTGGGAGTGTGTGAGGACAAAGTGTGTGTGAGGGACAGCACGGGAGTGTGAATGTGAGCATTCGCCTGTGTGTATGTATGTGGGACCACATAGGAGTGGTGCGTGATCACCTGCGTGTGTGTGACAGTGTGGAACGGTGAGTACACGTAGGCATGGGAGTATGTGCATTGGTTGTGGAATGGTACAGCATGTGAGTGGGTGAGTGTGTGTGACAGTGAGTGTGAGGGACAGTATGGGAGTGTGCAAGTGTGTGCATGTGTGAGTGGATGAGGGACTGTGTGCGACTGTGTGGCAGCAGGTACAGGCTATTGTGTGAGTGGGTGTGTACATGTGAGCGTGCCCGTGAGGTTGGGGGAGGGGTATGCTCTGTGGAGGCCCCCTACAGAGCACGACTGGGAAGGGAGCTGGTCTTCGTGGATGTGCCACCTGTGAGGACCAGGGTGGAGGGGCAGAGGGCTGCCAGGCACTCAGGGAGGGCAGTGTGCGCTGGCGAGCTCAGTGCTGCTCTGTGGTGGAGGGGTGGGCCAGGGTCGAGGAGGAGGAGGAGCAGCTGGACCTATGGACAGCAGGCCCCCAGCAAGCTGTGACAGGAAGGCAAGGGGGCTGTAACCTAAGAGCCTGTGGAAGGGGACACCATGATGCCATACAGGACAAGTGCCTCTTGCTGAACAAGAGGTCTGAGAGAGTTTATGAGCAAGAAACCAGGAGCGAGAGAAGCTGTGATATGTTTGGATTTCTTAAAATGCTGCTGACAAAGTTTAATTTAAAAAAACTAAACATGAGAGGACTGGGAAGAATAACACAGAGAGGAAACTGCCACTGAAAAATGCAGCAGAGTCTGGCTGGGAATGTTAGGGCTGTGGGCCTCCCTGGTCAGCCTTTCCAGATCCACGGGCCGGGAGCTGCGGGACACAGATTTATCAATGACAAGAATGACCTGAGAGTGATGTGCCTGGAATGTTTGGGAGATTGACTTGTTCTATCCTGAAGGTGACAGGCATGGCAAGAGGGGCTCCGTTCCTTAATCGCCTGCTCTGGTCAGCAGAGTGCTGCTACTGAGACGATGCCATGAGCAACAGGCACAATTGCTCCATGGCCCTTGATACAGCTGGGGCACCCATCTGTAGGACTCTGGGTGCTGGCAGCTGGAAGGTTAAGATGGAGCTGGGTGAAGTATGGAAGCTGTGGGAGGGAAGGGCTGCCATGCTAAGACAATTGGAAAAGGCTTTCCAGAAGGAAAAGAAGTCTAAAGCAGATGTCTGAAAGGAAACCACAAGCCTGATTTGGTGGTGCCTGCCTGTGATCCCAGCATGCTGGGAAGCTGAGGCAGGAGGATTACAAGTTTGAGCCCAGCTTGGACAACTTACTAGGACTCCATCTCAAAAAAAAAAAAAATGGCTAATGATGGAGCTCAGCGAGAAGGCCCTAAGTTGAAACCCCAGTAATGGGAAATAAAGTTCAACTGCCCAGTAAAGCTAGGTGTACAGACTCCACATCAACTTATAACCATTATCACTTGAAGGAACTCTTCCTGTGGGAGGAAGGGTACAGACCACGGCACCCGTGTCAGGAGAGACTCCAGGAACAGTAATAGGTTCCTTGGAAGTTGGGATTAGTTCAACAATATTTCAAACAGAGGTTTCAGAGAAGGAAGAGAGCCAAGCCCACCATTCATGAACTCCTGGTGGATGCCAGTCCCTTTGAGAAAGTTAGGCTTTCCTGTTGGCAGGCCCCACAGTCCTGACCTGTAGTTTTGGTCGACCGAGCACCAAAACTACAGATTTTCTTGTTCCCCTCCCACATTTTTCTTTGGCAAAGGGACTAGAGTGGTCTGAGCAGCAGGATAGGAAACAGGCAAGACAGGCTTTCTTGGCCTGCTGTCGTCCAGGGTGACAGTCTAACAGTGCTCATGAAGAGTGCTATAAGCCACAGGGTCCTTCTTTCAGCCTGGCACCCACGGCTTCCCCCAGTCAGCCTTGGAGGGATGCTGGCCTGTAGAGCTGGCCTCCTGCACCACACCTGTCATCACCTTCTGCCTCTTGGATCCAAACCCCTGTCCTCAGGAACCCATGGCTCTCTTTTCAGCTCACTCTCCCCCGAAACTTTCCTCTGGGGAGCTGGCATCAAACCCCAGGCCTATGCGTTCCCACCTATCTATCTTCTTGTCCTGCTTCCCTTCTATTTAGAGCAGGGTGGGTAAGAGAGGAGTTGGGGAGAGACCACAGTGCACTGAGCCAAGTTCCTGGACCATAAAGGGCTGTAGCCATGACAAAAATATGCACTTGGTTCCATCTTTCCAATAAGGAAGGAGGCAGAATTACAGAAGAAAGGACTCTGACTAAACATTAAGAAAAAAAAAAAGGCAAATCCAAACTATTTAGAATGAGCTATGAGATCTAAGAGCTAAATGGAAGAGCTGTTTTGTAGAGGGCTCTGGGATATTTCTGCAGACAGAGGAGGGCGTCACTATGCTGGGGTGGGTTCAGGAGAGCACCAGGGGAGAGCTCCAGCCTGCACACAGCATAGGCTTTACTCAACCAAGCACTGCTGCACCCTCCATGGCCACTAGAGGGCACCCTGGCTCTGGACAGCGCCTCTGGGCCCAGGCAAAGGGGCAGCCTGGCCTGAGGGCACAGCTCTTCCTGCCTAGGTACTGTCCAGGAGCCCTGACCGAACAGCGATTCTACCACTAACTAAACGGACTGGGACATCGGTGTTAGGAGCAGGGGCAGAGGATTTAAGGGTCAGAGCTAGACTACATGGGTGTGGAGTTCAGGGCCGGGCTGGGATGCAGAAAGTGGGAGCGGTGAGATTAGGGGTCCTGGTTGCAGAGGCAAGCTGCAGGGGCCAGATGGAGCCCACCCTATCCTCCACTGAATCCCAGAGCACAGTGCAGCGCCTGGAACTCAGGAAGGCCGATGGCCGGGCTGAAAGTCAGAGACATTAGCTGGGCTCGGTGCAGCCAGGGTTCATGGGCGCTGCTTCTACTGTGATCCCCAGCCTACTGCTTCCCAGAAGTGACCTTCTGTGACCTCCTACTCAGTCCCACCTGTCCGCCTTCAACCAACACGCGCGCGCGCGCGCGCGCGCGCACACACACACACACACACACACACACACACTTCTTTTGTCTTCTAAGAAGAGAATGATGCTCCTGGGTTGTTCCTCTCACAAACATCTGAGCAGGGCAGGCTGCCCCTCCCCTTCCTCTCAGGCCTCGCCTGCCAACTGCTCTTCCCTCCTCCTCCTGCTCCTGTCTGATCCAGCTGGGCCAGGGGGTGGGAGTAGCTTCCGGTCTCATTGCGAAGCCCTGGGTGGCCTAAACCCCTCTTCTCTCCTAGATTTTGGACTTTGAGAGATTTCAACATTTCCCAGTGTCTGCTCCAGTGGGAGGGCCAGAGGGGTGGGCTCTGAGGGCTGCTGTGAGGGGAGCACAGGGGTAAGGCTACACAGCTACCCCTGCACCCCACAGCTCCTCCACAGTCCTGAAGCTGAGCTGCACCTTGCAGTTGCTGTGGGCTCCACGCCTGAGCCTAGGTCAGCCAGGAGGTTTTTCTGGTTTCCGCCATAGCAGGGACATGGATGATTTTTCTCCAGCCAGTGAGTTTCTCATGGCAGTAGCATGAGAAATTACTGCCATTTTTTCAAGTCATATTCCAAAACAGACAGATTGGAACTTGGTGCCCTTCCTGCCCCAACTCTGCCCACAGTAGAAAATGTGTTTGCATTGAGGTATAAGAGGGCAGTTGATGCTGATTGCTACTTAGTTTCTTACCAGACATTTGAAAGGCAAGTTTTAGGGCTGAAGTACAGCTTATTGGCAGCGCACTTGCCTACCATGTGTGAGGCCTTAGGTTCTATCCCCAATGCCTAAAGTTCCTGATAACTGCATTATACCTAATTTTTAAAACTCAAGAGGGTTACTGAGTTGGAAGGAAATTTCACACTCAGGATGTTTCCAGGGGCATGGTCTTTCCAGGCTGGCTCCCTCCTGTCTCCTCTCACAGCCTTGGTCTTCTGCAATCATCCTGCCTATCCTTAAGCTCTCTCTCACCGAGCACAGGTCCCTGTGTTCCTCTACCTTCTTCTGGTGCCCAGCCCTTCCTCTACCTTCAATTCTCAGCATCTTTTCTCTGTTCTTTATATGAAACTCCTTGTGGTGATACTCCACGTTCCTGCGTCCTTTTTTTTCTTTCATTTATTTCTTTACCAAGGCAACCCTGTCTCCACCTCATGGAAACCCAAGGGAGTTTGATCTCAAAGACCATTATCAACCAAAGGGCTAAATCCAGAGATCTCCCCATGTCCTCCTCATCTCTCTCATCTCTAGCCCTTGCTGCGGTTCACCAAGCCTTCTTCACCACTTGCTCCCTCCCACTTGTACACTGGTTTCCAGGCTCCAGGTCCCCCGGCTCTGCATTATGGTGCTGGTGTTGCCGTCCTGTACCACCTTTGGGCTGATCTCATGGATACCCATGGCCTCCACTATCAATTGGTAAAGACTTCCAAACCTGCAGCACTAGCTCAAACTTTCCTCCTGAACCTTGGAGTCTGAAGATGCTTCCCCTTGAATGTTCTAGGCCACCTCAACTGGTCTGAAGCCAGAATCCGGTCTCCTCCCAGACTCCTGTTCATGTAACCTTCAAGTCACTTGAGTCAGAAACTAGGAGCAGCCCGCTGGCTCTTCCCTTAGTCTGACCACAGGAGCACAGGTTTCATGCCAGACTGCTCCAAGTCAAACTTCTACTCACTACACACATACTCTGGACGAGAAGCTGCACCCCTCTAAGCCTTACTGCTGTTATCTGTAAAATGGGGATTTAACAGTTGCTACCTCATGCGGTTATTACAACTGGCTGAAACGATGCATGTAAAGTGAGTGACTTATTGTTAGTATGCAGCAGTTACTCAGTGTACATTAGCTACAATGACTCTTAACAAACCTCTAACTGAGCTGGATACTCTGGGAGGCTGAGATAGGAAAATTGCCAAGTTTGAGTCCAGATTGGGCAACTTAGTGACTTAGTCAGACCCTGTCTCATAATAAAAATTAGGAAGGGCTGGGGATGTAGCTCACTGCAGAGGCTCTGAGTTCAATCTCCAGTAACTCGGAAACCAAACCAAACCAAAGAGAAGACCAAGACCCTCTAACTGGCTGTTGAATTTGTGTTAGTTACCCAGTCAGTGACTGGGAGCTATCTTAGACTCTTCCAATTTTTTTGATCAACTCTCTAGTCTAAAAGTCATCAAGAATGGTCCATCTTCCACCCCGGAGGTTTAGTTCATGCCCTTCTCATTCCTCTCTTGAACACAGAGGCTCATCTGGCACTTGGCTGACTCCTGTCTCAGCTCTCTTTCCCATCCTCCCCTCCAGGGCTTCCCCAGCCTTTGTGTGGGTACAAATCAGCTCAGGGGAGGATCATGTCAAATGAAGATTCTGAAGGTCGGGCACAGAGAGTCTACAAAGTTCCCAGGACATCAGGACCCAGCTTTGAATAACACCCTTTCTAAAACACAGGTCTACTTTTCTCAGTCCCGTGCCTGAAAAGTCTTTAGTGAACTTCATAACTTCACCTAAACTGCCTCCTTCTTCCCACTTCCTCCTGTTCTATGACAAACACCCAGGCTACATATGTTTCATAAAGTGTCGCCCGTGGCCACACTTCTGACCCTTGCTCATGCTGATGTCCTCTACAGGGAATGGCTTTCCTCCACTCCTCTGCCTCTCAGAACCCCACTTCCCTTTCTAAGATACTGTTTATATGTCACCTCCTCTAGGAAGACTCCCAGTCTCCATGGCAAACTTCTGCATGTCCCTTCACTCTTTGTGTCACTATAGTAAGATGTACCCCATCTCATTACACCATAAGTGCATCTGTCTGCCAGCTTTAAGATCCTTGTCTTTTTCTCTGTATTCTAGTTCCTGACACTGAGCAGACACTCAAATGTGAGTGCAAGAGAAGGATGAGTAGGAACTTGATGTCTACTTAAGCTCCTCCCTTCTGGAACTGTTCTCTTGATTAACATATCATCACCCCCTTGTGCAGTGGACCAAAATTGCTGGTTTAGTTGGAATTTGTTTTGTGGTGTGGGGATGGAGCTCAGGGTCTCATGCATGCTAGACAAGAGTTCTACCACTGAGCTACACCTTTAGCCCACTGGTTCTGTGTTTTTTGAAAGTTCTTATGCATTTTTAAAAAGTACAAATCAGCATTTGAACCTTAGATATCAAGGCCACCAAAGGCCCCACTGGTCACTGCTGACACCTTGCCAGTTCCCCTGCAACCCTCTTAGTGTGGTCTCTCCACACCCCACCCCGTTCATGCTCAAGCATCTCACACGTGTGGAAATGTGCTTACCCTCGGGTTTCTCTCCCACCATGGTAGGCTCAGATTCCTGGCTTGGCTCGCTCGTTCCATACACATTGATTGCTCGAACACGGAATTTATATTCTCGGTCGGGCAGCAGGTCCTGCACGTTAAAAGAGGTGCTGCGGCATGTGGCTAGTTCCTTCCACATCTTGTCCACTGAGTCCCAGATCTCGACGCTGTAGGACTGTACAGCACTGCCACCATCATAGGAAGAGCCATACCAGGACAGGGTCAGGGAGGAGCTCCGGATATCAGAGGCACAGGGTGTGCCGGCTGGGGGGTCTGGCTTGTCTGGGGATGGAGAAACACAATATCACTCAAACTCCCTGAACTGTAGAGAAACGGTGTTCTTTTTTCCAGTTTAATGTTGGGGCTGGATCCTAGGCCTTGCAGTTGCTAGGCAAGTGCTCTGCTACTGAGCTACATCCCCACCCAAGAATGCTCTTGGATTAGCCCTGTTGTGGGGAGACACCACCTCGTGAATCCAAGTGAAGGTCCCTATTCCTGACCCTCATCCTTCACCCTCACATTACAGGTGTTGCTTGCACAAACCCAGCAGCACAGAAAGTCCCGCACATATATACATACATACATACATACTTGCTCTAAAGAGACTTCCTTTGGCTACTTTTCCAGTTCACAAGTCATGATTTCTCATACTTGGCCCAACTCATAAACATATTTTTCAGGGTTAACAGATCTAGGAGGCTGCTCAGGAGATGTGGATTATTTCTCATGAAAAGCATGTTTTGAGAGAGAAAGAGAGAGAGGCTTGAGAGAGTGTGTGTGTCCTTTAGGCCCACGGCTCCAGTGACCTTCAGTCCCAGGGCACTTGTGACGTATTACAAGGGTGTCTGGAAATTGGGAAACACCTGCCCTGTCAAGGGGCAGGACAGCACAGCTGTTGAGCTCTGAGGATAGACACACAGAGGGTTAACTCCTCTGTGCCTCAGTTTCCTTGCTTGGGCAATGTGAATCACCAGGTTGTTGGGAAGATCTTTTGGGAAGTGCCTAAGTTGACTATCATTACTGGCACAGTCATTTTAGGGGTTTATTTCTAACTTTATAGTACACAAACATTTCCCTACTCTCTCTCTGTTGTTTTGATTGCTGGTGATGGAGACTGAGCTATACTCCCAGCCCCTACCCTACCTGTGTTATCCTCATTGGACTGGTACACAGTGGAATTTCGAAAGCAAACTAGAATAGGAAGTCACAACCACCCCTGACTGTGGGACCGAAAATGAGCCAAGCACAGGAACAAGAAGTTACCCTTTCAGCTGGCTTCCTCCCCATGCAGGTGGCCTGGGCTCAGGACCAGCGTGTGGCCAAATTCAGGTCACACCATGGCAGCCATCACTTTAATGAGGCCCTTGAGTTTGCTGTTTTGTGTTAGTTGCTTATCTGTTTTTTCAGGATTAGTTTCTGGGGTTATTTAGTTACAGGTAGCTACAGTCAAGCGTTACCATCCACAGCACACTCTGAGTTCATGGAGCCTGACAGGCTTTCAATTAAAATCTTGCTATGTGGGTTTATTAAGGTGTTAACTCTAGCAGATTTGAGCCCAGTTTGTTCTTTTGTTGTTTTCATTTGGAAAATGGTGTTGATGTGTACCAAACTCCTCTTCTCCCAGCGCCAGTTAAGCAGGGAATCCCTGGAAATGAATCTGTGTGTGTGACTGTGTGCACATGTGCTGCCTCCATGGGTTCATATTCAGTGCACATACATTTCCATCCCTGTCCCTGAGCCCTGCTTCTTCAAGGTGCACACCCAAAATCTGTCTACACAACAACCCAACTCTGGATCTGCCCAGGGGATGATTTGGGGACAGCACTAGAGCCATTTCTAGTGCTGTAGTCAAGCAAGGGCCTCCCGTGATGAAGCCACTTTCACTGGTTATTTAACGTGTTCTCTTAGAAAAACTGTCTTGAAAGATATATTGGCCTTTTTAGAAACATTTCTAGTGTTGGCTAAGATGTTTATTGCTCTAAACTCTCTTAGAGGCAAGTGGTTCAAATCCTCTCCAGACCAGCTAAGGAAGTAAAAATACCTACAGGGAGATATAGACACCGCTCCCTGACAGCCACCTGCAAGACACACGATTGGGCACAGCTGGGGTCGCAGAGGCAGGTACCAGTACACACACAGTCCACTGGCTGAATTTCTCTTCTCTGCTTTGGTAAAAAAGACAACTTGGAAAAATGAGTTTTACAGAAGAGTTACTATTTGCACCTGCCCTGTTACCAGTGTTACTAACTCGAGCATGATATAATTTGGCTCCTGTAGCACAATAAAAAAAGGTGGGGGGGGGATGTGGGGAGAGGGCTCCCATTCCAAATGAAACATTACTACATTCAAGGAATTTGGTGTCCAGTGAAGGAGTTCCAAAAAGACCTAAGCCTGAGTCCAGAAGACTGGGAACTTCCTCCCCTACCAGATGTTAAGAGCTGTGGGTGGGACCTGATACTTTCTGCTCCCTTAACCTACAGAGCCACACAGAGCTGGGCTGGCCAGGGCTGAGGATCATCGGGACAGTCTAGGGACTCCCATGAGCCTGCAAGGTAAGTCTGTGCATTCTGCAGAAGGGACATCCTGACAGCACTGGGCAAAGGCTCTGTGTCCTGGTTGGAGCCCTCAGAATTCCCCTGGGGCTCTCTGGAACCCTCACTGACCGAATGGGAATCCCTCTAAGAGAAGGGTCCACATGACACTACCTCCAGGATTTTGTGCTCAGCCAATGCCAGTGTTCTGATTCCTGGGAAATGGAACCATCCTGTCCCAAAGTTCCCCCTAGGGCAGTGCCCTCACCCTCTCTGCACATACACAGTGGAAACTCATTTGTGACTGTGTCCAGCCCCACCTGGACATCCCCACTGAATTCAGTAGCTGCAGGTAGGCTCCTCTCTGGTGACCACTCAGATCTCCTGTGTCCTCAGAACGGGGCCCACCGAGGCTTTGCTCACCAAGCACTTTGCTCGCCAAGAATACCTAGCTAGTCCATGGCAGAGTCCAAGGAAGATTCCACAACATCTGCAGAGCTAGGCCCCAGGGCTTGGTGCTTTGCAGCCGTCAGGCAGAAGGGAGATCAGGAAAACATCTTGCTTAAGCCGAGTCAAGCATTAGGAAGGGAAATCTGTTCTTCCAAAGCATGCAAGCTCCAATCTCAGATCATATTTGAGGATTATTGGGTATCTGGAGCTCTATTTTTCTCCTTTAAGGCTATGCAGAGACCTGTTTTTCTCCTGCTTGGTGAGTGGCATTAAGGAATGCATTGGATCTGCTGCTGGATCCCTCCTCCCAGAGCAGGCAGATGGGGAAAAGGCGCAGGAAAACACTAAGCATCGAAAATCCCGGTGCTGCTCGTTACCGGGTAATAATAAGCCCTGAAACAGCTCAGCACCACTCTTTTACACTAACTGAGGGAAAGGCTAGTTTTTATCATCATTTTAAAAATAGGAATCACAGATTATCTGAAAAGAAAGTATTTCTTCTAAGAACACGCCATGAGAGAAGTTTACTGCTAACGAAGTGGCGTTATTTAGTTGGTCTGTAAATGGATACCTCTAAAGCACTTGAAAACTGTCTGGAGTTGGCTGAATAATTCCTGTTTTATCTCACATATGCCTTACATCTACTTAGTGAACCCTGATCAGATAATACACAGATGTCCCAGGAGACACGCAGGTAAATCAGCTTAACCAGGGTTTACTTTGGACTAAACCTAAGTTCACGGACTCTGAATGAATACAGCTTTGCTGCCCCAATGTGAGTCCTCATTTTATTGAGCAATTCTATTCTTAGCTTAGCAGGGGGAGGCAGACAGAAAGCCCAGTTCTCCATTCCATTCCCCTCCCAGGACGGCATTTAACATGCTGCTCCTGCCAGCTGGCGGGCAGCCACGCCAATGGCCCTGTCAGCACTGGCCGTGGAGAATAAGAAACTCAACCATAAAAGGCCAGAACTGCAGCCTGTGCCGTGGGAGGGGGGTGGGGAATGTGTGGCACTGTCCGAGGGTGGCCAGGGCAGGGGCAGGAGGTACTGGTTCCAGAAAAGCAGTGCAAAGTCGCTGAGCCCAAAACTATCCAAGCAGGGGCAGATGAGAGAGAGCACCAAGGGAAAGTGGGGACAGATGCCTGCTGACGGGATGGCGTGTGGGGCCAAACACTAACTACCTTCAGTATGGGCCAAGCACACAGCAAGCTGGGTCACTAGCACCAGTCCCTCCAAGCTCCTGACTCCTCGAGGGAAGTTACAGAAATAAGCACCCGAGTCACCAGAGCCAGACAGAAGATCCCTGGTGGAGCAGGACGCCCTCTTCCCCACCTGCTTAGGGCCTGAGGCACTGCTACAGAACTGTGCAAGGCTCAGGGTGAGAAAACACTGGGGAAACTGATGTCCAACAGTGCTCTACACAGGAAAGCTCCACAAAAGGCCTGCACGTCACCCTCAAGATGAAGTTTCCAGCTAGAGGTAGCTTTGCCTTTTGGGGACATTCTGCACCCACTCACATGCCCATGAGCGGCATCCGCATAGGGCTTGTTTGACAGCTAACTCCCACAGGCCTTTGATGCACTTTTCCCATCCGTCCTAGTCTAAAGTGAGGGTGTGAGGTGAGGAAGGAGAAGGAGGGCTGGGATGAGACTTAAGTGACCACAGAATGACAGAGCCACAAAAAGCCTCCAGAGTCACCCCACAGAAAGGAGGTCCCTAGGGAAAGAGTCCTAGCTGCTATAGCCACGTCTGCTCTGTGGGTTCCTTTTGGTCTGTGTGCTCACCTGTGTGTCCCCCAGGAACATGCATGGCAAGCCTCAGGCACAGGGAGGCAGTGTCAGGACCACCACACAGCTGCAAGTTTTGTACACTGCATGGGGGGCCCAGTGGAGTGTCCAGGCCAACCTCTGCTCCCCAAGACCAGCTATGAGCCTGGTGTGAGGTGGGGGTGTGCTCTTCTTTTAGTCTCACAGAAAGACCCCATAGAAAGCCAAGAACAAATGGACAATGCACTCAGGTCTCATGTGTGTGTCAACGCACACCAGGTCAGAGGCTCGCAGGGGCTCCACACACACGTCCACATGGGCACAAGATATGGCCCACCCTCCACCTATTGATGCCTTCATTTGTCCCTCTTCATCTTTCCTGAGCTCTTCCCACATGGGGAATCATGACCGACTGAGGGAGCTGAGCCTGATGTTTCAGGAAAGAACTGATCAAGGCATGAGAAGTGTAGTTAGGAAAGAGAGGACAATGAGAATTTAAGAGTCCATCTGGAGCTAGACAGGAAAAGGGAGTGGAGGTAGGGTTAGATGGACACGGTGACCTCAAGAACAGTCTGCAGACTAACGGGATATGCAGGTGAGGTACAGCGCGTGCCTGGGCATCCGCTGAGACAGCAATGTTTTTGGGCTGCTGGGAGGAGCCAGCAGAGAGAGTTGAAGATAAGAGAAAATCGGGGATGGTGCATCCCAGCACACAGAAGAAAGGAGCAGCCTAGGGAGGGACACTATCCGGCCATCCGCAGAGCCCAGACAGGAGCAATGATGGGATGGGCATCCACACCTCAGCCCTGGGGGCCGTGACACTGAGCAAATTCATGCCTAATGCCCTGTGTTTCTCAGGGAAGCCAGAGGCCAAGACTGGCAGGGACATCACTGATCAGAGACAAGGACAAGAATTTCTGAGCAGCACTGATCACTTAGCTGAGCCTAGAGGTCAAAAGAGTTGGTTTTGTGTTTAGAGGTAGATTTAATCTTTTTGCAGTGCCCCCAAGTCAGGGACAGGAACAGCAGAGTCAGAGGTGGCAGTGAGTCAGGTGAAGGCTGGTGAAGGTATTGGGTGGTAGTGAGAACAAGGGACAGAGAGGACTGAAGGTGCCAGGAGAGGCTAGAGTGGAGGGGCCAGGGGTTCCGATGGCCAGAAAAGCAGAGAAACCAGGAGAGCGCTGACAGGAAGAGGGTTGAAACAGGCTGGGTCTGGAGCTCTGCAGCAGCTTGAAGGGCAGTACTAGTGTGAGAGTTGGGGAGTGGGGACGGGGACAAGCAGGATGCAGGCAGGGCGAAAGGAGGCTGCAGTGATGAGGTCCTGTGTGATGCGCATCCTGCCTCCCCCACCCCCAGCCTCCACTCTGGTGGTGCCCAGACTCACCCACGACGGTGAGGTTGACCTGGGCCTGCCTGCTGCCCAGCTTGTTCTCCACCAGCAGCGTGTAGCAGCCGCAGTGCTCCTGGCGTGCAGCCAGGATGGTGAGCTTGCTGGCGCCCTCGCTGTTCGCCACCTTGATGTGCTCGCTGTCTTGAATCTGCAGGCAGGGACAGGGTGGACACTGAAGACTGGGCCAGGGAGGAGGGGACTCCTCCGCTCTCCCTGCTCCAGGGACATGGCTGGACATGCTGCAGGAGCCCAGGATGTCCAGAGCCAGGGTGGGCTGCGCAGGGTGGACCAGGTGATCTAGCTCAGCATCCAGTACCCCAGAACATAATTCAGCAGTGACTCAGCCTTGTCACTGCTCTGGGATGGACGATAGGAGACAGCATCTGGGCCAAGTCATTTGTGACACTCACCTGCAGTGGGCGCTACTCCTGTGTATGCTGTCCCATGCAGGTACCATGGGCGGAATGTGGTTACTTACATTTTAATTAAAGGGTAAGTGAAGTGTCCATTGACTGATGAAGAGATAAAATGTGCTACATCTAGACAACGGAGTACTAGGCGTTTCTAAAAAGGAGTGGAGCACTGATTCACAGCACCACATGGATGTAACTCAGCTCTCCCTGCACTCAATCCCCAGTGCTGGGGTGGGGGTAGCACCCTCTCAACAGAAACCTCCAAACTCCAGATGCAAAAGATGATATCTGATTCCAGTGGTGTGAGATGTCCAGAGCAAGCAAAGTCAGAGGCTAGAAGCAGAAGGGGAGTGGCTACCAATGGGCTTGGGGTTTGTTTCTGGGATGAAGAATCAGATAATGATGATGCTTGTACCACCCTGTGACTCTACTAAAACCACTGAGTCATACATTGTATTTTGTTTATTTTTATGAGATAAGGTCTCACTATGTGGTTCAGGCAGGCCTTGAAGTCAAGGTGATCCTGCCTCATCCTCCCGAGTGCTGGGATTACAGGTGCACACCACCACACCTGCCTTAAATGTACATTTTAAAAGGGTGGTTTTTGATTGGGGATGTAGTTTGGTAATACAGCTCCTATGTAGCATACGTGAGGCCCTGAATTTTATTTCCAGTAGTGCCAGAATGGGAGGGGTGGTATATGTATGTGTGTGTGTGTGTGTGTGTGTGAATTTTATAATATATGAATTTATCTCAACAAAACTGTTGTAAACTTTTAATCAATTAAAATTAAAATTTTAGTTCCTGGCTCCAGCCACATTTCATGTGCTGGATGGCTGCTCAGACCTAGTGGCCACCCTACTGTCCAGCACAGGCAGAGAGTATGCCCACTACTATAGACACTGGGATGGACAAGCTGGGCCTTGGCTGTCTGTCCCTGAGAAGGCCTAAGATTCTGTCTGAGTTCAGGCAGTAGCACCAGGCAAACATACCAAGAGATGCTAAAGGCCACCTACTCTTCTCCATCTACATTCTTCCCGGGTGTTAGCTCATCCCTGAACTGCGATGATCTGAATGGCATGAAACCAAAGTGACAGGCGGCTCGGAGTAAATCCGCACCTCCTGATCCAGGGCCACCTGCTGATCACGCACAGGGTACACCACCACCGGGAGACTGGTGGGACAGTCAGGACCCTTGAGTTTCCTCAAAGGCAGGTTGTTTGGAAATTCAAACAGTTTTTCATAAGAACCAGTACTATAAACCATAGCTAGATCTCTGGACCAGTCAGCCAAAATTCTATTTAACATATAATTCATTTTTCCACATACTCTGATCAACTTTTATCCTTCAGCATGTGGTAACTTTGAGTTGTTCTCTCAGACAGCAGACAGTGGGCTGGCAGAGAACCTCAGAAAGTTCTTGGGGTCTGGAAGGTCACCTGAGGTCTTTGATTTTCCTGAGCCTGAGTGGCAGTCCAGGAGGAAGTCACAATGAGGCGGGGCTATGGGCAGCTTTATGATAGAAACTGTGCCATGTGGCGTATAGTGGGCTGGAGGGAAGCTTAGCATGAACTCAGGCCTGGCGGCTGGGGTCTCCCTCTCTAATGTGATGGAGAGTGATGCTGTCGCTACCACAGCAGCAGTTCTCACTCCTTTGGGCCTGGGCATTGTGGGTTTTCCTTGAGCCTCGCCCCCATGACTGACCTGCTTTCGGAACTTCATCCAGGTACAGGTGATGGGCTGGGTGCCGGCCACTTTCCCAAGCAGCTCCACCGGCTCTCCTGCCCGCACCTTCTGGTCCTCAGGGAACTGGATGATCTGAGGGGGCATTGCTGGGAGAGGACAGGGACAAGTGAGTGCAGAGGACAGGCCCAAGGGTCTCCTGTCTTCTGGAACCTCTGGAGTAAGACTGAGAGTACTGCCCACAGTCTGGGAAACCAGATCTCTTGAACCTGCTATGCTTGTTCAAATTTTCATTCAGGTCCCCTCAGAAATGACCTACATACTTTGCAGCACGAATGGATCATTTACACAAGTAGCAGAGTGAGGGACAGAGGGTGGGTTGGGATTTCTAGAAGGGACAGGAAAATTGCCAGGACTGTGGGGTGCTGTACACAAAAAGAGGGACCCAGGAGAGGACAAGGGAAGGACACTTGCTTGAGGAGCAGATTTGGCCTGACCCACGCAGAACTGGGAGTGGGTAAGGGTCTCCTGATTATCGCCAGGTGGGCAGTCTGCAGGGCAAAGGAAACCCCCATGGCTGTGGTGCCTGTGTCCCCAGGAGAGGGCTGACAAATTACCTGCCTTCGGAGATGTCTTGGGGATGGGTTTCTTTTTCACGGTCGCATCACCTACAATGAGAAAGTTTACAGGTTATTTTCTGTCAGTTCTGTTTTCTACAAATAATTTCCTGAATCCCAGGAGGGTATGGTCTTGTCCACTGGACCCTTAGCCAGGCAGAGACCTCATTCCAATATGTCCTTCCAGAGACCTCCTTGCCCTCTCATGCAGATAGCTTCATGGTCAGATGAATGCCAGTTCTCAGGGCCTCCGCTGGGGTTGTTGGCACCACCAATGAGATAAAAAGTCTCAAAAATGCCTAAGTCTCCACTATCCTATTCCAAGATGATAACTCAAAACTCACTAACAACTCCCTCACCCAAACTTTCAGGAAACTCAGAAAGGAAATTATGTCAGATAACTAACTAAAATTAGCCTTTGGTGTAGATCCAAGGGTCACAGGCTTCCTTTGGGTCATAAATTGTGAACTGGTGGCTTTTGTTTTTCTTTTTAAAAAATGTTTGTTGAATGGTTCAATAATGAATGAATGGTGTTGGTTTCCTACTCTACTTTTCTAAACTGTGGAAAGTGACTCAAACAGACCATTTTGCTGTAAAAACCTATTCATTTGCTAAATAACAATATGGTACACATGCAGAAATATCCCTAACTATCTTCATGGCTTGTTTTCTTATTTCTTTAAGGTCTTTGCTGGAAAGTCACTTAGCCTGTTTATCCAAGTGCAATGAAAACTTGCATGAACACAAACATTTGCGTGTGAAGTTTATATACAACTGCCCCAAACTAGGAGATACTTCAAGCTCCTCAGCCTGAGAATGGATGAACTATGGCACAACAGTATACTGAAATACTTCTCATCAATAAAAAACAACAAACTGTGAATATATACAACATGGACGAATCATCGTAATTTATCTTTCCCTTCAGCTGAGAGAAATCAGATTCAAAAGCTACACACTGCATCATTTGATTTATATAATGTTCTAGATGAGGCATAACTATCTGCTGAGTGGACAGAGAACAGACCAGTGCAAGACATGGGGTGGACAGGCTTGAGAACCGAGGGGCACAGGGACACAAGCTGAGGGGATGGAGTTGTCTTTTGCCTGGGCCGGCTACACAGCACACATGAGTTTGTCAAGGCTCACAGAACCCTCCTAAAAGCAGTGCAGTTTAGGAGAAGGCAATTATACTTTAATATAAAAACAGGAAAAGGCCACATCATCAGTGCAATCTTCCTTAACCACGCTATGCAAACCATCAGCACACTACCCTCTGTGCTGCTTATTATGCTTATTCTGATTTATAAGCCCCCCACTTATCACCATTTGATAAATTATACATTTTCTTTATTTACTGTCTGCCCTTCCCTTTCCACTACAGTGTCAGCTATTTGAGGGCAGTGATCCTTTTTGCTCACTGCTGTAAACCTAATGAGCCTGGCAACTATCCGTTGAGTGAATAAGTGGGTTAATATTGACAGGGGTTCACCCACTGCAGATCACAGAGGGCAGCACCATGGGCAGCTTGGCTGCAGTGGCTCCGTGACCTCCAGCAGGTCAGTCAGCCTTATGAATGATAAGTTGTGTGTTTCTACCAAGGGGAGTGTGCTGCTACCCAACTGAGTGTCCCAGGAGGACTGCTGAAAGGAGGGGATGCCTTGCAGAAGCACACCGTGGGGTCTCAGAGCTGATGATGACAGCTACATGGTTCTCCCACAGCCATCCTGGCTCATTTCCATCCATGATCTTTCTGTTCACCTCCAAAAACTTACTGGAGGTCTGTGTGCCTAATACATGCTAATCAGTGTACGCTACCAGCCTGGGGACTGAGGACAGAACCAAGCTGATGTACCACAGCAGGCCTCGTCATCCATTGAGATGTGATGGTTCACAGGACTTGCTATTCTAGCCCTTGGGTCCTATGAGACATTTATAGGACAATGGCAACACTTAGATATGGTCAATAAATTAGTTTCAATATTAATTTCCTATTTTGACAATCAAGCTCTTTATATGAGATCTTCCTTGCTTTTAGGAAAAATTTACACTGAAGTAATTAAGTGTAGAGGGTCTATGGGTGCAACTTTCTCACAAACTGCTCATAAAGCAGCACTTGTATGTGGAGAGGCAGGGGAAAATGAGGAAAAGGGAACACAGGAAAAAGTAGATAGTAGAATGTTGAAATTTGAAGAACCAGGATGAAGGGCATAAGAGTAGTATTTTTATTAGTTTTGCATTTTTTAATGTAAATATGAAATTACAGTATTTCAAAAGGAAATTAAAAACAAAAAAGACATGCTATCCAGTCAGCATGATGCACTTGCTCATGTGTGGTAGAAACACAGGACACTATGGCCAGGGACACGGTAGGAAGGCTCAAGCAGGGCACGGGGGTGGGGGGAACCAAAAGCTAAGGGAGATCTAACTTAGGGAAAGGAGAGCCCAAGTCAGTGTCAACAGGGGTGCGGAGTCCACAAAAAGCAGTGTTTGGTGCAGGCTGGTATCAGAGAGCATAGAATGAAGAGGTTCGACAACTGAGATTAAAGAAAATTTAGTGTCACTACTGACAGTCCTCGCAACTCACACGGGCAAGAGTATCCAATTAGGGAGCTGCAAACCAAAGAGAGAGGCTTCAAAGCAAGAAGAGAGGCATCTACCAGGGCAGATCTGACCTGGTCAGAAGGGAGGAGGCCACCTGTTGAGGGGCTGAATGGCATCTCTTCAAGTTCAGAGCTTGAAACCCTAACACCAGAGCCTTAGGATGTGGTGTGTTTGGCCGTTAGAGAGGTGATTATGTTAAAATGGGCTGAGGGTGGACCCTTATGGGATCTGATTTATGCCCTCATAAGAAGAAATTAAGAAGGAGGAAAGGGGGCTGGGGATAGCTCAGCTTCACAGCGCCTGCCTGCAAGCTCAAGCTCCTGAGCTTGATTCCTGATTAAAAAAAAAAAAGGAAGGAGGGAAGAAAGAGGAAGGAGGGAAAGAGAAAGGAAGGAGGGGAGATACACACTGAAGACAGAGACAAAGACAGACAGACAGGCAGACTGGGATTGAACAGACATACACACACACAGAAGGAAATAACAGCCACATGAAGGCACAGGGAGAAGACAACCACCTACAAGCCAAGGTCAGAGACCTCCAGAACTCTGAGAGAATGACTCTCTTTGATGAAGCCCCAGTCTGGTACCTTGGGATAGCAGCACCCCACTCCTGTAGTTTGGGTGGGCTTTGGTGGGAGGGTGACAGTCCCTGAGGCAAGGAGGAAGGGCAGCAAAATCAGAAGACTTCAAAGTGTTGCCCTGTACTGGCGACTCTGGTAAAGCTATGTGGGTAGAACCCCAGTCCTAACTCACACAGATCTTTCAGTATTACGGGAAAATAGGATCGAAGCCCACATGTTTTGGTTTGTTCTATAAATTTGGAGCTACAGCTGTTTGAATTGGTTAGCACTTGAAGCTGGTTTAGCCCTTACCAGTAAAACCAATTCTAAGTGTTAATGACTTTCTGTATGCTATACATATTTTATATAAGCATCTGCTGGAATCCATTAGTGGAGTTTTGGGCTTGCAAGAGAAAGAGTCACTGAATTCTAAACCTCAGTTTCTTGGCAGGAGCTTCTTGACCAATCGTGAGCATGACACTTCCCCAGTTTATGAAGGACGAACCTCACATGAGTCAGGTGGCTTACCAAGTTGAGCAAGCCAGATATGGCCCCGCTGGAGAGGACCACAGGCTCTGGCCATCCCAGATATCTGGTTGCCTTCCTTTTCCAGCTGACACTCTGCCCTGCTCTCAGATCCAGGTATTTGAGACCCTTCTCTGTCCCTTTGCAGAACTGCAGAGGGACTATGGGTTCTTGTGCTCGACGTGAGCTTATATATACTGCTTGGCCACTTGCTAAATTGTGTGGTTTAAAGCTCACCACTTAACCTCTCGAAGCTTTAGTTTCATGTTAAAAGACATGCAAAGCACAAATAAAGCTTGTGGTAAAGAAAATATAGCATATAGTGCGTGCTTTACCACCAGCCTGTCCTCCATTCATCCCTCCTTCCTAAACAGATAGATCCCTGCTCTGCCCTGGAGGACATATTGAGCTCCTTTACCACTTAGCATACCATCCTGGGTGGCAGTGCATGACAATTCTGGGACCACATGCACCTGTGTGGCACCTCGTGCTCCTTCTTCCAGTTCTGAAGCCCGGTAAATGCTTTTGCTAATCCAGATGCCCAATTCCAAGTGTTCCTTGGGTCACTAATCATTCCCTGTCCTCTAGACTCACTCTTTACAACATTATTCCTGTTGGCCCTTTGTGTCTCATCCCCTTCTCTGACACCCCGAATTTTTGGCACCTGCCACTGTCAGAGATGAATACCCTGGGAGGAAAATAAGACTCAGTCATCGTCTCAAATCCTAGGATGGCTATGGTGGGAGTCAGGCAAGGAGGGCAGAGCACATCCCCTCTACCTGTATGTGGCTGGCCTCAGAGAAGCTCAGATACATCCTCTGGGTGGCACAGGACTCCTGACCCTGGGGCACTTTGCTTACTGCTGCTCTTAGAGTCACCTTTCTGTTCCCTCTCCTGCCCACATTTTCCCTGGAGCCAGCTCTCTCTCCTGAGCCCACCTCCTGCATCCAACCACCAGAGAAGCCAACACATACTGCAAGCCCACGTGCCCAATACCAAGTCCAGGGTCTTTTCCCCAAACTGCTCCTTGTCTATGTCTCTCCAAAGGGCCCCCTCCCTGCCCATATCTAGTCACAAATGCCCACTGACTCCATCAACTAAATACCCACTCAGTCTGCTGCTTTCCACACTCCACTGGTACCATCCCAGTCCAAAGTGTACCCTGGTCCCCAAGCCAGTCCTAACACAAAGTGTCCAAAGTGAGCTTTCTCAGATTCAAGCCAGAAGTCATTCCATTGTTGAAACCTCTTCAGTGGCTGCCCACCGCCATGCAGGACCAAATCCAACTGGTCTTACAAGGTTTTTGTGCTCTGTCTCTGGTTTCACCTCCTTCCTTCTCCTCTGTCTGGGAAGACCCTTTACCACGCCCTCTGTGTTTCTCATAATGTAGTGTGCATTATCATGACCTACAAACTTAAAAATAGACTCCCGGCTTCCAGGCGCTGCTGTTAGGTGGTCCCTGCACTGTCATTTGAGCGGCACTGCTGTGCAGTCCACACTGAAGGTCTTCCAGTTTCTCTCATGTAAGTCTGTTGCCTTCAGCTATTTGCATATGTGAATCTCCCTCCTCTTGGGTGACTCTTGCGCATTCTTCAGGCAAGTTTCAGCTCAAGGGAGCACAACTCCATGGTGTGCCAATTCATGATCACAGCACTCATCTAAAGCAAGCACTGTCACTGCTGAATCTGCCTGGACATGCGCATACCATGGCAAGTGCCGAGGGACAGGATCGAGGCCACCCTCTGCATCCATCCCCTGTTGATGGAGTAGCTGACCCATGCTTGACAAGTGACTAAAAAAGGAGTAGAACTCCCAGGGCCTCTGTGAACCTGGGAATTCCCACGCAATAGCCCACTAAGTTCTGGACTCTGTGGTTGAGAAACACAGCCTGGGGGTTTGTTAGGCAACTTCCTGGAACAAGGAGAAGCCTCTGCTCTGTCTAGATCAAAAAGTGCCAGGGGCTGAGCCTTCCACCTGGCCAGAGGTCAAGGTGAGAAGCGATGCAACCTGACAAAGTCATCACTGGATCTGGGAGCCTCCAGGGAAAGCTGACACACTGCTGGGGAATGGCCACCCAATGGCTGATGTCTCATTCATCTGTCTTTTGCTTCTACCTCCACCTGCCCCAAGCCTGGTTCTGGCTTGAGAATCTTCCTTCTGAATTGGGAGGGAGGGGTTCAGTCCCTCAGAGGAGCCTCTAGGCTGCTCAGTCTAAAAGCAGATGTGTGTCCCTGTCCCAGAGGGAAAGGGTCTGAGAGGAGAACCAGGGAGGGAGCTTGTGTTAGCAGTCTTGGTACAGACAGGTCCCTGGATCTCAGCCTCTCTAGGGACATTTCCCTTTTTAGGTAGTTAACTAAAAATAGAAATCAAACCTTCAAACCTATCAAACCCAAAATCAGCATTCATTTTCTGCCAAAAGCTCCTGAAAGGGAAACAGGCTGGGTGGGTATGGATGAGCACCCACCCCAGGGGCTTTGGAGCCACCTGGCTGAAAGGTTGAATCCTGCTGCCCAGGGCATGGCAGGTTCAAGGCCCTGGCTCAGTTGGCCCCTCCCCTGCTGCACACACCACCCCCTTCCAGGGCATCCTTACACACTTGTGAAGAAATTAACATCTCTGATAGTTTCCAAGTTCCCAGGGCATGGAAACATCAGGATGGCTGTGAAAGAAGCATGACTAGGCCAGCAGGCCAGCACTGCTTGGTGGGTGCCATGAGGTGCTCCCTGGGGAGGAGCCATCCTGCCAGATGGCTCCCCTCTGATCTAGACAGAGCAGAGGCTTCTCCTTGTTCCAGCATTTCTGGGGACCCTGGGAGAGCCAGGCAACAAGCTTGAAGGAGTCGCCCAGTGGCCAGATGCCACACAAGTGCATGAGGAGGGGCTGCCAGGCACTGACACAGCCACAAACCAATATGGGGGTTGGGAGTCAGCCGGGTTGGTACCCACTTTCAGAGAATCATGGAAAAATCCCAGCTCCTCTCCAGAATCCTGTGTCTTTCACCTCGAAGCCAAATCCCAGCATTTGGTCTCAGCCCTTTGAATCCCTCCGGGATGTAGCATCTTCCATAGACAATGTTTACAATAGAATTTAATCCTAGGAAAACCTTCAGGAAAATGAACACTGTTTGACACCCTAAGGTGCTTCAGAGAGAGACACATACAGGAAGACAAAACAAGGATAGCTAAAAGCACTGAAATCCGAGATGGTCCAACACAATGACCGGACAGTCCAAAGTGACTGGCATTAGAGTTGAGCTCAAGGCCAGGCATGGAATACAAGAGATAGAACATCAAGGGGCAGGGACCCTTAAGCAAGGGAACTCATGCATTGACTAAAAGCCAAATACTTATCACGGATCTACTCAGTGACAGGCTGTTCCAGCTGTAAAAGTTCCCTGTGGATATGGTAATTCATGTCTTTTATGAAGACCATCGGCGTACATAGACTGACAGGTGTAGTCCCTGGGTCTGTGATCAAACTGGTATCCCTTCACCTGTATTTTCTCGGTCCTGGGAATGAATCCACAACCTTGCATGTGCTAAGATATTCTCTACCAGTGAGCTCCACCCCCAAACCCCTCTTTTTTTTTTTTTTCCAAAACTGGGATTTAATCCAGGGCTTTTGCGCTGAACCATATTCCCAGCCCTTGTTTATTCTGAGCCAGGGTCTCACTAAGTTGCCCATTCTGGCCTCAAACTTGCTATTCTCCTGCTTCAGCCTCCCAGAGTGCTGGGATTACAGGTGTGAGCCACCACACTCTGCTTTGATTCTATTTTCTAAAGCCATTTCTTAAATCCTCTTAATCTGTCCTACACACAGGCGTATCCTTCTTCACAACAACCCCAGAATCCAGCTCCCCTCCAGCTGGGACACCCAGAGCCCAGTCTTTCCAATAAGGCCCCTTCCTGCAGGTACAGCCTCAGTGTGCCCACTGTGGTTCTGGACTTCTTGGGATGACAGGTGACAGACAGGAAGGAGAGTCAGCTGGCCTCAACTAAACGGTGCCACGCAAAACTTTTCTGTCTGCTGGACAAGGCCTGGGGTCAGCCAGGGAAATGTCTCACTGGACAGGTGAGGAAATCATGGTCCAGAGGGGCAGAGGGCTTTAATCAAGGCCACATATTTAATTAGTGGGAGAACCAAGACTTATGCTACTGCTTTTTTGTGGGTGGTGGTGGTGGTGGCAGTGATACTGGGGATTAAACCCAGCCTTTGCACTCAGTTACATTCCTTTTATTTTTTATTTTGTGACAAGATCTTGCTAAGTCTCTAAGTTATCCAGTCTGGGCTCCAACTTGTCCTGCCTCAGCCTCCCACAGAGCTGGGATTACAAGTGTGTGTTGCCATGGCCAGCTGGTCCTCTGCTTTTTGGCCCAGTGGCTTTCGTGTTATCCTTTCTGCCTGACTGTTGCCCCAGAACAGATCACATGCCAGAGGTTGCCTGAGTTCCTATAGCCCTCTGGACTCAGGCTGGGGAGTCTGGGTGTTCTTCTGAGCCTGTGCACACCTCCCCATTCTGACTCCAAGAAAGGAGAGGACCTACTCTGGACTGGAGAAGTAAAATGTTCCAGGAGTGTGGGTATTCAATTCCCACAAAAAGGAGAAAAAAGGACATTACTGACCAACTGACAAAAATAGAGAGTAGACTGGGTTGATTAGATAATGGCATTAGTTCAATATCAGAATGCCTGATTTCAATGATTACTTTGTGGTTCTATTCTTAAGAGACACACAATGATTTAGGAATCAAAGGCACAGTCTCTAATATTGACTGACTCCATCTATCTAGATGCAAATATATTAATATAGACATAGAGAATGGAAAACAATGGAAAATATAAAGGTGAATTTCAAATTAAAAGGATACAAAAATTCCTTGTTCTATCATTGCAAAATTCCTATAATTTTTAAATTATATCAAGGTAGTTACTCTGAAGTCCCACTGGCAGGTCTCTGGCTTCAGGGTCACACACCAGCTGTTATCCCTCCCCTGCCAGGGGCTGAGCCTTCCATTTGGCCAGGGGTTCAGATGAGAAGTGATGCAACCTGACAGTGTCATCACTGGATCTGGAAGCCCCATGGGCCAGCCCTGCCTTCTCCTGCTGGCCGAGAGCTCAGGGAGTACTGGCTGCCTCGTGTGGACTGTACAATTGGCCCTGAGACTGTGGCAAGGTGCAGAGGGCGGTGACAGGGACACAGAGCAGAACACTGCTCCATCCTGTCTAGCTGGGAAACTCTGGGCAGAACAACTTCATCTCCAAGGCTCAGTTTCGCTCATCTGTTAAGATGAGAACTACTCCTGGAAGCACCGTGGGTGAGGCTTAGCTGTGGCAACAGAGGGAGCACCAAGGTAGCAGCTGTGCGCAGCAACTTGAAACACTCTGGGTTGTATGACTCAACAAGCACCCCTGAATCTGTGTTGTTTCCCAGCCCCAGCCCCTGCCTCCTCTTGCCCTGCAATGTTATCATTTCTCTCCAACCAAACCCCCAAAACTGCATTCCTCTCCTCTTTCACCATCTGCCAGCTCCCAATCCCAAAGCCTCCCGACCTGCCCAGCTCCTTCCGGTGTGGGTGCCAGTGCAGGCAGGTCACAGACCTTCTGTCAGCCTGTCTGCTGTGACTGGGCAGAGAAGCTGGGCTTTTCCCACTCATTCCTCAGAGTGTGGCCAGTGGGCACCTAGGCCACAGTGTGGATAAGTGCTGCTTGCTCCCCCTCTTGACTGCTGGCTCATGGGGCCAAATGATCTTGCTGGGGACAGGCGGGTGCATAGAGAGGGACATGTCCAATCTGTCTGATAGGAGACTCCCCTTCTCTTGGAACACCATCAGGGGTAGTGGGATGGCAGAATGATGCAAAATGACCTCAAGGGTGTGAGGAGTCGCACATGCCCCTGCTTTGGGGTAAGATGTCAGTCATCTAAAGTGTACGCTGTCTACACAGAATGAGGCTCTCCCGGCAGACAAGTAGGGCTGGAGCCAAGCCTATCATGAATGAAACGAAACACTTCCTGGCAGCCCTGTTCTTCCCCAGTTTAGGGTTGCCTCCACCTAACAAGGCATCTTGCTTGCCTCCCTGATGCACAGAGATACTCTGAAGGTATTGCAGTCAGGGGCTGGACATGGCCTCATCTTTAGAGGCCGCAGGAGGACAGCTTCTGCCACTCAAGACCAACAGTGGGGTCCCCACTTCTCCCTGGGCAGCTGCTTTCCAGCTTGATCATTTCACACTGGAAACAAATACTGAAGCCCTGCTCCCATCTCTGAGGTTGTGATTTAATTGGTGTGGGGTGCAGCCTTTGCAGTGTTGGTTTCCAAGCTCCCTGGGTGAGTCTCATACACAGCCAGGGAGTTGGGTGATGACAGTTTGATTGGGGTTTTCCACACCTGCCTGCTCTCCAGGGCAAACAGCCAGCTCCACGTCTGCTTGTTGTCCCTCTCATTTTCCTTCTCTATGGGTGCCTCTGACCCTGCCTCACCTCCCTTAGGACCACACTGGAATGGGACTCCAGAGCCAAGGACCTGAGAGGTGATCCAGCATGTGATCCCTGAACCTCAGTCCCTGGTGCACTTCTGACAGTGACATCTTGCCTGCTCACATTTCCCCAGAACTAACATAGCAGGGCCCAGGTACCACTTTGGGAAAATAAAACTGTTAACCCATTCCTTGTAGGTTGTTTTTAGTTTTATTTCTGTATTTCCAACAACTCATTAAGTGTCCACTCCTAATAATCAAGGCCCTAACGTGATTCCTCTGCTATTCCCATGGATATTTAACTCACTTTGGTTAAACATCCATTAGCAACTCTCACACCCTCCCACACTGTTCCCCTTTCCCCCAATCCTCTGGCTGGCTAGTGCTCAAAGAATCCAAAATCATCATCAAACACCTTGCTTTAGGAAGAAAAGAAAGAAGAAAATGAAAAAAATGTCACAACATACTAGCTCGCAATGGGGAAGGGGAGGAGGTCTTTGAAGCAATTAGATTCAGTGACTTTCTCTCTCAGTATGGGTAAAGGAAAGCGTGTCTTATCTCCTGCTCACTTCAAACACAGAGCACGCAGGGGGTTACAAGCCACTCTGCAACTGGTTACAACTACAGGAGTCAAAGGATGCTTTTGCTAACAAAATTGCACTGATAATCATAGTCAGAGCCCAGGCTACCTCGACTTTGGAGGATTTTAGGGACTTCTGCCTTCATGGACCCCTTCTTCCATTAAAAAAATTATATGTATATTTAAAAGTATGTAAGGATCAGGTGTACAGCTCGGCAGCACAATGCCTGCTTGGCAAGCCAAGGTCCCTGAGTTCAATTCCTGGTACCAAAAAATCCATAAATAAATAAATAAATAAATAAAAGTATAAAAAATGTACATGTATTATATTTTAATTTTAAAAATTATATTTCAAAACTGATTTTTATAAAGATGAATAGATTAATACTATGAATTAAATATACTGTCTTAGAACTAATAATTCATTTTTTCTTCTAATTTTATACAATGGCACATTTCTAAAGGCTTGTAAGAGCAGTGTGGAACAGGAGGCCCTGGTGGAAGCTAAGATCCATGAGGAGGAAGGACACTGTCTGTCTTTGTCACGAGAAGGCCCACCTTCCTTTGACTACTTATGCCATGCTGCATTCTGACTTGGGGACACAAATGAGGGCCTTCCATGAGCAAGGCACACTACTGTCATTCTGAGGGCCTAGGTGAGGCTCGTGGAGAGAGAGGCATGGGGAAGCCAGGTGGTCAGCAGAAAAGGGAGGTGCTGATATTCTGGGAACTGAAGGGAAGAGGGACCAGAGCTAAAGGAGTTGGCCCAGGACGTTTCGGTGCACAGAGGGGCTAGCACAAAGGCCTGTGTGAAGGAGCTGGGGTGGGCTTGTGCTCAGTGAGGAGCTCACTTCCACTTGAGTATAAACAGGAGTAAAGAAGGTGGGAACAGGGCTGGGGGACAGGGAGGTGGCAGCCAGGGTACATGCATCAACACATGTACATAGCAGGGTGGGAGGGTCGAGGGCACAAACAAGCAAGAGGTTCATGTGTGTGGGACTTCGAGGTGCTGGGACCACTGAGTATTTCAGACTGGCCTGCAAAGGGCAGAGGTACAATTATGAAAGGGTCCCCTGGCGCTGTGGCACTAGGCAGCAATTCAGAGTACTCTATGGAGGTCAGGATGACACGTATAAAGGATGAGAGTGAGGCTGAGGGGTCATGGGCAGGGGACAAACAAGATGGTAGTAAGGTGGGATGGGTCAAGAAAAGGCACTGGCTTGGTCCCCTGGAGGTACTGGGCATTGTGGGGCATGGGCAGAATGAGTGCTCAGGAGGCAGGGGCTCTTTTCGTGTCACCCCCTGCCATGGAGAGGTCAGTACTCACTTTCTGTTCCTAGCACAAGAGGAAGAGAGCTCTTTGGCCTCCGGGACTTCATCTCCGGGGCCTTGGTATTCTCACTGGCTGGTGCATCTGGAAGAAAACAGGTGACATAACATCAGTCAGCAGCAAAGAGCTGGGCAGAGGAAGCATCTCAGTCAGAATTCCACCTCCACTTGGTGACAGCCCAACCCGCCTGCATCCCATTCTGAGGGCCCAGTGCCCATCAAGCAGTGTGGTGCCTGAGGCTGGCACTGCCTCCCCAGAAGCACCAAAGATAGACAGTGCCCCTCAGGCTCGTAAATTAGGTGGTGGGATCAGTTGCCCCAGCAAGATGGATGCACAGGGTACTGGGAGCAAGTTAACTCCATGCAGCTAGCAGCGCAGGCCACCAGAAATAATACCACTGGCAGGGTGGGGGGCAGTCACCCCTTCTGCTTCAGATCACCCTAATTTTTCTTCTCTTGGGCTTTGCCCTGGACTTCATGAGGGTGCTCTGTAGGGAGGGGTCTCACATTGAGAAACGAGGGACCAAGTCCTTGCTCTTGGCTGCATGGACGGGAGGAGGCTGTGGTCTCTGACTTCGCAGACCTCCTTTGCACTCAGGCCAGATAAAGCCTTGAGCAGGCAGCTAGCAAACCTCATCCTGAGACTTGGGCACGCTCCTGTGACCCCTCTCCAAGGCAGGGCTGGTGGAACCCCATAGCAGCAGCTGGGAAGTTGGCACACTGCTCCTTAGGTCTCTGCCATGCTGGGAAGTTGGCACACTGCTCCTTAGGTCTCTGCTCCATGCTCTCTCTTCCTTATTAATGCGAAGCTCTGACAATGCCAAGGAAACCCTCCCCTGTTAGGAAGCAGGGAAAAATCACTCTGGGCTGGCAGAGCTAAGCACAAAAGGTTTCCACTGGGACAAGAGGAGACTGGAACTTAAGAAGATGCAGGCAAACTACTCAGAACTCAGATAAGAAGTTACTGGTGGAACAGCTGTCACCACACTCCAGTATCTTCATGGGCTTCAGTTCACCATAAGGGACACTTCCTGTCCTCCCCCACCCCCTTCCTGTACTCCTCCTCCTGCTCCTGAGAAGAGGAAGCACAGGAGGAAAAAGGGGACTTTCCATCTGAGGCTCTGGCCACATTCCTGTGGTCTGGCTGGGGAGGAAGAGCCATCTTACTGTCCCTGCCTCCAAGATACCAGACCAGAATGGACAGACTAGGGAGAGACTCTCCAGCTTGTGGACTGAGTTCCCAACTAGATGCATTTCATCCTCTAGATGGCATCCAGGTCCCCAGGCTGTTCCAGAATAGCGTTGCTTCTGGGGTCTAACATCAGCCATGCTTCCTGTCCCCCCTAGTGCCTGCCACTCTCCATGGACTGGCTGAGCCAGTAATAAGCTCTGTGCAGGCACAGGGCAGGCTCAGCTCGCCAAAAATGGCTGCACCCGTAGCATACAGCTGCAGGAATGATTCAGTCTGGGCCTATGTGATGGAGGCTGGGGCTGAGAGACAAAGATGGAAGATATCTTTTAAAGCAATACTTGATAGCCCTTATGCTTCTGCCTTTGCTGCTTTGTGTTGTTATTAACTTCCAGAAGAACAAAAGAGCCCCAGATCCCGAGCCCACATTGCCAAGCCCGGGGGTGGGGGGTGGCGCCCAGGGCAACAGTTTCAGGTAGACACAGTGAAGAACAGAAACTCCCTCAGGACTGGAGAAAGATGCACCTAGAAATTTCTTTCCTTGACCCTTTTCCCAAGAGTAGAACATCTGTACCCCTTTCTTCAACAATCTCTTATTCCTGTTAAATCCCAGAGCATAGACGGGGCAGAGGAAGAAAAGGCAGGGCTTTTTTTGTACTGATGAGGAAGCTGAGACGCAAACAACAAAAGGATGAGAAACCCAGTTTCTGGGTTCCTGAAAGAAGGGCAGCAGGGACCGAGAGTTTCTCTTTTCATGGGGCACGCTGGGCTTACTTCAAGAACCTTGACTGTAGGGACCAAAAGAGCATAGTTTGTTTTTGGTTTTGTCATCAGCAGCCTTCAAAACATGGGCAAATCCTTTCAACCACCCAGTGTTCATGCTTCCAATCTATACAGAGGGAACAGCTCTTATTTTCTGTAACTCACAGTGCCCAGGACCCAAAGGGAAAAATGCAGAGTGCCTTGGACAGCCAAGAAGACTCACAGACCTAAATGAACTCACTCCTTCAGCTAACTCATTCTCCTCCCTCCTGCTGAATCAGCTTCAGAAAGGCCTTCAGCCAGCCCCTCTCCGAGGCTCAGGGACCCAGCCTCTTCACTGGATGTGTGAGGTGCTGCCGGGTGGTGCTTTGAGCCTTGCCTTGGGAAGCTGCACTTCACCTTATCTGTCCATCTGTCTATGAGGAAAGGGCTCAGGTTTCCCTTTCAAACCACGGGCACTGCAGACCTGGAGATCCATGAGGAGCCCCTCCCTCAAATGCCAGCTCCGTGGGGGGCTGTGCACATGCCATGGGGCCGTGCCAGGGACATGGAGCCACTAGGCCTCCGTGAGAACTGCAGTGAGGAATGGGCTGGAAGGGACATGTGCTTAATCAAAAACAGCTTTGTACTCACATGGCTGCCCAGGGGATAAAAATAATAGTAATAAAAGTTTAAGAGCAGCTTGTATTTTTGGTCTATTTTAGTCATTTTGAGATGAAACTGAACTTTGTTTCTAGATCTGGGCCCCAGGGCCAGAGTTCTCTGCTGGCCTGGTTTTGTCCCTGAAGAAGCATGGGGAGGCAGATGGAGGTGTGGGGAAGTGGGGGGCCACTGAAGAGAGTAGAAAACTTGTCCTTATATGGACAATGCCTCACCCCTTCCACTTGTGGGCTAGCTCTGGACTCCTCCAAGATGGCATTTCTTCTTTTGTTTCCCCAAAGAGATTGACCCCTGGGCTCTGATCCCAGGTGAAGGAAATGAGGTTTTGGGGGTATCTGGGAGAGGGCCTGAGTTTCAAGAGCCCCACTAAGGGGCAAGATGGAGGACTGGATTTCAGCCTCTCCCACAATGGCCCACTCCTTCTTCCTGGGCTCTCTGTTCCCCTGAAGGTAAGTAGCAACCTAGCATAAGAAACAGGTCCTTTTGGCTCTGTTATTTAATGGCTGTGTGTCCTTGGGTAAGTTTCTAAACTTTTCCACAGCTGATCTGCCTCACTTGGAAAATGAGAACAACAACATCACAGTAGAAGAATGAAAAAGGAGGGAGTCGTAAAATAATATGTGACATTTACTTGGAACTTATGCCACATAAACTCTGGGTTATGTGCTTTAGAAGCTCATAACAGGTGCAACTATAGCACTCACCCACATTAAAAACTTTTGACCTGCAAAAGCAGTAGGTCTGTTTAGTTCAACCTAATATCCATAGCTCCTGTGATAACTTAAAGAATAAATGTGAAAGTAGAAATGGACTGAGGAACATGGCAGAGTTGACACCAACAAACGAAGGGTGAACCAAGGTCAGCTCAGTAGTAATCAAGGGCAGCTGAGCAGGAATCAGAAGGCCCTGATGTTCTCAGTGACAGCAGACAGCAGTGGGTGCAAGCCTAGCTTTGGTTTAGATCCCTATCCAGCTAGTCAGGGGTTGTTGACCAGCCCCCAGCAAGGCCAGTGTTACTCTCTGGAAGCCCTCTGGTCAAGGTCACCAGTGATTTCATGTGGCCACATCCAATAGCTCGTACTTAGGCTTATCTTTCCTGGGTAGCAGCATTTGACACATTGATCCTCATTCTTTTCTTCTTGAGAGTTTCACCACTTGGCTTCTGGGACCCTGCTCCTTTCTTCTTTTCTCCCTGTGGCTATTTCTTCACATTCCCCTGCCTCACTCCTACCTTTCAATACTGTACTCTGCCTTCCTCACCCCATTTCATCTAGTCATCCTTAGGAATCTCTTGCAATCCCAGAGCATTCAATGACCAAGCATGTAGGAGGCTGCCCATACCCTACCTCCAGCCCTGACTTCCCTCTCAGCTTCAGATTTATCCAGATACCTGCCTACTAAGCACCTGTGGACATCTTCAACTTTACACGTACAAAACTCTTGACTGTCCCCAGCCCCTGCCTTCTGATTTTAGGGGCTGGTACCACTCTAGGTCTTTACTCCTCCCTGAAAATGAAGATTTTGACCAGATGAAGATGTCAGACCTCTCATATTCAACTTATCACAGAATCCTACTAGCTCTGCACCGGACTAGATTATGAATCCAATTGGTCCTGTCTCTTCCAGCAATGATCTGGTCTAAAGTGCTACAGCCTCCTGCCATCTGATCTCCCCGCTCTCTTCCTACCTTCTCTGAGTCTCATCAGCCGAAGACATTGTAACTGATCAGGTGTCAGCACTGTCCCACGATTCTCAGAATAAAATCTGGCTTCTCTATCACAGCCCTCCTGGCCTTAAGAACCTGGTCCCTGGCCCTCTGTAGTTTCATTTCCTACTGCTTTGCGCCTGGCTCGTGGGCCACCAGCCTGGCCTGCTTCCTTTTCCTGGAATGCACAAATACAGTGTTGCTGCCACCTCTTCCTTCTCAGTGGCAACTTTGATCTTAGCGAAGTCAGCACAATGAAAAGGGACCTTACCACCCCTTGGGAGGATGCAGGACTGGTCCTACCCAGCAGTGGGGGAGAAGGAGAACAAACGGAAAGTCACACAATTTCTGGACTTGAGAACTCAATACTTAGGGCAACTAGTTCTTTCAAAGTAGTTGGATTCATGGCTCCTGACAATTTGATTATAAATATGGACCCCTTTCTTGAAAAAGATGTACTAGCCCACCTACACTCCAAATTTGGCTTACAATCTTCAAGGGTCCTTGGATTTCTGAGTGTCATGCCCAGGGAATGAGGAGAATAGGAGGGGAGGAAAAAATGAAGACTGGAAGCTTAACTAGCTGGTAGAGCACCAGTCAAAAGGGGGCACAATGTGCTGAGAGGTGGTGGGAAGACCCCAGGCCTTTGCTGTTCACTTGAAGATGGGTCTTGATGGAGAAACAGCTCCATGTAGTCCAAGAAGCCCTCCCAGCATACAGGACACTAATACATCTCCAAGCACAGCGATGGGGAAGGCAGGGGTGCAAAGGGCCGCCCTTTTTCTCTGTTTGAAAACAAAACAAAACTAACCCAAATTAACTGAGAACCCATTCTTTTATCTCAGCTGGTCTCTCGCCTACCATTTTCCCAGCTTTTCTTCCTATACCCAGCTCCCAGTTAGTGGCCGGGGACCAAGGCTGCCTTTGAAGGAACTAGAGCTAAGTGATGATGGTCATCCTAGGGGGAAAGTGAGAGAGTCTTCCAGCTGACCTCTGGTAAACAAAGTCCCTTAAGTTGCAGAATTAATTCCATAAACCTTAAGAAAAAAAAAAAAAACGAAAAAGAAAAGAACTCCCAGATATATTCTGTAGGGGAAAAGGAAATTGCATTCTGCAAACAATCTAGAAAAGGTGCTGACACTTTATAGATAAGGAGAATGAATTGCTCTTCTGCCCGCCTCTAGCCAAGCAAACAAGAGTCCAAGAAGCCAAGGCTCAAAAGCAGGTAACTTCATTAGCAGGCTGGCTTCCTTATCACTTAAAGACTGGTGGGAGCCAGTGTGAGTCCCATGGAAACAGTAGCACCGTTAGAAGTAAGGTTCCCAGTCAAGTTGCCAGGAACATCACATTACCTGGAGAGAAAGGAGCAGGACTCTGACCTGGGTGGTGATGGCCCAGGCAAAGAGAGACACAGAGGAGGAAGCAATGCCTCTGCCTCTGCCTACAGCCTCCAAGCTTGTGCCACAGCCCTGTTCTGAGCTGACCATGAATTCTGACCCTGCAGATCTGCCTCCTCAGACTCGAACCCTGTGAGAAATATTCCCGGAACTCCAGGGAGCCTAGCTAAAGACACCTGAACTTTTTCCTTTTTTTTTTTTTTTTTTGGTGTGGCTGTTTACACTTTTATATACACTACCATAGTGTGTTTTTAAAAGGCTTTTCTTTATAAGACATTTCCTCCTTCCTCCCATCCATTATGTATGTAGATCTCAGTGTTATGATTGAGAAGCTGGATTACAAAATCCAGAATGAAGACCAAGACTCTACATCTTGTGGTATGGCAGTAAAACAGGTTAGGATTTTAGGACTCAAGTGATCCCATTTAAGAGCCAGAAGAACAACAAAGCTGCTCTTCGAGATGCCTTATTTGGACAGCAGTTTTTGGCATGTCACTGATAGTTATTAAACAAGCATTTCAAGGGCAAGAAACTTTTCCCAAAACTACCTTTTTAGACATTTCCAGGCAAGTACCAAATAAAAGAATGGACACTGGACTGAAAATCTCGAGATAGAGTTCTGCCTTGGCTCGAACACTTGTAGGCTTGGACCTCCAGGATAGGAAGCCTTGTGTAAGCTCCACGTCCTGTTCATAGTACCTTGGTTTTCTCATCTGTAAAATGGTGGTGTTGGAGCTGGGAGTGTAGCTGGAATGAGATATGCATTCTATCTTCTGCCCCACAGAGAAAGAAATGACTTAAAACATAATAATGAAGGTGTCAGTTTAAACCTCATTTTATCCTGTTTCTACTTCTGTGCCTCTCCTGGAGGAAAGAGTCACAAATCACATTCCCTGCATTTCTTTAGGACAAATCCTAAGCCTCACTGCTGGGCCCTGTCCTTTCCTGAGATGACCTGGCAGGCTGCTCTTTCTCCCGTCTCCCACTTCTCCCTGCTGTCCCGTGATTATGTGATTATCTGTTGCTGCCAGCAGAGGCAGCCCTGTCTCCTCCCCAAGACTCCACCGACTCACCTTTGAAGGATGGCTGCCCACACTCTACCCTTCTTACGTGCAGTGCCGGCCCCTCTCTGGCTCTCTGCTCCTGCACTCACACTTGTTACTATGGCTTGTAAATGGTTTGTCGTTTTCCTATGGGTGTGTCTTTCTCCTGCCTGGTGCCTGGTGCCCAGGCTTCCCCGCCCACAAGGCTTAGGGTGGGGGTCAGGTCAGAGGGGAGGATAAAGTACCCACCCCTCCTGGTGGGGCTCAGGAAGAGGCTGTAAGTAGAGCTGCCACTTTTTTTCCTGTCTTGTTTTTGCAAAAACAGCTTGAGGCCCACCCAGTGAATGCCTAGGTAGGGACAGGGACAGCTGGGCAGTTCCATTCAAGTCCATGAGGGGCTGAGAGGTGGGACTCCATGTGTGGTGGTCGTGGTGGGCACAACCTACCATCCACGGTGACTTGGCAGGAACACTCTGCCTGGCCAGCGCCATTCTTGGCTACACACTTGTACAGGCCCCTGTCCTCCGGCAGAGCCTTCTGGATGGAGACAGAGCACAGTGAGCCTGGAGGAAAAAGAAAGAGCTGTTGAGTGGATCCTGCACCTACATCTGAAGCGTGAGAGATGAGAGTCTGTGCACAGCAGGGCAGAGGCAACTCCCCTTCCAGGGGACTCTGCTGACATCCTGCAACCAACAGAGCTGCTGCCTCAATATGAACCTCTGGGTACTTCTCCTTCCCCAGAGCCTTTGGGGACCTGCAGCAGGAGCACAGAGAGAAACAGCCTCTGGTCCCAACATAGAGAGGGAGCAAGGGGTAATCCCCACACACTGAGAGGGACAAGGACAGGTTACAGAGCTGTTGGAGACCAGCTGGGGACAGCCTCTGCCAAGCCCCAGGCTCTGAGGACAGCTCTTGGACTGTGACCTGGGATTGTGGGCTGTTTTTTTTTAAGGAATGGGGTTTGAGCTAAAGAAGGGTAGTCAATGCATGGCACTGGGCCAGGGCAACACTTGGAGCTGCTTCCCCATAGGGCTGGGTCTCTGATCAGCGCCTAGCTGGGTGGGGATGGCTCCTTTCCCTACTGCTCTCGCCTGTGTCTACTCGTAGCTCCATATCCAATCCTGGTCTGGTGGGGGGAGGGAAGTCAGACTGGCATACACAGGAACCTGGGGTCTGGCCCTGGCCCATTCAGTTTTTGTTCAGGGCTGGCCACTTCTCCTTAGGGGTCCCAGGCAGGGGCAATAGCATCATAGTATCTGCCTCTGACACACACACAAGCCAACAGCATGGTGCCCTGCCCAAAGCTGCCAGCTATCAGAGCAGCAGCCATCACAGGAGGGGAGGACAGAGCCAGAGCCTCTGGCCAGGGTGAGGGGAGTGAGACAGTATATCCACGGGAATCTTCAAAAAGAACACTCATTCTTGGTCCTTTCTTATTTTTAGACAGACACGCAGACCTGATCAACAAATGTAAGGACACCCAGAAAGAGGAAGATGGCATCAGTTTGGGCTGGAGAATCTCACTCAGGTTGGGGGAGAAAGTAAAGGCCTGATATTTTCCTGGGGCAGAATTATTGATCTTACATCCTTCAAAAAGACCTTACCCTTTGGAAGGCCCCAGCTGCACTAGCTCTGGGGACAGTGACCATATGTATTGTGTTCAGTCCTTTTCCTGAAGGACGATGGGACATGGTCTCTTCTCACTGAGGTTAGGAGACAACTTGCAGGAACTGTAGCTGAAAGGATTTAGGTTGGAACTTTAGAAAGTCTGACATAAGAGCTAGAACCAGGAGGTACAGAAATAATGGAATGAGGATAACTGCCTCCTGGGGAGAAATTTCCACTTATCTGGGCAGGCAGGAGGAGGCTAAGATGGTCTCTGGCCTGAGAGTTGAGGCCTAGAGAAAACTGACCCCACCTTGCAATTTTCTCTCTGTTGGGGTGGGACTAAGGCTCTGGGAACAGATATCCCACCCCCAAAGAACATCCTGTTTTAAATCTTTGGTTTCCTTTCAGTTTCGGTCCCCTGGCTGCCTTTGGCCTTAAGCCAAAAGGCCACACACTTCAGATTGACAGGAGAGGAGGGCAGTGGGCACTGGACGGGACTCCGCCTTCTACCACCCCCCAGCTCTACCCAGTGGCTGGACTGGCTTGCAGCACCAGGGCCACATGGTGGGGGCGGGGCAGGGGACGGCAGGGGGAAGCTGGGGGATGGGAGGCTGGCTCCCTCAGATGAAGAATCTGGTATTTCCTGTGGGACAGTTCATTCCTGACCTCCACAAGAAAACTGTTTCCCAGAGGTTTTTTTTTTTTTTTTTTTGCACAGTCTCAGCCTGATGGGGTGAGTGGATGGGACTGAGGGGGATGGGAAAGGTCAGGAGTGGACTGAGCCCCTCCCAGCCTGGGAGTGAAAGCTCTGCATCTGAAGGACTCCCAACTCTCCTTCCTGAGTGGGTAGGCAGAGGGAGGAGGGGACGTCAGGAGGCAGGGAGCCATCGGAAGGTCTGGCCGCCCAGCTAGGAGGCTCCTTTGGCTGGCAGGGCCTCGCCGGCCTGGCCCATCTGGCAGGTCCAAACCAATAGGAAATCTCACCTCCAGACAACCGCTCCAGGCACAGCACCCTCCATGTCACCTCTCAGTCCCCAGCCCTGGCTGTGCCTCTCCTGATCCCATGCTATGCCAAGCTCAATGTGTGTCTCTCAAGACCACTGCTGAAATACATGTCCATCTCCCGCACTAACTCTGGGACAGTGCTCATATCTATCACATGTCCTCTTCCTGAGTCTGGAATGCAATCAGAGTGAAAAACATTTGTCATTCTGAGAATGACAAAGTCATTTCTGCAGCAGGCCATCAAGTAAGATCTGTGAGCAAAGATCACGAATGCATAATGTAACCTATTGTTTTTAGAAGGAAGAAATCCTAATTCAAAAGTCTTCAAGTGGATGATTCATACAAGGGCAGAGACCAGCATAATGCCTTGCACATAGTAGGTATTGCAGAACTCTACCTTTTGTAGAGTGAACTTATATGAAAAAGCTTTTACAAGATTCCACCCTGAAGGCAATTAAAAATGAATCATCTCTTGACAACAGCAACAACAATAAATTCTCATAATTAGACTGGGGGAAATGCTTGGCTGGAGGAAGCCAGTCCTGAGGCAAAAAGCAAAAGCATGAAGATAAAATCACATCTCAGGGTCACTTCAATCCTGCCCTGGGCTCATGGGGCATTGCCTCTGACCCTGAAACCAAGACATGTGTAGAAAAGGTGACCCAGTGCCTGTCTTGGCATCAGTCCAGCTGGTATCACCCTGAACTCCACTGTCCTGCAGCTCTAGGGTATAGAGAGGAAGGGTGCTTCTGTATGTCTGTCTCTCTAAGGATGACTGGTCATCTCCAACTGACAGTGGTCAAGCTCTTCTCAGGATGTCCTCAGTGCTAACAGATCAGGTTCTAAGGTTCATCCAATTCCCAGGTATCAGAGAAGCTACCAAAACTATATAGCAAGACTGGCAGCAGCTGCACATAGAGATGTGTGTGGCTGGGCAGACAGGAAGGGGCAGGTCTCTGGCCAAAGTGGTGACAGCAGTCTGGGAAAGGCATCTGGGGACAAATGAAGATTAATGGTAGAGGAGAGAATACAGTGGGGGTCAGCACAGTGAGGCAAGGAGGGATCCACATCAAGGATGGGGGACAGGGAGGCCTTGAGCAGGGGGGAAGGATGGTTAGACCTAGCCAATCCCTTCTCCTTCTCCTATGACCTGACTCAAACCCCAAGCTTCCCTATTTCCACCAGCACCATCCCTGTGGCCCAGACACCCACACCTGGTGGTCTGCCACCCCTTTCTCCTCTCCTAGCCCCACCCTGTCCTACCTTTCCTGCATACTGAGGTTCTCTTCTGTCCTTCCTTCTTGCATGGCTTGCTCTTTGCGATGCCTCACCTACCCTGGTAGTTCAGGCCTCACCACCTTTTCCCTCAACCTTTGCAGCAGGATCCATGCTTGTCTTTTGGGCAGACAAAAGTTCAAAACCCAGATTTGCATATAGTGCTCCTTACTCCAAGATCTTGCATGGCTCCCTATTGCTTTTACACTTAAGTTTCTTGATGGGATGCAGGTTGAGATAAGGACCAAGCCCTCCTCTTCAGCACAGATGGGCTACACGGAGCTCACCTTTTCTGCTGCAGGCTGCTGCATGGAAAGCCCACCTTCTGCACACTTTCCTGTTGTCTAAGCCTGGCCTGCTTTCTGAGCTCAGATGGAGACCAGGGCTTTTCCACCAGCCTTTCCCAGTGGCTCCAGAACTTAGCTTCCCTCTTCCTGCTGCAAGAAGCTCCTCCTTCCACTCTCAGGGCACTCAGCTGTAACAGTTTTATCACTATAAGCTTGTGTCCTCTGTCCAGAGCAGTACCCTGTCCTGCTCTCTGCAGGGGACCCAGCCCCGCAGGAGGCCCTGCTGAAGTAGTAACTGATAAGCAGTAAGACATACTTTCTCCCTGGTAAACACACACACAACATGGGCTCTTAAAGACTTGGCAAGTACAGGAACAGAAGACCAGACTAATATTTTGAGACAAGACACTTTTTGCACTACTGTGACAAAATAGTCTGGTTTCAGTCTACCCCCTTCCCTGCAGGAAAAATACCCTAAATGCGGCAGGCCCAGAGCACACCACCTGTCCTTCAACACTTTGGTTAGACATGGGAACTCAATCGTCTGAGTTCCAGTACCAGCCTTGTTGTTTATGAGTTGGGTGGGCCTTGGGCAAGGTACTTGTCTATTATGGGGACGTTAGAGTAACCATGAGAGGATTAAGCGGATGGAAAAATGTTAGATGCCCAGGACAGTGTCTGATACATGATGTTCAACAGATACAAACTTTCTTATTTTAAAATGAAATTTAAAATATGTACAATATCACTTAAAGTCTGCTTTTGGGCTATATCTAATCCCCCTGCTCTCCTCTCTCTTCCTGTGCTGGCCCTCCTCTAATCATGTTTGCTGCTGCTGCTTTGGCCCTAACTATTCCCTTTGGCACAGTTTCTGTGGGAGGCAGTGCTGAAGTATCTGGCATCGATATGCCCTTCAATACCCAGAGACCAGTGTATAAACCTACTGCAGGCCATCAGGGCATAAGAAGCAGGTGACTAACAACCAACAGTAGTTAGGGATCTTCCTGTACTCTCAGAACCTGTTTCTCTGAGGTTGGTGTATGATGGACCTCATATGTTCTTAAATATGTGCCAAACTGCCCAACCTCCATCCTCCAAAAGGTCCCCCCAGGAAAAGGTGACCTGAAAAATGCTCTTGGCCAAGGTTTCCAATAAATTTGAACAAGGATTCAGTGGCATCCAAGGAAGGCAAAGGCACCTGTGGCCCAAGACATCTCAGCCACCTAGTAGTAATGCCCTAGGACCACCTGTGTGGACATCACCTGATGGAGCCAACAGAGCAGAGGGATGAATAGATGCCCTCTGGAGGACACTGGCAGTCTGGGAATGCCCATGTGGAATGTTACTGGTGTCAACACATTCGCAGAAAGTAAGTTTTCTCTCTGCTCAGAGAATTCTCTAATTTCCCTTTCAGCATTTACATTCTTCATGCTTGGCCAGTCCAGATTTGCTGTCCAAGATGCAGAGTGAACCACAGACAGGGTCATGGCTATCTTTAAATGCCTTCTTCCAGGTTTGAGGAGGAAGGAGATAGGATGAGAGACAGGGAGGGAGTGAAACAGGATGTGACCAGAGGATGGCCCAGGGGAAAGAGGAAGAGCAGCTCTGACATCTCAGCTGATGTACAAGTGTGGCGACCTGTCCACTTGGCTTGTGCAATAGCTACCTTCTGCCACTCAAGGGCTGATGCCACGGCCTAGGGAACTTCTTTGTGTCCTGCCCTTGCGAGAGCCTCTGGTGCCAGCTTCCAGCTCATGCAGGGGTCCATCCCTCAAAGGCCCCAGAGTACGGTGTGCTGGCCTTGGAGCTCTTGCCAACACTTGGGATTTACAATAACACTTCTAGCCAACTTGAGGGCCAGGAAGGGACCTCCTTTTGCCCCCTCTTTTTTCCAGGTACGACCTGGCCCATCCCAGAACTCCATACCCCAAAAGGCCACAGAAAGAAGGATTTAACCCCAAGCCTACCCAAGAATGTCAAATAGCAGCAAACAGAAGTCTCATCCAAATTAGGAAGCGAGCAGCTCTGTCTGCTGTGTGCTGTTGGAGCTGCTTAGGGTTTCTGCCTTTCCCCACAGGAACCTTCAAATCCACAGTACTCTAAAAGTTAAGTTGTCTGTGACCTCAACTCACAGTCCTGTGGCATCCTGTCACTGTACACCCTTCCCCAAACCCAAACTGTTTCTGCTTTCACAGCTGTTGGCTCCAAGCCCCTGGCAGGCTCTAGTCCCATTTCCCCATTTCCCAGTCTGCAGGCAGAGCTCTCTTAATGCAGGGGAAGCCAAGCACCAGATCTAAGCCAGATCTACTCTGGGGAGCCCTGGGTGGGGAGTGATTTGAGGATTCTGCTGGACAGGTATGAAGACATAGGCATGTGTCAAAGGATCAGACTCCAAACCCTCACTCCCAGCAAGGGGAGCATGCACCCAAAGCCCTGAGAGAGAAGGCATCCCATGAATGAGGGAACAGGGCCAGACATTCGAACTCAGGCTATGGGCTACAAGTGGCCATCAGCCAGACAAAACTCCATGAGCACACAGTGGCCCTAACTTGCACCCTTGTTTACCTTCTTGGGAGAGGATGATGAACTTGGTGGTCTTGAGTGTCTTTCCATTCAGTGTCCACGTGATGGTGGCTGGAGGGTCAGAGGACACCTGGCACTGGAGTAGCAGCTTCTCACCCTCTGCCACACGGATGTCTTGTAGCTTCTCTGTGAAGGTTGGAGCTGTCCCTTGGCTCTCTGGTCTTTTCTCATTATCTGTGGCTCCTGCGTGCCCTCTGTTGCAGTTCACATCATTCTTAACTTCCTTCTTGAGGTCTTCTTTCCCAGATGGTTTCAGGGGCTCAGCAGGCTTGGCGTTGCCCAGGGGTTTCA